>CM055122.1:242756427-243212730 GCA_029206835.1 Rana muscosa | reverse complement strand
CGCACCTGGCACCCCGTCTCCCCCCTGCCGGGCTATACGCACCTGGCACCCTGTCACCCACCCCCGCTGGGGCTATACGCACCTGGCACCCCGTCACCCCCCTGCTGGGCTATACGCACCTGGCACCCAGTCACCCCCCCTGCTGGGCTATACGCACCTGGCACCCCATCACCCCCCCTGCTGGGCTATACGCACGTGGCACCCCGTCACCCCCCTGCTGGGCTATGCGCACCTAGCCCCCCTTCTCCCCCTGCTGGGCTATACGCACCTGGCACCCCGTCTCCCCCCTGCTGGGCTATACGCACCTGGCACCCCGTCAGCCCCCCTGCTGGGCTATACGCACCTGGCACTCCGTCTCCCCCTCTGCTGGGCTATACGCACCTGGCACCCCCGTCACCCCCCGCTGGGCTATACGCCTAACCCTGGGGGGTGACAGGGCACCCCGTCTCCCCCCTGCTGGGCTATATGCACCTGGCACCCCGTCTCCCCCCTGCTGGGCTATACGCACCTGGCACCCCCGTCTCCCCTCCTGCTGGGCTATACGCACCTGGCACCCCGTCACCCCCCCTGCTGGGCTATATGCACCTGGCACCCCGTCGCCCCCCCCTGCTGGGCTATACGCACCTGGCACCCCGTCTCCCCCCTGCTGGGCTATACGCACCTGGCACACCCGTCACCCCCCCCCCCCTGCTGGGCTATACGCACTCTGGCACCCGTCACCCCCCCCCTCTGCTGGGCTATACACACCTGGCACCCCCGTCACCCCTCCTGCTGGGCTATACGCACCTGGCACCCCGTCACCCCTCCTGCTGGGCTATACGCACCTGGCACCCCGTCACCACCCTGCTGGGCTATACGCACCTGGCACTCCGTCTCCCCTGCTGGGCTATACGCACCTGGCACCCCGTCTCCCCCCTGCTGGGCTATATGCACCTGCTGGGCTATACACACCTGGCACTCCGTCTCCCCCTGCTGGGCTATACGCACCTGGCACCCCCGTCTACCCCCCTGCTGGGCTATATGCACCTGGCACCCCGTCACCCCCTGCTGGGCTATACGCACCTGGCACCCCGTCTCCCCCCTGCCGGACTATACGCACCTGGCACCCTGTCACCCCCCCCCGCTGGGCTATACGCACCTGGCAACCCGTCACCCCCCTGCTGGGCTATACGCACCTGGCACCCAGTCACCCCCCCTGCTGGGCTATACGCACCTGGCACCCCATCACCCCCCCTGCTGGGCTATACGCACATGGCACCCCGTCACCCCCCCCTGCTGGGCTATACGCAATTGGCACCCCGTCTCCCCCCTGCTGGGCTATACGCACCTGGCAGCCCGTCACCCCCCTGCTGGGCTATACGCACCTGTCTCCCCCCTGCTGGTCTATACGCACCTGGCACCCCCGTCACCCCCCTGCTGGGCTATACGCACCTGGCCCCCCGTCTCCCCCGTGCTGGGCTATACGCACCTGGCACTTCCCTGCTGGGCTATACGCACCTGGCACCCCATCTCCCCTTTGCTGGGCTATATGCACCTGGCACTCCGTCTCCCCCCTGCTGGGCTATACGCACCTGGCCCCCCGTCTCCCCCCTGCTGGGCTATACGCACCTGGCACCCCGTCACCCCCCTGCTGGGCTATACGCACCTGGCACCCCGTCTCCCCCCTGCTGGGCTATACGCACCTGGCACCCCATCTCCCCCCTGCTGGGCTATACGCACCTGGCACCCCGTCTCCCCCCCCCTGCTGGGCTATACACACCTGGCATCCCGTCTCCCCCCCCTGCTGGGCTATACGCACCTGGCACCCCGTCTCCCCCCTGCTGGGCTATACGCACCTGGCACCCCGTCTGCCCCCTGCTGGGCTATACGCACCTGGCACCCCGTCTCCCCCCCTGCTGGGCTATACGCACCTGGCACCCCGTCTCCCCCTTGCTGGGCAATACGCACCTGGCACCCCGTCTGCCTCCTGCTGGGCTATACGCACCTGGCACCCCGTCTGCCCCCTGCTGGGCTATACGCACCTGGCACCCCGTCTCCCCCCCCCCTGCTGGGCTATATGCACCTGGCACCCCGTCTCTCCCCTGCTGGGCTATACGCACCTGGCACCCGTCTCTCCCCTGCTGGGCTATACGCACCTGGCACCCCGTCTCCCCCCCCGCTGGGCTATACGCACCTTGCACCCCGTCACCCCCCCCCCTGCTGGGCTATACGCACCTGGCACCCCGTCTCCCCCCTGCTGAGCTATACGCACCTGGCACCCCGTCTCCCCCCTGCTGGGCTATACGCACCTGGCACCCCGTCTCCCCCCTCCTGGGCTATACACACCTGGCACCCCGTCATCCCCCTGCTGGGCTATAAGCACCTGCCACCCCGTCACCCCCCCTGCTGGGCTATACGCACCTGGCACCCCGTCTCCCCCCTGCTGGGCTATACGCACCTGGCACCCCGTCCCCCCCTGCTGGGCTATACGCACCTGGCACCCTGTCTGCCCCCTGCTGGGCTATATGCACCTGGCACCCCGTCTCCCCCCCCCTGCTGGGCTATACGCACCTGGCACCCCGTCACCCCCCTGCTGGGCTATACGCACCTGGCACCCTGTCTCCCCCCCTGCTGGGCTATACGCACCTGGCACCCCGTCACCCCCCTGCTGGGCTATACGCACCTGGCACCCTGTCTCCCCCCCTGCTTGGCTATACGCACCTGGCACCCCGTCTCCCCCCCCCTGCTGGGCTATACGCACCTGGCACCCCGTCACCCCCCTGCTGGGTATACGCACCTGGCACCCCGTCACCCCCCTGCTGGGCTATACGCACCTGGCACCCCGTCTCCCCCCCCCTGCTGGGCTATATGCACCTGGCACCCCGTCACCCCCCTGCTGGGCTATACGCACCTGGCACCCCGTCTCCCCCCTGCTGGGCTATATGCACCTGGCACCCCGTCATCCCCCCCTTCTGGGCTATACGCACCTGGCACCCCGTCTCCACCCCCTGCTGGGCTATATGCACCTGGCACCCCGTCACCCCCCCTGCTGTACTATACGCACCTGGCACCCCGTCTCCCCCCCTGCTGGGCTATACGCACCTGGCACTCCGTCTCCCCCCTGCTGGGCTATACGCACCTGGCACCCCGTCTCCCCCCCTGCTGGGCTATACGCACCTGGCACCCCGTCTCCCCCCCCTGCTGGGCTATACGCACCTGGCACCCCGTCACCCCCCTGCTGGGCTATACGCACCTGGCACCCCGTTTGTCCCCTGCTGGGCTATACGCACCTGGCACCCCGTCTCCCCCCCCTGCTGGGCTATACGCACCTGGCACCCCATCTCCCCCTGCTGGGCTATACGCACCTGGCACCCCGTCACCCCCCTACTGGGCTATACGCACCTGGCACTCCGTCACCCCCCCCCCGCTGGGCTATACGCACCTGGCAACCCGTCTCCCCCCCCGCTGGGCTATACGCACCTGGCACCCCCTCACCCCCCTGCTGGGCTATACGCACCTGGCACCCCGTCACCCCCCTGCTGGGCTATACGCACCTGGCACCCCGTCACCCCCCCTGCTGGGCTATACGCACCTGGTACCCCGTCACCCCCCCTGCTGGGCTATAAGCACCTGGCACCCCGTCACCCCCCCTGCTGGGCTATACGCACCTGGCACCCCGTCTCCCCCCTGCTGGGCTATACGCACCTGGTACCCCGTCTGCCCCTGCTGGGCTATACGCACCTGGCACCCCCCCTGCTGGGCTACACGCACCTGGCACCCCGTCCCCCCCCCTGCTGGGCTATACACACCTGGCACCCCGTCTCCCCCTGCTGGGCTATACGCACCTGGCACCCCGTCACCCCCCCTGCTGGGCTATACCCACCTGGCACCCCGTCTCCCCCCTGCTGGGCTATACGCACCTGGCACCCCGTCTCCCCCCTGCTGGGCTATACGCACCTGGCACCCCGTCTCCCCCCTGCTGGGCTATACGCACCTGGCACCCCGTCACCCCTCCTGCTGGGCTATACGCACCTGGCACCCCGTCACCCCCCTGCTGGGCTATACGCACCTGGCACCCCGTCACCCCTCCTGCTGGGCTATACGCACCTGGCACCCCGTCACCACCCTGCTGGGCTATACGCACCTCGCACCCCGTCACCCCCCTGCTGGGCTATACGCACCTGTCTCCCCCCTGCTGGTCTATACGCACCTGGCACCCCGTCACCCCCCCTGCTGGGCTATACGCACCTGGCACTTCCCTGCTGGGCTATACGCACCTGGCACCCCATCTCCCCTTTGCTGGGCTATATGCACCTGGCACTCCGTCTCCCCCCTGCTGGGCTATACGCACCTGGCCCCCCGTCTCCCCCCTGCTGGGCTATACGCACCTGGCACCCCGTCACCCCCTGCTGGGCTATACGCACCTGGCACCCCGTCTCCCCCCTGCTGGGCTATACGCACCTGGCACCCCATTTCCCCCCTGCTGGGCTATTCGCACCTGGCACCCCGTCTCCCCCCTGCTGGGCTATACGCACCTGGCACCCCGTCTCCCCCCTGCTGGGCTATACGCACCTGGCACCCCGTCTCCCCCCTGCTGGGCTATACGCACCTGGCACCCCGTCTCCCCCCCCCCCTGCTGGGCTATACACACCTGGCACCCCGTCTCCCCCCCCTGCTGGGCTATACGCACCTGGCACCCCGTCTCCCCCCCTGCTTGGCTATACGCACCTGGCACCCCGTCTGCCCCCTGCTGGGCTATACGCACCTGGCACCCCGTCTCCCCCCCCTGCTGGGCTATACGCACCTGGCACCCCGTCTGCCCCTTGCTGGGCAATACGCACCTGGCACCCCGTCTGCCTCCTGCTGGGCTATACGCACCTGGCACCCCGTCTGCCCCCTGCTGGGCTATACGCACCTGGCACCCCGTATCCCCCCCCTGCTGGGCTATATGCACCTGGCATCCCGTCTCTCCCCTGCTGGGCTATACGCACCTGGCACCCGTCTCTCCCCTGCTGGGCTATACGCACCTGGCACCCCGTCTCCCCCCTGCTGGGCTATACGCACCTTGCACCCCGTCGCCCCCCCCCTGCTGGGCTATACGCACCTGGCACCCCCGTCTCCCCCCTGCTGGGCTATACGCACCTGGCACCCCGTCTCCCCCCTGCTGGGCTATACGCACCTGGCACCCCGTCTCCCCCCTGCTGGGCTATACACACCTGGCACCCCGTCATCCCCCTGCTGGGCTATAAGCACCTGCCACCCCGTCACCCCCCCTGCTGGGCTATACGCACCTGGCACCCCGTCTCCCCCCTGCTGGGCTATACGCACCTGGCACCCCGTCTCCCCCCTGCTGGGCTATACGCACCTGGCACCCTGTCTGCCCCCTGCTGGGCTATATGCACCTGGCACCCCGTCTCCCCCCCCTGCTGGGCTATACGCACCTGGCACCCCGTCACCCCCCTGCTGGGCTATACGCACCTGGCACCCTGTCTCCCCCCCCCTGCTGGGCTATACGCACCTGGCACCCCGTCACTCCCCTGCTGGGCTATACGCACCTGGCACCCTGTCTCCCCCCCCTGCTGGGCTATATGCACCTGGCACCCCGTCTCCCCCCCTGCTGGGCTATACGCACCTGGCACCCTGTCACCCCCCCTGCTGGGCTATACGCACCTGGCACCCTGTCTCCCCCCCCTGCTGGGCTATACGCACCTGGCACCCCGTCACTCCCCTGCTGGGCTATACGCACCTGGCACCCTGTCTCCCCCCCCCCTGCTGGGCTATACGCACCTGGCACCCCATCACCCCCCTGCTGGGGTATACGCACCTGGCACCCCGTCACCCCCCTGCTGGGCTATACGCACCTGGCACCCCGTCTCCCCCCCTGCTGGGCTATATGCACCTGGCACCCCGTCACCCCCCTGCTGGGCTATACGCACCTGGCACCCCGTCTCCCCCCTGCTGGGCTATACGCACCTGGCACCCCGTCATCCCCCCCTTCTGGGCTATACGCACCTGGCACCCCGTCTCCACCCCCTGCTGGGCTATACGCACCTGGCGCCCCGTCACCCCCCTGCTGTACTATACGCACCTGGCACCCCGTCTCCCCCCCTGCTGGGCTATACGCACCTGGCACCCCGTCTCCCCCCTGCTGGGCTATACGCACCTGGCACCCCGTCTCCCCCCCCTGCTGGGCTATACGCACCTGGCACCCCGTCTCTCCCCCCTGCTGGGCTATACGCACCTGGCACCCCCGTCACCCCCCTGCTGGGCTATACGCACCTGGCACCCCGTCACCCCCCTGCTGGGCTATACGCACCTGGCACCCCGTCACCCCCCCTGCTGGGCTATACGCACCTGGTACCCCGTCACCCCCCCTGCTGGGCTATAAGCACCTGGCACCCCGTCACCCCCCCTGCTGGGCTATACGCACCTGGCACCCCGTCTCCCCCTGCTGGGCTATACGCACCTGGTACCCCGTCTGCCCCTGCTGGGCTATACGCACCTGGCACCCCCCCCTGCTGGGCTACACGCACCTGGCACCCCGTCCCCCCCCCCTGCTGGGCTATACACACCTGGCACCCCGTCTCCCCCCTGCTGGGCTATACGCACCTGGCACCCCGTCACCCCCCTGCTGGGCTATACCCACCTGGCACCCCGTCTCCCCCCTGCTGGGCTATACGCACCTGGCACCCCGTCTCCCCCCTGCTGGGCTATACGCACCTGGCACCCCGTCTCCCCCCTGCTGGGCTATACGCACCTGGCACCCCGTCACCCCTCCTGCTGGGCTATACGCACCTGGCACCCCGTCACCCCCCCTGCTGGGCTATACGCACCTGGCACCCCGTCACCCCTCCTGCTGGGCTATACGCACCTGGCACCCCGTCACCACCCTGCTGGGCTATACGCACCTCGCACCCCGTCACCCCCCTGCTGGGCTATACGCACCTGTCTCCCCCCTGCTGGTCTATACGCACCTGGCACCCCGTCACCCCCCTGCTGGGCTATACGCACCTGGCACTTCCCTGCTGGGCTATACGCACCTGGCACCCCATCTCCCCTTTGCTGGGCTATATGCACCTGGCACTCCGTCTCCCCCCTGCTGGGCTATACGCACCTGGCCCCCCGTCTCCCCCCTGCTGGGCTATACGCACCTGGCACCCCGTCACCCCCTGCTGGGCTATACGCACCTGGCACCCCGTCTCCCCCCTGCTGGGCTATACGCACCTGGCACCCCCATTTCCCCCCTGCTGGGCTATTCGCACCTGGCACCCCGTCTCCCCCCTGCTGGGCTATACGCACCTGGCACCCCGTCTCCCCCCTGCTGGGCTATACGCACCTGGCACCCCGTCTCCCCCCTGCTGGGCTATACGCACCTGGCACCCCGTCTCCCCCCCCTGCTGGGCTATACACACCTGGCACCCCGTCTCCCCCCCCTGCTGGGCTATACGCACCTGGCACCCCGTCTCCCCCCTGCTTGGCTATACGCACCTGGCACCCCGTCTGCCCCCTGCTGGGCTATACGCACCTGGCACCCCGTCTCCCCCCCCTGCTGGGCTATACGCACCTGGCACCCCGTCTCCCCCTTGCTGGGCAATACGCACCTGGCACCCCGTCTGCCTCCTGCTGGGCTATACGCACCTGGCACCCCGTCTGCCCCCTGCTGGGCTATACGCACCTGGCACCCCGTATCCCCCCCCCTGCTGGGCTATATGCACCTGGCATCCCGTCTCTCCCCTGCTGGGCTATACGCACCTGGCACCCGTCTCTCCCCTGCTGGGCTATACGCACCTGGCACCCCGTCTCCCCCCTGCTGGGCTATACGCACCTTGCACCCCGTCGCCCCCCCCCCCCTGCTGGGCTATACGCACCTGGCACCCCGTCTCCCCCCTGCTGGGCTATACGCACCTGGCACCCCGTCTCCCCCCTGCTGGGCTATACGCACCTGGCACCCCGTCTCCCCCCTGCTGGGCTATACACACCTGGCACCCCGTCATCCCCCTGCTGGGCTATAAGCACCTGGCACCCCGTCACCCCCCCTGCTGGGCTATAACGCACCTGGCACCCCGTCTCCCCCCTGCTGGGCTATATGCACCTGGCACCCCGTCTCCCCCCTGCTGGGCTATACGCACCTGGCACCCTGTCTGCCCCCTGCTGGGCTATATGCACCTGGCACCCCGTCTCCCCCCCCTGCTGGGCTATACGCACCTGGCACCCCGTCACCCCCCTGGCTGGGCTATACGCACCTGGCACCCCGTCACTCCCCTGCTGGGCTATACGCACCTGGCACCCTGTCTCCCCCCCCTGCTGGGCTATATGCACCTGGCACCCCGTCTCCCCCCCTGCTGGGCTATACGCACCTGGCACCCTGTCACCCCCCTGCTGGGCTATACGCACCTGGCACCCTGTCTCCCCCCCCTGCTGGGCTATACGCACCTGGCACCCCGTCACTCCCCTGCTGGGCTATACGCACCTGGCACCCTGTCTCCCCCCCCCCTGCTGGGCTATACGCACCTGGCACCCCATCACCCCCCTGCTGGGGTATACGCACCTGGCACCCCCGTCACCCCCCTGCTGGGCTATACGCACCTGGCACCCCCGTCTCCCCCCCTGCTGGGCTATATGCACCTGGCACCCCGTCACCCCCCTGCTGGGCTATACGCACCTGGCACCCCGTCTCCCCCCTGCTGGGCTATACGCACCTGGCACCCCGTCATCCCCCCCTTCTGGGCTATACGCACCTGGCACCCCGTCTCCACCCCCTGCTGGGCTATACGCACCTGGCGCCCCGTCACCCCCCTGCTGTACTATACGCACCTGGCACCCCGTCTCCCCCCCTGCTGGGCTATACGCACCTGGCACCCCGTCTCCCCCCTGCTGGGCTATACGCACCTGGCACCCCGTCTCCCCCCCCTGCTGGGCTATACGCACCTGGCACCCCGTCTCTCCCCCCTGCTGGGCTATACGCACCTGGCACCCCGTCACCCCCCTGCTGGGCTATACGCACCTGGCACCCCGTCTCCCCCCCTGCTGGGCTATACGCACCTGGCACCCCGTCTCCCCCCCCTGCTGGGCTATACGCACCTGGCACCCCATCTCCCCCTGCTGGGCTATACGCACCTGGCACCCCGTCACCCCCCTACTGGGCTATACGCACCTGGCACCCCGTCACCCCCCCCCCCCCCCGCTGGGCTATACGCACCTGGCAACCCGTCTCCCCCCCGCTGGGCTATACGCACCTGGCACCCCCTCACCCCCCTGCTGGGCTATACGCACCTGGCACCCCGTCACCCCCCTGCTGGGCTATACGCACCTGGCACCCCGTCACCCCCCCTGCTGGGCTATACGCACCTGGTATCCCGTCACCCCCCCTGCTGGGCTATAAGCACCTGGCATCCTGTCACCCCCCTGCTGGGCTATACGCACCTGGCACCCCCGTCACCCCCCCTGCTGGGCTATACGCACCTGGCACCCCGTTTCCCCCCCTGCTGGGCTATACGCACCTGGTACCCCGTCTGCCCCTGCTGGGCTATACGCACCTGGCACCCCCCCCCCTGCTGGGCTACACGCACCTGGCACCCCGTCCCCCCCCCCCTGCTGGGCTATACGCACCTGGCACCCCGTCTCCCTCATGCTGGGCTATACGCACCTGGCACCCCCGTCACCCCCCTGCTGGGCTATACCCACCTGGCACCCCGTCTCCCCCCTGCTGGGCTATATGCACCTGGCACCCCGTCTCCCCCCTGCTGGGCTATACGCACCTGGCACCCCGTCTCCCCCCTGCTGGGCTATACGCACCTGGCACCACCGTCTCGCCCCTGCTGGGCTATACGCACCTGGCACCCCGTCTGCCCCCCCCTGCTGGGCTATACGCACCTGGCACCCCGTCTCCCCCCTGCTGGGCTATACGCACCTGCCACCCCCGTCACCCCCCCTGCTGGGCTATACGCATCTGGCACCCCGTCTCCCCCCCTGCTGGGCTATACGCACCTGGCACCCCGTCACCCCCCTGCTGGGCTATACGCACCTGGCACCCCGTCACCCCCCTGCTGGGCTATACGCACCTGGCACCCCGTCACCCCCCCCTGCTGGGCTATACGCACCTGGCACCCCGTCTCCCCCCTGCTGGGCTATACGCACCTGGTACCCCGTCTGCCCCTGCTGGGCTATACGCACCTGGCACCCCCCCCCCTGCTGGGCTACACGCACCTGGCACCCCGTCCCCCCCCCTGCTGGGCTATACGCACCTGGCACCCCCGTCTCCCTCATGCTGGGCTATACGCACCTGGCACCCCGTCACCCCCCTGCTGGGCTATACCCACCTGGCACCCCGTCTCCCCCCTGCTGGGCTATATGCACCTGGCACCCCCGTCTCCCCCCTGCTGGGCTATACGCACCTGGCACCCCGTCTCCCCCCTGCTGGGCTATACGCACCTGGCACCCCGTCTCCCCCCTGCTGGGCTATACGCACCTGGCACCCCGTCTGCCCCCCCCTGCTGGGCTATACGCACCTGGCACCCCCGTCTCCCCCCTGCTGGGCTATACGCACCTGCCACCCCGTCACCCCCCCTGCTGGGCTATACGCATCTGGCACCCCGTCTCCCCCCCTGCTGGGCTATACGCACCTGGCACCCCGTCACCCCCCTGCTGGGCTATACGCACCTGGCATGCCCGTCTCCCCCCCTACTGGGCTATACGCACCTGGCAACCTGTCACCCCCCTGCTGGGCTATACGCACCTGGCACCCCATCTCCCCCCCTGCTGGGCTATACGCACCTGGCACCCTGTCACCCCCCTACTGGGCTATACGCACCTGGCACCCCGTCTCCCCCCCCTGCTGGGCTATACGCACCTGGCACCCCGTCACCCCCCTGCTGGGCTAGACGCACCTGCCACCCCCGTCTCGCCCTCCTGCTGGGCTATACGCACCTGGCACCCCGTCACCCCCCTGCTGGGCTATACGCACCTGGCACCCTGTCTCCCCCCCCCTGCTGGGCTATACGCACCTGGCACCCCGTCTCCCCCCCCCCTGCTGGGCTATACAAACCTGGCACCCCCGTCCCCCCCCCTGCTGGGCTATACGTACCTGGCACCCCCCCCTGCCCCCTGCTGGGCTATACGCACCTGGCACCCTGTCTCCCCCCCTGCTGGGCTATACGCACCTGGCACCCCCGTCTCCCCCTGCAGGGCTATGCGCACCTGGCACCCCGTCTGCCCCCTGCTGGGCTATACGCACCTGGCACCCCGTCTCCCCCCCTGCTGGGCTATACGCACCTGGCACCCCGCCTCCCCCTTGCTGGGCTATACGCACCTGGCACCCCGTCTGCCCCCTGCTGGGCTATACGCACCTGGCACCCCGTCTCCCCCCCCCTGCTGGGCTATATGCACTTGGCACCCCCGTCTCTCCCCTGCTGGGCTATACGCACCTGGCACCCGTCTCTCCCCTGCTGGGCTATACGCACCTGGCACCCCGTCTCCCCCCCGCTGGGCTATACGCACCTTGCACCCCGTCACCCCCCCCTGCTGGGCTATACGCACCTGGCACCCCGTCTCCCCCCTGCTGGGATATACGCACCTGGCACCCCGTCTCCCCCCTGCTGGGCTATACGCACCTGGCAGCCCGTCTCCCCCCTGCTGGGCTATGCACACCTGGCACCCCGTTATCCCCCTGCTGGGCTATAAGCACCTGCCACCCCGTCACCCCCCCCTGCTGGGCTATACGCACCTGGCACCCCGTCTCCCCCCTGCTGGGCTATACGCACCTGGCACCCCGTCTCCCCCTGCTGGGCTATACGCACCTGGCACCCCCGTCTGCCCCCTGCTGGGCTATACGCACCTGGCACCCCGTCCCCCCCTGCTGGGCTATACGCACCTGGCACCCCGTCTCCTCCCTGCTGGGCTATACGCACCTGGCACCCCCATCTCCCCCCCCCTGCTGGGCTATACGCACCTGGCACCCCCATCTCCCCCCCCCCCTGCTGGGCTATACGCACCTGGCACCCCGTCTCCCCCTCCCCTGCTGGGCTATACGCACCTGGCACCCCGTCTCCCCCCCTGCTGGGCTATACGCACCTGGCACCCCGTCTCCCCCCCTGCTGGGCTATACGCACCTGGCACCCCGTCTCCCCCCCCTGCTGGGCTATACGCACCTGGCACCCCGCCCCCCCCCCCCGCTGGGCTACACGCACCTGGCACCCCGTCTCCCCCCCCTGCTGGGCTATACGCACCTGGCACCCCCGTCTCCCCCCCCTGCTGGGCTATACGCACCTGGCACCCCGTCTCCCCCCCCCCTGCTGGGCTATACACACCTGGCACCCCGTCACCCCCCCTGCTGGGCTATACGCACCTGGCACCCCGTCTCCCCCCTGCTGGGCTATACGCACCTGGCACCCTGTCTCCCCCCTGCTGGGATATACACACCTGGCACCCCGTCTCCCCCCTGCTGGGCTATACGCACCTGGCAGCCCGTCTCCCCCCTGCTGGGCTATGCACACCTGGCACCCCGTTATCCCCCTGCTGGGCTATAAGCACCTGCCACCCCGTCACCCCCCCCTGCTGGGCTATACGCACCTGGCACCCCGTCTCCCCCCTGCTGGGCTATACGCACCTGGCACCCCGTCTCCCCCCTGCTGGGCTATACGCACCTGGCACCCCGTCTGCCCCCTGCTGGGCTATACGCACCTGGCACCCCGTCCCCCCCCCTGCTGGGCTATACGCACCTGGCACCCCGTCTCCCCCCCCCCTGCTGGGCTATACGCACCTGGCACCCCGTCTCCTCCCTGCTGGGCTATACGCACCTGGCACCCCCGTCTCCCCCCCCCCCCTGCTGGGCTATACGCACCTGGCACCCCGTCTCCCCCTCCCCTGCTGGGCTATACGCACCTGGCACCCCGTCTCCCCCCCCTGCTGGGATATACGCACCTGGCACCCCGTCTCCCCCCCCCTGCTGGGCTATACGCACCTGGCACCCCGTCTCCCCCCCTGCTGGGCTATACGCACCTGGCACCCCGTCTCCCCCCCCCCCCGCTGGGCTATACGCACCTGGCACCCCGTCTCCCCCCCCTGCTGGGCTATACGCACCTGGCACCCCGTCTCCCCCCCCCCTGCTGGGCTATACACACCTGGCACCCCGTCACCCCCCCTGCTGGGCTATACGCACCTGGCACCCCGTCTCCCCCCTGCTGGGCTATACGCACCTGGCACCCCGTCTCCCCCCTGCTGGGCTATACGCACCTGGCACCCCGTCTCCCCCCTGCTGGGCTATACGCACCTGGCACCCCGTCTGCCCCCTGCTGGGCTATACGCACCTGGCACCCCGTGTGCCCCCTGCTGGGCTATACGCACCTGGCACCCCGTCTCCCCCCCCCTGCTGGGCTATACGCACCCTGGCACCCCCGTCTCCCCCCCCTGCTGGGCTATACGCACCTGGCACCCCGTCACCCCGCCTGCTGGGCTATACGCACCTGGCACCCCGTCTCCCCCCCTGCTGGGCTATACGCACCTGGCACCCCGTCACCCCCCTGCTAGGCTATACGCACCTGGCATGCCCGTCTCCCCCCCCCTGCTGGGCTATACGCACCTGGCACCCCGTCACCCCCCTGCTGGGCTGTACGCACCTGGCACCCCATCTCCCCCCCTGCTTGGCTATACGCACCTGGCACCCCGTCACCCCCCCCCCCCCTGCTGGGCTATACGCACCTGGCACCCCCGTCTCCCCCCTCTGATGGGCTATACGCACCTGGCACCCCGTTACCCCCCTGCTGGGCTATACGCACCTGGCACCCCCGTCTCCCCCCTGCTGGGCTATACGCACCTGGCACCCCGTCACCCCCCTGCTGGGCTATACGCACTTGGCACCCCGTCTCCCCCCTGCTGGGCTATTCGCACCTGGCACCCCCGGCTCCCCCCTGCTGGGCTATACGCACCTGGCACCCCCGTTTCCCCCCCTGCTGGGCTATTCGCACCTGGCACCCCGTCTCCCCCCTGCTGGGCTATACGCACCTGGCACCCCGTCTCCCCCCTGCTGGGCTATGCGCACCTGGCACCCCGTCTCCCCCCTGCTGGGCTATACGCACCTGGCACCCCGTCACCCCCCCTGCTAGGCTATACGCACCTGGCACTCCGTCTCCCCCCTGCTGGGCTATACGCACCTGGCACCCCGTCTCCCCCCTGCTGGGCTATATGCACCTGGCACCCCGTCACCCCCCTGCTGGGCTATACGCACCTGGCACTCCGTCTCCCCCCTGCTGGGCTAATACGCACCTGGCACCCCGTCTCCCCCCCTGCTGGGCTATACGCACCTGGCACCCCGTCACCCCCCTGCTAGGCTATACGCACCTGGCATGCCCGTCTCCCCCCCTGCTGGGCTATACGCACCTGGCACCCCGTCACCCCCCCTGCTGGGCTATACGCACCTGGCACCCCATCTCCCCCCCTGCTTGGCTATACGCACCTGGCACCCCGTCACCCCCCCCTGCTGGGCTATACGCACCTGGCACCCCCGTCTCCCCCCTCTGATGGGCTATACGCACCTGGCACCCCGTTACCCCCCTGCTGGGCTATACGCACCTGGCACCCCCGTCTCCCCCCTGCTGGGCTATACGCACCTGGCACCCCCGTCACCCCCCTGCTGGGCTATACGCACTTGGCACCCCGTCTCCCCCCTGCTGGGCTATTCGCACCTGGCACCCCGGCTCCCCCCTGCTGGGCTATACGCACCTGGCACCCCGTTTCCCCCCCTGCTGGGCTATTCGCACCTGGCACCCCGTCTCCCCCCTGCTGGGCTATACGCACCTGGCACCCCGTCTCCCCCCTGCTGGGCTATGCGCACCTGGCACCCCGTCTCCCCCTGCTGGGCTATACGCACCTGGCACCCCGTCACCCCCCTGCTAGGCTATACGCACCTGGCACTCCGTCTCCCCCCTGCTGGGCTATACGCACCTGGCACCCCGTCTCCCCCCTGCTGGGCTATATGAATCTGGCACCCCGTCACCCCCCTGCTGGGCTATACGCACCTGGCACACCGTCTCCCCCCTGCTGGGCTATACGCACCTGGCAGCCCGTCTCCTCCCCTGCTGGGCTATACGCACCTGGCACGCCGTCACCCCCCTGCTGGGCTATACACACCTGGCACCCCCGTCGACCCCGCCTGCTTGGCTATACGCACCTGGCACTCCGTTTCCCCCCTGCTGGGCTACACGCACCTGGCACCCCCGTCAACCCCCCCTGCTGGGCTATACGCACCTGGCACCCCGTCTCCCCCCCCTGCTGGGCTATACGCACCTGGCACCCCGTCACCCCCCCCTGCTGGGCTATACGCACCTGGCACCCCGTCACCCCCCCCCTGCTGGGCTATATGCACCTGGCACCCCGTCTCCCCCCCTGCTGGGCTATACGCACCTGGCACCCCGTCTCCCCCCTGCTGGGCTATACGCACCTTGCACCACCGTTTGTCCCCTGCTGGGCTATACGCACCTGGCACCCCGTCTCCCCCCTGCTGGGCTATACGCACCTAGCCCCCCTTCTCCCCCCTGCTGGGCTATACGCACCTGGCACCCCCGTCTCCCCCCTGCTGGGCTATACGCACCTGGCACCCCGTCTCCCCCCCTGCTGGGCTATACGCACCTGGCACCCCGTCACCCCCCTGCTGGGCTATACGCACCTGGCATGCCCGTCTCCCCCCCTGCTGGGCTATACGCACCTGGCACCCCGTCACCCCCCTGCTGGGCTATACGCACCTGGCACCCCATCTCCCCCCCTGCATGGCTATACGCACCTGGCACCCCGTCACCCCCCCCCCCCTGCTGGGCTATACGCACCTGGCACCCCGTCTCCCCCCTCTGATGGGCTATACGCACCTGGCACCCCGTTACCCCCCTGCTGGGCTATACGCACCTGGCACCCCCGTCTCCCCCCTGCTGGGCTATACGCACCTGGCACCCCGTCACCCCCCTGCTGGGCTATACGCACTTGGCACCCCGTCTCCCCCCTGCTGGGCTATACGCACCTGGCACCCCGTCTCCCCCCTGCTGGGCTATACGCACCTGGCACCCCGTTTCCCCCCTGCTGGGCTATTCGCACCTGGCACCCCGTCTCCCCCCTGCTGGGCTATACGCACCTGGCACCCCCGTCTCCCCCCTGCTGGGCTATGCGCACCTGGCACCCCGTCTCCCCCCTGCTGGGCTATACGCACCTGGCACCCCGTCACCCCCCTGCTAGGCAATACGCACCTGGCACTCCGTCTCCCCCCTGCTGGGCTATACGCACCTGGCACCCCGTCTCCCCCCTGCTGGGCTATATGCACCTGGCACCCCCGTCACCCCCCTGCTGGGCTATATGCACCTGGCACACCGTCTCCCCCCTGCTGGGCTATACGCACCTGGCACCCCCGTCTCCTCCCCTGCTGGGCTATACGCACCTGGCACGCCGTCACCCCCCTGCTGGGCTATACACACCTGGCACCCCCGTCGACCCCGCCTGCTTGACTATACGCACCTGGCACTCCGTTTCCCCCCTGCTGGGCTACACGCACCTGGCACCCCCGTCAACCCCCCCTGCTGGGCTATACGCACCTGGCACCCCGTCTCCCCCCCCTGCTGGGCTATACGCACCTGGCACCCCATCATCCCCCCCCCGTGCTGGGCTATACGCACCTGGCACCCCCGTCTCCCCCCCCTGCTGGGCTATACGCACCTGGCACCCCCGTCTCCCCCCTGCTGGGCTATACGCACCTTGCACCCCGTTTGTCCCCTGCTGGGCTATACGCACCTGGCACCCCGTCTCCCCCCTGCTGGGCTATACGCACCTAGCCCCCCTTCTCCCCCCTGCTGGGCTATACGCACCTGGCACCCCGTCTCCCCCCTGCTGGGCTATACGCACCTGGCACCCCGTCTCCCCCCCCGGCTGGGCTATACGCACCTGGCACCCCGTCACCCCCCGCTGGGCTATACGCACCTGGGGGGTGACGGGGCACCCCGTCTCCCCCCCTGCTGGGCTATATGCACCTGGCACCCCGTCTCCCCCCTGCTGGGCTATACGCACCTGGCACCCCGTCTCCCCCCCCTGCTGGGCTATACGCACCTGGCACCCCGTCACCCCCCTGCTGGGCTATACGCACCTGGCACCCCCGTCGCCCCCCCTTGCTGGGCTATATGCACCTGGCACCCCGTCTCCCCCCTGCTGGGCTATACGCACCTGGCAGCCCGTCACCCCCCCCCCTGCTGGGCTATACGCACCTGGCACCCCCGTCACCCCCCCCCCCCCTGCTGGGCTATACGCACCTAGCACCCCGTCACCCCTCCTGCTGGGCTATACGCACCTGGCACCCCGTCACCCCCCTGCTGGGCTATACGCACCTGGCACTCCGTCTCCCCCCTGCTGGGCTATACGCACCTGGCACCCCGTCTCCCCCCTGCTGGGCTATATGCACCTGGCACCCCCGTCACCCCCCTGCTGGGCTATACGCACCTGGCACACCGTCTCCCCCCTGCTGGGCTATACGCACCTGGCACCCCGTCTCCCCCCCTGCTGGGCTATATGCACCTGGCACCCCCGTCACCCCCTGCTGGGCTATACGCACCTGGCACCCCGTCTCCCCCCTGCCGGGCTATACGCACCTGGCACCCTGTCACCCCCCCCGCTGGGCTATACGCACCTGGCACCCCGTCACCCCCCCTGCTGGGCTATACGCACCTGGCACCCAGTCACCCCCCCCTGCTGGGCTATACGCACCTGGCACCCCATCACCCCCCCCCCTGCTAGGCTATACGCACATGGCACCCCGTTTGTCCCCTGCTGGGCTATACGCACCTGGCACCCCGTCTCCCCCCTGCTGGGCTATACGCACCTAGCCCCCCTTCTCCCCCCTGCTGGGCTATACGCACCTGGCACCCCGTCTCCCCCCTGCTGGGCTATACGCACCTGGCACCCCGTCAGCCCCCCCTGCTGGGCTATACGCACCTGGCACCCCGTCTCCCCCTCTGCTGGGCTATACGCACCTGGCACCCCGTCACCCCCCGCTGGGCTATACGCACCTGGGGGGTGACGGGGCACCCTGTATCCCCCCTGCTGGGCTATATGCACCTGGCACCCCCGTCTCCCCCATGCTGGGCTATACGCACCTGGCACCCCGTCTCCCCCCCTGCTGGGCTATACGCACCTGGCACCCCGTCACCCCCCTGCTGGGCTATACGCACCTGGCACCCCGTCGCCCCCCCTGCTGGGCTATACGCACCTGGCAACCCGTCTCCCCCCTGCTGGGCTATACGCACCTGGCACCCATCACCCCCCCCCCCTGCTGGGCTATACGCACCTGGCACCCCGTCACCCCTCCTGCTGGGCTATACGCACCTGGCACCCCGTCACCCCCCTGCTGGGCTATACGCACCTGGCACCCCGTCCACCTGGCACCCCCGTCACCACCCTGCTGGGCTATAGCCACCTGGCACTCCCGTCTCCCCCTGCTGGGCTATACGCACCTGGCACCCCGTCTCCCCCCTGCTGGGCTATATGCACCTGGCACCCCGTCACCCCCCCCTGCTGGGCTATACGCACCTGGCACTCCGTCTCCCCCCTGCTGGGCTATACGCACCTGGCACCCCGTCTCCCCCCCTGCTGGGCTATATGCACCTGGCACCCCCCGTCACCCCCTGCTGGGCTATACGCACCTGGCACCCCGTCTCCCCCCTGCCGGGCTATACGCACCTGGCACCCTGTCACCCCCCCGCTGGGCTATACGCACCTGGCACCCCGTCACCCCCCCTGCTGGGCTATACGCACCTGGCACCCAGTCACCCCCCCTGCTGGGCTATACGCACCTGGCACCCCATCACCCCCCCTGCTGGGCTATACGCACATGGCACCCCGTCACCCCCCTGCTGGGCTATACGCACTTGGCACCCCGTCTCCCCCCTGCTGGGCTATACGCACCTGGCACCCCGTCTCCCCCCTGCTGGGCTATACGCACCTGGCACCCCGTTTCCCCCCTGCTGGGCTATTCGCACCTGGCACCCCGTCTCCCCCCTGCTGGGCTATACGCACCTGGCACCCCGTCTCCCCCCCTGCTGGGCTATGCGCACCTGGCACCCCGTCTCCCCCCCTGCTGGGCTATACGCACCTGGCACCCCGTCACCCCCCCTGCTAGGCTATACGCACCTGGCACTCCGTCTCCCCCCTGCTGGGCTATACGCACCTGGCACCCCCGTCTCCCCCCTGCTGGGCTATATGCACCTGGCACCCCGTCACCCCCCTGCTGGGCTATACGCACCTGGCACACCGTCTCCCCCCCTGCTGGGCTATACGCACCTGGCACCCCCGTCTCCTCCCCTGCTGGGCTATACGCACCTGGCACGCCGTCACCCCCCCTACTGGGCTATACACACCTGGCACCCCGTCGACCCCGCCTGCTTGGCTATACGCACCTGGCACTCCGTTTCCCCCCCTGCTGGGCTACACGCACCTGGCACCCCCCCCGTCAAACCCCCCTGCTGGGCTATACGCACCTGGCACCCCGTCTCCCCCCCCCTGCTGGGCTATACGCACCTGGCACCCCCCCCCCCCCCTGCTGGGCTATACGCACCTGGCACCCCGTCTCCCCCCCCCTGCTGGGCTATACGCACCTGGCACTCCGTCTCCCCCCCCTGCTGGGCTATACGCACCTTGCACCCCGTTTGTCCCCCTGCTGGGCTATACGCACCTGGCACCCCCGTCTCCCCCCTGCTGGGCTATACGCACCTAGCCCACCTTCTCCCCCCTGCTGGGCTATACGCACCTGGCACCCCCCGTCTCCCCCCCTGCTGGGCTATACGCACCTGGCACCCCGTCACCCCCCCGCTGGGCTATACGCACCTGGGGGGTGACGGGGCACCCCGTCTCCCCCCCTGCTGGGCTATATGCACCTGGCACCCCGTCTCCCCCCTGCTGGGCTATACGCACCTGGCACCCCGTCTCCCCCCCCCCCTGCTGGGCTATACGCACCTGGCACCCCGTCACCCCCCTGCCTGGGCTATACGCACCCGGCACCCCGTCGCCCCCCCCCCCTTGCTGGGCTATATGCACCTGGCACCCCGTCTCCCCCCTGCTGGGCTATACGCACCTGGCAGCCCGTCACCCCCCCTGCTGGGGCTATACGCACCTGGCACCCCGTCACCCCTCCTGCTGGGCTATACGCACCTGGCACCCCCCGTCACCCCCCCTGCTAGGCTATGCGCACCTGGCACTCCGTCTCCCCCCTGCTGGGCTATACGCACCCTGGCACCCCGTCTCCCCCCTGCTGGGCTATATGCACCTGGCACCCCCGTCACCCCCCCTGCTGGGCTATACGCACCTGGCACACCGTCTCCCCCCTGCTGGGCTATACGCACCTGGCACCCCCGTCTCCCCCCCTGCTGGGCTATATGCACCTGGCACCCCGTCACCCCCTGCTGGGCTATACGCACCTGGCACCCCGTCTCCCCCTGCCGGGCTATACGCACCTGGCACCCTGTCACCCCCCCCCCCCCCCCGTGGGCTATACGCACCTGGCACCCCGTCACCCCCTGCTGGGCTATACGCACCTGGCACCCCGTCTCCCCCCTGCTGGGCTATACGCACCTTGCACCCCGTTTGTCCCCTGCTGGGCTATACGCACCTGGCACCCCGTCTCCCCCCTGCTGGGCTATACGCACCTAGCCCCCCCTTCTCCCCCCTGCTGGGCTATACGCACCTGGCACCCCCGTCTCCCCCCTGCTGGGCTATACGCACCTGGCACCCCGTCTCCCCCCCTGCTGGGCTATACGCACCTGGCACCCCGTCACCCCCCGCTGGGCTATACGCACCTGGGGGGTGACGGGGCACTCCCGTCTCCCCCCTGCTGGGCTATATGCACCTGGCACCCCGTCTCCCCCCCTGCTGGGCTATACGCACCTGGCACCCCGTCTCCCCCCCCTGCTGGGCTATACGCACCTGGCACCCCGTCACCCCCCTGCTGGGCTATACGCACCTGGCACCCCCCGTCGCTCCCCCCTTGCTGGGCTATATGCACCTGGCACCCCCGTCTCCCCCCTGCTGGGCTATACGCACCTGGCAGCCCGTCACCCCCCCCCCTGCTGGGCTATACGCACCTGGCACCCCGTCACCCCCCCCCCTGCTGGGCTATACGCACCTAGCACCCCGTCACCCCTCCTGCTGGGCTATACGCACCTGGCACCCCGTCACCCCCCTGCTGGGCTATACGCACCTGGCACTCCGTCTCCCCCCTGCTGGGCTATACGCACCTGGCACCCCGTCTCCCCCCTGCTGGGCTATATGCACCTGGCACCCCGTCACCCCCCTGCTGGGCTATACGCACCTGGCACACCGTCTCCCCCCTGCTGGGCTATACGCACCTGGCACCCCGTCTCCCCCCCTGCTGGGCTATATGCACCTGGCACCCCGTCACCCCCTGCTGGGCTATACGCACCTGGCACCCCCGTCTCCCCCCCTGCCGGGCTATACGCACCTGGCACCCCATCACCCCCCCTGCTAGGCTATACGCACATGGCACCCCCCGTTTGTCCCCTGCTGGGCTATATGCACCTGGCACCCCGTCTCCCCCCTGCTGGGCTATACGCACCTAGCCCCCCTTCTCCCCCCTGCTGGGCTATACGCACCTGGCACCCCGTCTCCCCCCTGCTGGCTATACGCACCTGGCACCCCCGTCAGCCCCCCCTGCTGGGCTATACGCACCTGGCACCCCGTATCCCCCTCTGCTGGGCTATACGCACCTGGCACCCCGTCACCCCCCCGCTGGGCTATACGCACCTGGGGGGTGACGGGGCACCCCGTATCCCCCCTGCTGGGCTATATGCACCTGGCACCCCGTCTCCCCCATGCTGGGCTATACGCACCTGGCACCCCGTCTCCCCCCCTGCCTGGGCTATACGCACCTGGCACCCCGTCACCCCCCTGCTGGGCTATACGCGGCACCCCGTCTCCCCCCTGCTGGGCTATACGCACCTGGCACCCATCACCCCCCCCCCTGCTGGGCTATACGCACCTGGCACCCCCGTCACCCCTCCTGCTGGGCTATACGCACCTGGCACCCCGTCACCCCCCTGCTGGGCTATACGCACCTGGCACCCCGTCACCCCTCCTGCTGGGCTATACGCACCTGGCACCCCGTCACCACCCTGCTGGGCTATACGCACCTGGCACTCTGTCTCCCCCCTGCTGGGCTATACGCACCTGGCACCCCCGCTTCTCCCCCCTGCTGGGCTATATGCACCTGGCACCCCCGTCACCCCCCTGCTGGGCTATACGCACCTGGCACTCCGTCTCCCCCCTGCTGGGCTATACGCACCTGGCACCCCCGTCCTCCCCCCCTGCTGGGCTATATGCACCTGGCACCCCCGTCACCCCCCCCTGCTGGGCTATACGCACCTGGCACACCGTCTCCCCCCTGCTAGGCTATACGCACCTGGCACCCCGTCTCCCCCCCTGCTGGGCTATATGCACCTGGCACCCCGTCACCCCCCTGCTGGGCTATACGCACCTGGCACCCCGTCTCCCCCCTGCCGGGCTATACGCACCTGGCACCCCTGTCACCCCCCCCCCCCCACCCGCTGGGCTATACGCACCTGGCACCCCGTCACCCCCTGCTGGGCTATACGCACCTGGCACCCCCGTCTCCCCCCCTGCTGGGCTATACGCACCTTGCACCCCGTTTGTCCCCTGCTGGGCTATACGCACCTGGCACCCCCGTCTCCCCCCTGCTGGGCTATACGCACCTAGCCCCCCCTTCTCCCCCCCTGCTGGGCTATACGCACCTGGCAACCCCGTCTCCCCCCTGCTGGGCTATACGCACCTGGGCACCCCGTCTCCCCCCCCTGCTGGGCTATACGCACCTGGCACCCCATCACCCCCCCGCTGGGCTATACGCACCTGGGGGGTGACGGGGCACCCCGTCTCCCCCCTGCTGGGCTATATGCACCTGGCACCCCCATCTCCCCCCTGCTGGGCTATACGCACCTGGCACCCCCCGTCTCCCCCCCTGCTGGGCTATACGCACCTGGCACCTCCCCGTCACCCCCCCTGCTGGGCTATACGCACCTGGCACCCCCGTCGCTCCCCCTTGCTGGGCTATATGCACCTGGCCACCCCCGTCTCCCTCCCCCCTGCTGGGCTATACGCACCTGGCAGCCCGTCACCCCCCCCCTGCTGGGCTATACGCACCTGGCACCCCCGTCACCCCCCCCCCCCCCTGCTGGGCTATACGCACCTAGCACCCCCGTCACCCCTCCTGCTGGGCTATACGCACCTGGCACCCCGTCACCCCCCCTGCTGGGCTATACGCACCTGGCACTCTCCCGTCTCCTCCCTGCTGGGCTATACGCACCTGGCACCCCCGTCTCCCCCCCTGCTGGGCTATATGCACCTGGCACCCCCGTCACCCCCCTGCTGGGCTATACGCACCTGGCACACCCGTCTCCCCCCTGCTAGGCTATACGCACCTGGCACCCCGTCTCCCCCCCTGCTGGGCTATATGCACCTGGCACCACCCGTCACCCCCTGCTGGGCTATACGCACCTGGCACCCCGTCTCCCCCCTGCCGGGCTATACGCACCTGGCACCCTGTCACCCCCCCCCCCACCCCGCTGGGCTATACGCACCTGGCACCCCGTCACCCCCTGCTGGGCTATACGCACCTGGCACCCCCGTCTCCCCCCTGCTGGGCTATACGCACCTTGCACCCCGTTTGTCCCCTGCTGGGCTATACGCACCTGGCACCCCGTCTCCCCCCTGCTGGGCTATACGCACCTAGCCCCCCTTCTCCCCCCTGCTGGGCTATACGCACCTGGCACCCCCGTCTCCCCCCTGCTGGGCTATACGCACCTGGCACCCCGTTCTCCCCCCCCTGCTGGGCTATACGCACCTGGCACCCCCATCACCCCCCGCTGGCCATCACCCCCCGCTGGGCTATACGCACCTGGGGGGTGACGGGGCACCCCGTCTCCCCCCTGCTGGGCTATATGCACCTGGCACCCCCGTCTCCCCCCTGCTGGGCTATACGCACCTGGCACCCCGTCTCCCCCCCTGCTGGGCTATACGCACCTGGCACCCCGTCACCCCCCTGCTGGGCTATACGCACCTGGCACCCCCGTCGCTCCCCCTTGCTGGGCTATATGCACCTGGCACCCCGTCTCCCCCCTGCTGGGCTATACGCACCTGGCAGCCCGTCACCCCCCCCCCCTGCTGGGCTATACGCACCTGGCACCCCGTCACCCCCCCCCCCTGCTGGGCTATACGCACCTAGCACCCCCGTCACCCCTCCTGCTGGGCTATACGCACCTGGCACCCCGTCACCCCCCTGCTGGGCTATACGCACCTGGCACTCCGTCTCCTCCCTGCTGGGCTATACGCACCTGGCACCCCCGTCTCCCCCCTGCTGGGCTATATGCACCTGGCACCCCGTCACCCCCCTGCTGGGCTATACGCACCTGGCACACCGTCTCCCCCCTGCTGGGCTATACGCACCTGGCACCCCGTCTCCCCCCCCTGCTGGGCTATATGCACCTGGCACCCCGTCACCCCCTGCTGGGCTATACGCACCTGGCACCCCGTCTCCCCCCTGCCGGGCTATACGCACCTGGCACCCCATCACCCCCCCTGCTAGGCTATACGCACATGGCACCCCCGTTTGTCCCCTGCTGGGCTATACGCACCTGGCACCCCCGTCTCCCCCCTGCTGGGCTATACGCACCTAGCCCCCCTTCTCCCCCCTGCTGGGCTATACGCACCTGGCACCCCGTCTCCCCCCTGCTGGGCTATACGCACCTGGCACCCCGTCAGCCCCCCCTGCTGGGCTATACGCACCTGGCACCCCGTCTCCCCCTCTGCTGGGCTATACGCACCTGGCACCCCGTCACCCCCCGCTGGGCTATACGCACCTGGGGGGTGACGGGGCACCCCGTATCCCCCCTGCTGGGCTATATGCACCTGGCACCCCCGTCTCCCCCATGCTGGGCTATACGCACCTGGCACCCCGTCTCCCCCCCTGCTGGGCTATACGCACCTGGCACCCCGTCTCCCCCCTGCTGGGCTATACGCACCTGGCACCCCGTCGCCCCCCCTGCTGGGCTATACGCACCTGGCACCCCGTCTCCCCCCTGCTGGGCTATACGCACCTGGCACCCCCGTCTCCCCCCTGCTGGTGGGCTATACGCACCTGGGGCACCCATCACCCCCCCCCCTGCTGGGCTATACGCACCTGGCACCCCGTCACCCCTCCTGCTGGGCTATACGCACCTGGCACCCCGTCACCCCCCTGCTGGGCTATACGCACCTGGCACCCCGTCACCCCTCCTGCTGGGCTATACGCACCTGGCACCCCGTCACCACCCTGCTGGGCTATACGCACCTGGCACTCTGTCTCCCCCTGCTGGGCTATACGCACCTGGCACCCCGTCTCCCCCCTGCTGGGCTATATGCACCTGGCACCCCGTCACCCCCCTGCTGGGCTATACGCACCTGGCACTCCGTCTCCCCCCTGCTGGGCTATACGCACCTGGCACCCCGTCTCCCCCCCTGCTGGGCTATATGCACCTGGCACCCCGTCACCCCCTGCTGGGCTATACGCACCTGGCACCCCGTCTCCCCCCTGCCGGGCTATACGCACCTGGCACCCTGTCACCCCCCCCGCTGGGCTATACGCACCTGGCACCCCGTCACCCCCCTGCTGGGCTATACGCACCTGGCACCCAGTCACCCCCCCTGCTGGGCTATACGCACCTGGCACCCCATCACCCCCCCTGCTGGGCTATAGGCACATGGCACCCCGTCACCCCCCTGCTGGGCTATACGCACTTGGCACCCCGTCTCCCCCCTGCTGGGCTATACGCACCTGGCACCCCGTCTCCCCCCTGCTGGGCTATACGCACCTGGCACCCCGTTTCCCCCCTGCTGGGCTATTCGCACCTGGCACCCCGTCTCCCCCCTGCTGGGCTATACGCACCTGGCACCCCGTCTCCCCCTGCTGGGCTATGCGCACCTGGCACCCCGTCTCCCCCCTGCTGGGCTATACGCACCTGGCACCCCGTCACCCCCCTGCTAGGCTATACGCACCTGGCACTCCGTCTCCCCCCTGCTGGGCTATACGCACCTGGCACCCCGTCTCCCCCCTGCTGGGCTATATGCACCTGGCACCCCGTCACCCCCCTGCTGGGCTATACACACCTGGCACACCGTCTCCCCCCTGCTGGGCTATACGCACCTGGCACCCCCGTCTCCTCCCCTGCTGGGCTATACGCACCTGGCACGCCGTCACCCCCCTGCTGGGCTATACACACCTGGCACCCCGTCGACCCCGCCTGCTTGGCTATACGCACCTGGCACTCCGTTTCCCCCCCTGCTGGGCTACACGCACCTGGCACCCCCGTCAACCCCCCCTGCTGGGCTATACGCACCTGGCACCCCGTCTCCCCCCCCTGCTGGGCTATACGCACCTGGCACCCCCCCTGCTGGGCTATACGCACCTGGCACCCCGTCTCCCCCCCCCCTGCTGGGCTATACGCACCTGGCACCCCGTCTCCCCCCTGCTGGGCTATACGCACCTTGCACCCCGTTTGTCCCCTGCTGGGCTATACGCACCTGGCACCCCCGTCTCCCCCCTGCTGGGCTATACGCACCTAGCCCCCCTTCTCCCCCTGCTGGGCTATACGCACCTGGCACCCCGTCTCCCCCCCTGCTGGGCTATACACACCTGGCACCCCGTCACCCCCCGCTGGGCTATACGCACCTGGGGGTGACGGGGCAACCCGTCTCCCCCCTGCTGGGCTATATGCACCTGGCACCCCGTCTCCCCCCTGCTGGGCTATACGCACCTGGCACCCCGTCTCCCCCCCTGCTGGGCTATACGCACCTGGCACCCCCGTCACCCCCCTGCTGGGCTATACGCACCTGGCACCCCGTCGCCCCCCCCCCTTGCTGGGCTATATGCACCTGGCACCCCGTCTCCCCCCTGCTGGGCTATACGCACCTGGCAGCCCGTCACCCCCCCCCCTGCTGGGCTATACGCACCTGGCACCCCGTCACCCCCCCCCCCCCTGCTGGGCTATACGCACCTGGCACCCCCGTCACCCCTCCTGCTGGGCTATACGCACCTGGCACCCCGTCACCCCCCTGCTAGGCTATACGCACCTGGCACTCCGTCTCCCCCCTGCTGGGCTATACGCACCTGGCACCCCGTCTCCCCCCTGCTGGGCAATATGCACCTGGCACCCCGTCACCCCCCTGCTGGGCTATACGCACCTGGCACACCGTCTCCCCCCTGCTGGGCTATACGCACCTGGCACCCCGTCTCCCCCCCTGCTGGGCTATATGCACCTGGCACCCCGTCACCCCCTGCTGGGCTATACGCACCTGGCACCCCGTCTCCCCCCTGCCGGGCTATACGCACCTGGCACCCTGTCACCCCCCCCCCCCCCCCCGCTGGGCTATACGCACCTGGCACCCCGTCACCCCCCGCTGGGCTATACGCACCTGGGGGGTGACGGGGCACCCCGTATCCCCCCTGCTGGGCTATATGCACCTGGCACGCCGTCTCCCCCCTGCTGGGCTATACGCACCTGGCACCCCGTCTCCCCCCCTGCTGGGCTATACGCACCTGACACCCCGTCACCCCCCTGCTGGGCTATACGCACCTGGCACCCCCGTCGCCCCCCCTGCTGGGCTATACGCACCTGCCACCCCGTCTCCCCCCTGCTGGGCTATACGCACCTGGCACCCCGTCACCCCCCCTGCTGGGCTATACGCACCTGGCACCCATCACCCCCCCCCCCCCGCTGGGCTATACGCACCTGGCACCCCGTCACCCCTCCTGCTAGGCTATACGCACCTGGCACCCCGTCACCCTCCTGCTGGGCTATACGCACCTGGCACCCCGTCACCCCTCCTGCTGGGCTATACGCACCTGGCACCCCGTCACCACCCTGCTGGGCTATACGCACCTGGCACTCCGTCTCCCCCTGCTGGGCTATACGCACCTGGCACCCCGTCTCCCCCCTGCTGGGCTATACGCACCTAGCCCCCCTTCTCCCCCTGCTGGGCTATACGCACCTGGCACCCCGTCTCCCCCCCTGCTGGGCTATACGCACCTGGCACCCCCGTTACCCCCCGCTGGGCTATACGCACCTGGGGGGTGACGGGGCACCCCGTCTCCCCCCTGCTGGGCTATATGCACCTGGCACCCCGTCTCCCCCCTGCTGGGCTATACGCACCTGGCACCCCGTCTCCCCCCCCTGCTGGGCTATACGCACCTGGCACCCCGTCACCCCCCTGCTGGGCTATACGCACCTGGCACCCCGTCGCCCCCCCCCCTTGCTGGGCTATATGCACCTGGCACCCCGTCTCCCCCCTGCTGGGCTATACGCACCTGGCAGCCCGTCACCCCCCCCCTGCTGGGCTATACGCACCTGGCACCCCGTCACCCCCCCCCCCCTGCTGGGCTATACGCACCTGGCACCCCGCCACCCCTCCTGCTGGGCTATACGCACCTGGCACCCCGTCACCCCCCTGCTAGGCTATACGCACCTGGCACTCCGTCTCCCCCCTGCTGGGCTATACGCACCTGGCACCCCGTCTCCCCCCTGCTGGGCTATATGCACCTGGCACCCCGTCACCCCCCTGCTGGGCTATACGCACCTGGCACACCGTCTCCCCCCTGCTGGGCTATACGCACCTGGCACCCCGTCTCCCCCCCTGCTGGGCTATATGCACCTGGCACCCCGTCACCCCCTGCTGGGCTATACGCACCTGGCACCCCGTCTCCCCCCTGCCGGGCTATACGCACCTGGCACCCTGTCACCCCCCCCCCCCCCCGCTGGGCTATACGCACCTGGCACCCCGTCGCCCCCCCTGCTGGGCTATACGCACCTGCCACCCCGTCTCCCCCCTGCTGGGCTATACGCACCTGGCACCCCGTCACCCCCCCCTGCTGGGCGATACGCACCTGGCACCCATCACCCCCCCCCCTGCTGGGCTATACGCACCTGGCACTCCGTCACCCCTCCTGCTGGGCTATACGCACCTGGCACCCCGTCACCCCCCTGCTGGGCTATACGCACCTGGCACCCCGTCACCCCTCCTGCTGGGCTATACGCACCTGGCACCCCGTCACCACCCTGCTGGGCTATACGCACCTGGCACTCCGTCTCCCCCTGCTGGGCTATACGCACCTGGCACCCCGTCTCCCCCCTGCTGGGCTATATGCACCTGGCACCCCGTCACCCCCCTGCTGGGCTATACGCACCTGGCACTCCGTCTCCCCCCTGCTGGGCTATACGCACCTGGCACCCCGTCTTCCCCCCTGCTGGGCTATATGCACCTGGCACCCCGTCACCCCCTGCTGGGCTATACGCACCTGGCACCCCGTCTCCCCCCTGCCGGGCTATACGCACCTGGCACCCTGTCACCCCCCCCGCTGGGCTATACGCACCTGGCACCCCGTCACCCCCCTGCTGGGCTATACGCACCTGGCACCCAGTCACCCCCCCTGCTGGGCTATACGCACCTGGCACCCCATCACCCCCCCTGCTGGGCTATACGCACATGGCACCCCGTCACCCCCCTGCTGGGCTATACGCACTTGGCACCCCGTCTCCCCCCTGCTGGGCTATACGCACCTGGCAGCCCGTCACCCCCCTGCTGGGCTATACGCACCTGTCTCCCCCCTGCTGGTCTATACGCACCTGGCACCCCGTCACCCCCCTGCTGGGCTATACGCACCTGGCCCCCCGTCTCCCCCGTGCTGGGCTATACGCACCTGGCACTTCCCTGCTGGGCTATACGCACCTGGCACCCCATCTCCCCTTTGCTGGGCTATATGCACCTGGCACTCCGTCTCCCCCCTGCTGGGCTATACGCACCTGGCCCCCCGTCTCCCCCCTGCTGGGCTATACGCACCTGGCACCCCGTCACCCCCCTGCTGGGCTATACGCACCTGGCCCCCCTTCTCCCCCGTGCTGGGCTATACGCACCTGGCACCCCGTCTCCCCCCTGCTGGGCTATACGCACCTGGCACCCCGTCTCCCCCCTTCTGGGGTATACGCACCTGGCACCCTGTCTCCCTCCCTGCTGGGCTATACGCACCTGGCACCTCGTCACACCCCCCCCCCCGTTGGGCTATACGCACCTGGGGGGTGACGGGGCACCCCGTCTCTCCCCTTCTGGGCTATATGCACCTGGCACTCCGTCTCCCCGCTGCTGGGCTATACGCACCTGGCACCCCGTCTCCCCCCCCTGCTGGGCTATACGCACCTGGCACCCCGTCTCCCCCCCCTGCTGGGCTATACGCACCCTGTCATCCCCCCTGCTAATTATGAACAAAGATTGGTCTCCTCCCCCCAGGCAGTCCTATCCCCCCCCCAGTTAGAATCACTCCCTAGGACACACATTTAACCCCTTGAGCGACCCCCTAGTGTTAACCCCTTCCCTACCAGTGACATTTATACAGTAATCAGTGGCTATTTTTAGCTCTGATCGCTGTATAAATGTATGTAAAAAAGTGTCAAAAGTGTCCGATCTGTCCGCCGCAATGTCACAGTCCCAATAAAAATCGCAGATCGCTGCCATTACTAGTAAAAAATAAAAGAATAATAAAATTGCCATAAATCTATCCCCTATATTGTAGACGCTATAACTTTTGCACAAACCAATCAATATATGCTTATTGTGATTTTATTTTAGCAAAAATATGTAGAAGAATACATATCGGCCTAAACTGAGGAAGAAATTCGTTTTTTTATCTTTTTTGGGGGGATATTTATTATAGCAAAAGGTAGAAAAAATTGCCTTTGTTTCAAAATTGTCCCTCTTTTTTTTTGTTAATGACACAAAAAATAAAAACTGCAGAGGTGATCAAAAGAAAGCTCTATTTGTGGGAAAAAAAGAACGTAAATTTTGTTTGGGTACAACGTCGCACGACTGCGCAATTGTCAGTTAAAGCGATGCAGTGCCGAATCGCAAAAAAATTGCCTGGTTATTAAGGGGGTAAATCCTTCAGGGGCTGAAGTGGTTAATGCATTGAATGCAGTGAGGCTGAAAAACCTTGAGGGTTTACAACCTCTTTAATATCTGCACCTACTACTGGCTGGTATTTATAGCAGAGCTGAAACTGATACTCCACACCCATCTTCCTTCTCTGTCTCCAGCTGTTGGTGCCGAATTTGTATTGTGTAATCACTATCAGCATTCTCATCTATTATTCTTCATTGTTATAGTTGTGCAATAAGGTTAACGTAAAGGTCAACACAGAAAACACAATGGCAAACTCTTGCAGCTGGAGGAAAAGAAGTGTTTATCATCATCTGCAGAAATCATCTTCACTGTAAAGCTGCCCATGCAATGACAGATTTTATTTTGTTCTGCATGCAGGCTGAAAGAAAAATTATTAATGTAGCACAGGTGGGAGAATCTACAGTGCCATTTATTCTATGCTGACAGACATACCTGAACAGTGGCTGCATCTGATTGGATGTAGCTGCTGTTTGGCTGTCAAATCTCCCGTTTCTTTTTTCTTTTTCAATTAAATGATGCCGGGCGGGAGGGGGGAATTTCAGATGGCTTATCAAGGACAGGTCACAATTTGCTCAGTGTATGGCCGGTATGTTGTGACGAGAAATGACCCCCTTCGAATAATGCCCGCCCTGTACTGCGCAGGTGCAGCGCTTGCGCAATACGGAGCCGCCGAATGTCTCCGAACATGAACAGCTGTACAAGGGGCAGGTGTATTATTGATGTCGTTTATTGAGAAATCCACCCCCAACTTATCAGCTCTGCCCATCATTCTAAAATACGGCCTCTTCTGTAGGCATCCGCCCCTCACACGCTTCAATCAATAATACATCCGCCCCTTTGAGAAATCCACCCCCATCGTATCAGCTCTGCCCATCATGATACAATACGGTCTCTTCTGTAGGCATCCGCCCCTTGCAGAGTTCAATCAATAATACACCCGCCCCTTGCAGAGTTCAATCAATAATACACCCGCCCCTTGCAGAGTTCAATCAATAATACACCCGCCCCTTGCAGAGTTCAATCAATAATACACCCGCCCCTTGCAGAGTTCAATCAATAATACACCCGCCCCTTGCAGAGTTCAATCAATAATACACCCGCCCCTTGCAGAGTTCAATCAATAATACACCCGCCCCTTGCAGAGTTCAATCAATAATACACCCGCCCCTTGCAGAGTTCAATCAATAATACACCCGCCCCTTGCAGAGTTCAATCAATAATACACCCGCCCCTTGCAGAGTTGCACGAGCATAGGGAGCGCGTGGCACAATATCATCTTCTTTGCGCAGGCGCCATGTACAGCTTGTTCATGTTTGGAGACTTTCAGCGGCTCCGTAGTGCTCTGTGCTGCGCCTGCGCAGTACAGGGCGGGCATTATTCGACGGGGTCATTTCTCATCAGAACACCGGCTTAAGAGATCGGAGTAACAGGATTAGTATGCGCTAGCATGTTTTCCCCAAAAAACAAACGAAAAAGGTTACATAAAACTGCAGCAACACCTATAGATTTTATTTGTTACCTTTAGAAGTCTGTGTAAAAGAAAATTGAAGGAAAAAACTATTTTTTTGTGATGGACAGAGAGGAGATGGATTAGAACACCTGCCAGGTTTGTATTGCTGTCTGTGGCCCCCATTAGGGAGATTCAATGTGTCCTGTTTACCATATACATTGAAATTAAAAGTAAAAAAAAATCTCATATTTTTCACACTTTTCCAACTACAAAGTCGGGCGACTTTGGAAGGGTGCGACTTGTTGTCCCTCTGTAAAGGCGGACCCACTGTTGCATGCAAGGCTAGGTTTCCACTATTGCAACTCCAAAGTCGCGATTTTTGATGCAACGTCATGCGACCGATGAGAACCATGTGAGGACAAGTCGCACCGAAGTCGGAACAAAGTAGTGCAAAAACCTTTTTTGGAGTCGCAGGGACCATTGAAATACATGGATTTTGACTTGTCATGCGACTTCACATGTGTCAAGTCGCACAACAACTCGCAGCAGTGGAAACAGAGCCTAAGACATTCAGGTATGACTTTCATACAACTTTTGAGGGTCAACATTGAAGTCTATGGTCCTCAAGTTGCATGAAAGTTGGACCAAAGTAGTGCATGAACTACTTTGAAGTTGCTGCAACTTTAGGTTGCCTATATTTGAATGGTTATCATTGGAAAACATGGGATACGACTTGTCATGCGACTCTGATGTCCAAAGTGGTATGACAAGCCGCAAAAGTGTGAATGGGGTGTAATAAAGGGGAAATCTTCCAATGGGGACACTAGTTCTGGCAGTGGCGGCTGGTGTTTTTTTTGGGGGTGCAAACGAACCCTCCCCCACCGGGCAGCTGGCGGCACCTAAAGCCCAGATGCACACCCCACCCGCTCGGTGTCTGTTGGTCGGTCCGGCACTTACCCAATCTAGGTATCGGGCAGCTGCTCCTGTGTCCTTTCCTCCATTATGGCGGGTTCCGCCGCGCGTCTCTTCCCCTCCTCCTAGGCATCCAATAGGATCGCCTGTCCTTTCAGCCAATGGGGCAACGGGTCTCAAGACTTGCTTCCTGATTGGCCGGAAGGAGGATCAGTGTTACAATAGCGAATGTTCATTTGCTATTGTAACACACCTGGGTGGGCTCGGTTCGCAATGCTCTGCGCCCCGAGCCCACCCTATTTTGAAGCCTATTAGAGCCTTTGGCTCTAATCAGGTGCTTCACAAAAACACAACCCCCCCAACTGGAATTCATGCATCCGGCGTCCTGTATGGGGGCCGGACGCATGGATGGGGGGGGCACCCAATGCCGCCCTTAATGGACCCCAAGAATCACTTTGAGGGTATTTCCTCTCACTTCCTGTTTTAGTTATGGGACAAGAAGTGTAGGGAAATCTCCCAAAGACACACAGATGGGGGAAAAAAAAACTGACAGAGGTTATAACCTTCCCTCACTCCACTTTCTTATCCAGAATGAAGAAAAAAGTTTTGCCTTTAGTTACTTTGTGTGCATAGCTTGAACACAGGTTCACTTTATTGGGGTAATGCAATTTCTTTTGTTGCCTTCAATGCATTGCTGATTATCGAAGGAATTTCATTCATGTTATGCCTAACACAGATTCATTATTTTATTATATGTTACTGTTAGGATCATCACATATGCTTGTGATCCTATATACCAGGGATATGCAATTAGCAGACCTCCAGCTGTTGCAAAACTACAAGTCCCATCATGCCTCTGCCTCTGGGTATCATGCTTGCTGCTGTCAGAGTCTCGCTATGCCTCATGGGACTTGTAGTTTGGCAACAGCTGGAGGTCCGCTAATTGCATATCCCTGCTATATACAGTAGATCCTCTATGGAAGTCACACTTACACTGACCCTTATCTAGGGGAGGTACTCATAGCATTGATAATCCTAAGGAACTGGCTGAAATTTGCTCAGTGGGTGGCCCTGTCAGCCTTCTCCCACTCCACATCCCTTGATTGAAAAAAAAATTAAGGAGCTGGGTGGAAAATTGTTTGAGAAAAAGCATCTGTGTCCAATCAGATGCAGCCACTATTGACAGTGGGTGGGGCTAGCTGTCAAAGTACAATAGGCACAGCGGTAGAATCACTATATAGCATGGGCAGAACAAAAAACCAAAAAAAAACACAGCGTAAGGCTGGCCATACACGGAGCAAATTTTTTTCTTCCAACCACGAGTTGCCAGAAAGAAAACTTGCTCGATTCCCTCATCAACACAGACAGTGTTGATGCAGGAATCCCTCCTACCGCCCATTGTCTTCTCCTGGCAGCGGCGGGACAGTGATTATTGCTAGACGCTATAGCAGCCACTATCGATAATCGCAGGTAAAACCCAGCATGTTGGTTGTACCCAAGTTGATCAATTAATCAACTTGGTACATTCAGCCTGCCCATACATGGTTGGAATCTTGGCCAGTTCCTGCTGAACCTGCCGAGATTTGAACCGTGTATGCCCTGCCTACGGCAGGTTTAGAAAAATGTGAATGTGGCATTCAACAAACATTCACTTCAGGTGTATCTTTCTGGTATATGTAATTTAGTTATTTATTCACCCGCAGTGAATGTTTGGTGAATTCCACATTCACTGCTTTCTAAATATGCATATAAATAGGCAATTTTTTTACATTTTGTGATGGAAGGGAGCTTGTGCTTAGTTGTGTTAATGTCTTGCAGATGTAAAAACAAATAAGAATGAGAAGCCATACTGTTTTGTGATAATATTTATTACTTTATCTTATACACCTACTGTAAGATACAGATCACAGTGGCACTCTAGAACGAATGCTAATTGACAAGCCATCTAAGTCATCATGAAATGTCCCCATATATCATACACAGTATGATCTACTTAATCCACGGTGCATGAGAACAAGCACTATTAACCCTTTGGGTGACGGAGGTGCGATCAACGCTCCGTAGGTCCGAGGGTTGCTTTGTCATCTCTCCCGCCCATCCATCAGGATGTACTAAATGTCTTGTCAAACATTAATATTCACATTATATATAACCATGAACTTTGCATTCCATAGGAATGTGCTCTTTATCTACAAAAACTTTTCTTGTTCATTTAAACATAAAACATCTGCACACAGAATTGATAATACAAGACAGTGCTAATGATTATTTGTGCAATTAGATCATCAATAAATATAGGGTGAATCAGGAGCGTTACTCTAATTTGTGGAAAACCGTAACATAAACATAAGAAAAATGTAACATTAAATGATTACATTTACCCAAATCTGACATTTTAATTTTGGGTATGGTGTATTAGATACATAGATGATTTGCAACATTCAGGATTATAGAAATGAGACTTCAAGTCCATAGTTCTGCCTGACAGCTATTATGCTAAGCCTCACTTATTTTATAAGGAGAATGCAGCAAAAGAAAGGAGACACACTTGTTAGGGAAATTTTATGAGGGAACTTTGCTGCTGGTGCAGTCTCTGACAGCTATTAAAGACCTTTGGGTCAAATAGGGCCAACCAATTCTGCTACTGGCGGCCTTCAAAAATTCAGAGGAGAAAAATTAAAATACTGAGCAGGGAGGCTCTGCACCCTCCACATTCATTGTTCTAATGATTAGAGTGTCCTGTTAAGATATGTAAATAATCAAAGGGATGAATTTGCAACTCAATTGGCCAAGTATAACTAAAACAGTTTTGGTTGGGATGATCTAGTTAAGCTAGATCTACCGAAAAGCTGTTTAAATTAAACATATACCCAGTGCAGTGACTGGCCCCAGGTGATACACAGGGATGAAAAAATCTCCTACATACTGCAGTCTTCTCTTTGCTACATCTGTTCAAATTCTATTTTTTTTAAAGTTTGTATTATAGTTCAGAAAAAAAAAGGGTGGAGAGCTGAAGTTACACTCTGCAGAGCTCAGTGAGGAGAGGTCTGAGAGCTGATTGGAAGAAAGAGACACACTCCCTACACACAGCACACAGGAACAGAGCTGAAGCTGTCAATCTGCTGGAGGTCCCTCTCCGTCACCATTTTTCTCTTGGTGTCAGAAAAACTTGACATAAGTGATTCCAGCCAATAGTAGAGGAACGAAACAGCAGACAGACATGACAATTAGTGCTCTTTAACCCCCTTTTACACCGGAGCGACTTGTCATGCGATTTGACTGGTCAAATTACATGATAAGTCACACCCTATTGTCGGCAATGGCACTGTTCAAATCGGTGCGATGCCAACTTTGCGGCATCAATTTGAAAAAGTAGTTCCCACTTTTGGCGATTTCAGGTGCGACTTGGATAGATATCTGTGCATGAAGCTGCACAGATGTCTTCTAAGTCACACCTCAAGTTGCACTGACATGCAGCTTTGAAATTGTGTGATTTCAGATGAAGTCGCACAATTTCAAAGCCTCAAGGCTAATTCAGACAAGTACACACTATAGAGGGATATGCTTTGTTCATATTTCATGTCTGAGATTTACAACCACTTTGGGCTGGATGCACCTGATGGAAACTTTTTATCTATCATGAACCCTGGAGATAGGATTTCCCTTGGCACAATCCTGACTCTTTCACGCTGGAACTGTGTCACACTGCTGTAGAATAAAGGAGTATGGCTGCCGCTATCCATACATTATACAATTTTCACACCTAATGCCGATGCGGCTCCCAGCAGGGGTACTCTGCGTCCTGGTTCACCGTTTCAGGTCCGATTTCAGCTTAAATTTTGGCCTGAATTCGGACCTGGAACTGACCAAAAGACGCACAGGGCTCCTGTGAAAATTCGCACCGGAGCCGCATTGGAGATATGAGAACCGGCTCCATAGAGAGCCATTCGCATTCTCCATCTATTGCGAATTGGATGCGGGGATCCCGCATTCAATTCGCAATAGTGTGAACCCAGCCTTAGATTTACCTTCAACTATGCAGTGCAAGGGCCCGCCTGATTGGGTACAAATTGAAAAAGTTGTTTAGGGTTGGCCTCATATTATGTTTTTTAGTAAATCTAAAAGAAAATTGTATAATGTATGGCCAGACTAAATGTGGCATCCAGGGGCAACATTATGAGATTCATCAGGGTGCAGACACAGCAAACATGGCCAGTATATCCTGCCACTGGTGAGCCATTTAAACTGATAGTCAATCCAAAACTGAAATATTGGCTTCTTAAAACTTAAATACTAATTAATTGAAGTAATACCTTTAAAAATGTAGCCATCGTCACAAATTACTCTTATTTATACCCAAAGCAGACTCTTAAAAGAGGTCCAATTGACCCTTAACCACCATTATTAATGAGGCAGAGAAAACTATTTCTCTACTTAGGCCCCTTTCACACTGGGGCGGGAGGTGCGTCGGCGGTAAAGCGCCGCTATTTTTAGCGGCGCTTTACCGTTGGATTTTCGTCGCTATTCGGCCGCTAGCGGGCGGTTTTACCCCCCGCTATCGCAGAGAAAGGGTTAAAAACCACTGCAAAGCGCCTCTGTAGAGGCGGTATAGCCGCGGTGTCCCATTGATTTCAATGGGCAGGAACGGTGAAGAAGTGGTATACACACTGCTCCTTCACCGCTCCAAAGATGCTGCTAGCAGAAGTTTTTTTACCGTCCTGCTAGCGGACAACTCCAGTGTGAAAGCCCGAGGGGGGGGGGGGAACGGTGGAGGAGCGGTATACACACCGCTCCTTCACCGCTCCAAAGATGCTGCTAGCAGGACTTTTTTTACCGTCCTGCTAGCGTACCACTCCAGTGTGAAAGCCCTCAGGCTTTCACACTGGAGGGATAGCAGCGGCTGTTTCAGGTCAGTTTGCAGGCGCTATGTTTAGTGTTATAGCCCCTGCAAACCGCCCCAGTGTGAAAGGGGTCTTACTGAGCTTTGAATGCCTGAGTACACACTATCAAATGTCACCATCAAATTGGAAAGGAGAACAATCATTTAGTCAACTGTGTAATATAAGCAATTGCCACAAGCTTGCATCTGATTCAAGAGGCAACTTTGTAAATGTAAAGGTGATCTGTATCTCCGTAGGGAAAAATGCTAAAAAAAGAAACATCAAATGTGAAGTATACAATGTGCAGTTCACATCACTGCTATATACTGTACATGTCCTTCAGTAATTTCAGGTACTCTTTGTTTTTCCTTCTTCAAAGTAGCTTTTCTCAACTGTCTATTAATGATGCTTGAGAATACAAGTCCACAGAAGTCCCTTGTGCTCTTCAATGAATACATATTATCAGCATTCATATTCCCCAGTCGGAGGGCCTCGGACCAGGTTGAAGTAACCAGCAAGAGCACCAAGATCAATCGAAAGTGACCGCTGCCTCTTCTGCATGTCGGACTCCTCACTGGTGTACAATGAAGAATCTGAAAGGGAACAAAGGGTGTCAGAAGGTGTCTCGTTTTCAGGCTTATTTAGAAAGGCAAAAGTTCTGTAGACTGAAATAACCAATCAGAAATCAGCTTTCATTATTTTGACTAAGCAAAGATTTAATCTGACTGGTCGAAATGGGTTACCCCACTTTCCAGATCATCACTGCATAAATGCTGAGCTAAACTGACACAGCGTATTAGTCTTCTGCTTCTAACAGATGGTACATGTGGAAGATTTCAAAAACATAATATTTGCATGTGGTCACTGATCCTCCCCAGAAAATTCACATACGCTATATAAACAGAGTATGTCTGATCCAGGAAAAAGACTCTGCTCCCGTGATGCTCTAGAACACAGATGTCAAACACAAGGCCCGCGGGCCGAATCCGGCCCTCCAGGCCATTTTGTGTGGCCCTCGCACCTCTCCTGCAGCTGCTGTGTTGTTTTGACTCACTGGCTAAAAGTTTTAAAGCCACTGGATCAGCATGACAGCAAATATAGAAGAGCGACAGCAGAAAAAAGACCAAGTGGTCCATCCATTGGTCTGTCCCATTATTTTGTTTTTGTTTATGTTCATGGCAGGTGAGGCTCTGCTTATATACAGGAATCAGGACCTATTTCCTCCTGCTGGTGATCCCTCTAGTGATAGCTAAAGATATATATAGAGGAATCAGGACTTCCTTCCTTCTGCTGGTGACCTCTCTAGTGATAAATAAAGATTTATATAGTGAAATCAGGACTTCCTTTCTCTGCTAGTGATCCCTCTAGTGATAACTAAAGATCTTTATAGAGGAATCGGGACTTCCTTTCTCTGCTGGTGATCCCTCTATTGATAACTAAAGATTTATATTAGTGAAATCAGGACTTCCTTCCTCCTGCTGGTGATCCCTCCAGTGATATCTATGACTACTTTCACACTGAGGCGGGGGGGGCCTTAGCGGTAAAGCGCCACTAATTTAAGCAGAACTTTACCACTGTAATGTGCTTTTAACCCCGCTAGCAGGCGGAAAAAGGGTTAATAGTGCCCACAAAGCGCCGCTGCCGAATCGATTTGCAGGCGCTTCAGCAGTGGTGCCCATTGATTCCAATGGCAGTAGTGGTGTACTCACAGCTCTCGCACCGTCCGAAAGATGCTGCTTGTAAAAGCACTCAGGCTTTCACACTGGGGCTGCAGGGCAGGCGTTTTTCAGGTGTTTTACAGGCGCTATTTTTATCCCAAAAGTGCCTGAAAACCGCCCCAGTGTGAAATGGGTCTAAAGATCTATATAGGAGAAGTCAGCATCTCCTTCCTCCTGCTGGTGATCCCTCTAGTGATAACTAAAGATCCTTATTGAGGAATCAGGACATCCTGCTGGTGATCCCACTAGTAATTATATATATATATATATATATATATATTTTTATGCACGCACACTATACATGTTATAGACTTCTCCATATGTCCATCTTACCCACCAAACCTACAGTTGCATCACTAACAAAACAGATCAAATAGAACAGAACCTACAGGACGTAGTACAGAGACTTGTGGTACACCAATAGGACTGGTCTCTGTTCCGAATGACTAACCACACTCTGATATCTATCTTTTAGCATTTTCAGAAGAAGGTTTGAAATGACAGTTTACATATTTATCTCAGTAAAAGTTTCCTTTAGGTCGATATTGTTTGAAGTGGGCGGACACTTCGTTGTAAAACAGCACAAACTCATCTTTTTGCCCTGAGTTTTCTTCTAAATCTATTCATTAATCTTTGTAATGTTTCCCTTTAAGCTGTTGCTACATAATATTAGCCTTAATAAACGTGAATGGAAAAAGAAAACCTAGACATGATAAGAGCAGAGGAAGCTGCATATTGTAACTTCCCTTTTTTGCTCAACACAAATTCCACTCACAGTTCTCTTTCCATAGTGGGAGGAGAACAGAAAAAAAAAAAACAGACTGCCGGGATAATCTAATCATCATCATGGTGATGTGCAAACAAGTAAGTGACCAATCAGAAATCCCGTAACTGGTTCGACTTTAGTAAATCGAGATCCATTTTTCATATGTAAGTTTAAGCCCTGGGTCACACTGGAGTGATTTGACATGCGATTTGACATGTCAAATCGGCGGCATTTGCACCGTCCTAATCGGTGCGGCGCTGCACCGATTTCATAAAGTAGTTTCTGTACTACTTTTTGCAATTTCCGGCCGCGATTTACATTGACATCTGTGCAGAAACCAGAAATCGGGACTGACAAGCGGGAGTAAAATCGTGAAAGTTCAGCTGAACTCGCACAGCTTTATTTCCGCAGCCCAGTGTGAACCTGGACTAAAGGCATTTTACTTTGATGAAACTTCAATGTGACTTAGAGTCCCATAGACTCTAATGTCACTTGAAAGTCACAAGCAAGTCACACTACATAGTCGCACTGCTAATCGCACAATAATGGGGTTGTAGCAGTGTGAACCAATGCTAAAGGAACTTTATCACCAATTTGAAAAAATGGATACCAGTAGCTCCCTGCATGCAGAACTTTTAAATTGCTTTCACAATGCGCAACAAAACTGCAGGACATAATAGAAGTCTATGGCAAAGTGCAGCTAACCCACATCCGCTTCAGCGCAGCAGGGACAGTGTGAAAGCGCCCTTACCTGTCCTGCTACCCGTTTGCCAAACCAAATTCATTGAAGAGAGAATCTTGCTGAAATATTTGGTAATTTTATCACTTAAGACTCGGTTTACATATGAGCCGCATGCGGCTCACAGCAGGGGTCCGGTGCTTGCTGGTGCACCATTTCAGGTCTGATCTCAGCCCGGAGATGTGTAAACCGGCTCCATAAAGAGCCGGTCAAAATCTCCTGCTATTGCGAATTGGATGCAGAAATCCCGCATCCAATTCGCAATGGTGTGAACCCAACCTCAGTAAGTTTCAGATTCCATCTTCCCCCATTTCACTCCGTGGTTCCATCTGCAATCCCTATGTCACTACAGGATAAAGTAATGTAGGGGCCAGTGGAGGAGAAGGAGGGAGTGACAGAGAAAATGGGGGGGGGGGGGGGGTTCAGACATCTGGCACAGCTAGAAGGGTGTTACATGCTGATGATCTTTCAGAAAGCTTTTCTTTTCAATGTACGGTAGATTTGTTCAGCAGTGCAAGTCGGGTAAGAATTAACGGTTTGTCTTGCATGGAGCTTCTGGTTTCAGCTTTAAAAAAGATCTACAATTTCTTTAAAGGGAACCTATCATAATTGAAATATGGAGGGCTGCCACTGCTGTCTTGGTTTTAAGGTTGTTGCCATCCTCATCCATATTGCTCTACTTAGTGAGCAAGTGTTGGGCCACCTGAAATGCACACGTTCTCTCCAGGTCAGCAAAGGAGCAAAACTAAAAAAAGGATCAGGATCACAGCATGGCATCCTGCCCCTTCAGAAGCTAGTCTGCTATGGCAGCTCCAAAATGTTTATCTCAGCTGGTTTCTTTTAATATTTAGACATACCTGCAATGTTTTCCGGCAGCTCAAGTTCCTTTTTCATTTGTCTCTTGCGTTCCAGGAGGGCCGTATCCAGGCTCTGGCAGCGCGGCTGGTCCTCCGGAGGAGGGTTGAGGGCCTCGTGTTTCAGAAGCTCTGCTGCAGAAGGACGCTGGTTTGGGTTCTTGTCCAATACTGAGACCAGTAGATCTCTCATGACGGGACTGCAATCTTCTCCAATGTCTTCTAGTGGGGGTGCTTGCTTGTGTATCTATGGGACAAGATTTGTTTTTCATATTACAATTATTGTAGACTGTTCAAGGATTTTATGAGGCAAGACTCAATTTTAATGGATGTGCTTACAGATATTTGCCGCGTCAAGGTGTATTGCTACCTTGGTGTGACTGTTTAATGTGGGTTATTTTCTTGTATACTCCACCTGTACTGGAGCTTCCACGTGATCTTCTATTACATTTGGATTTCTGTAATGCTAGCAGGGGTTTCCGTGCCTTAGACTACTGTGGCACCTTCTAAAGGAATGTTTGCCTATTAAATTCACTGCTATGTTGTACAAGTACCGTATAGACTCGAGTATAAGCCGAGTTTTTCAGCACATTTTTTTTGTGCTGAAAATGCCCCCCTCGGCTTATACTCGAGTCTGTGTCCATCTTCAACTTTGTGCACCTGATTCCGGCCAGCCGTAGGTTCCCTGGACCCCAAACTTGGCACACATGTAGCCCCACTCTTCCTATACAAGTGTGCAAAGTTTGTTGTCCAGGAGACCCACGGCTGGGGAGCACCGATTTTTCAAATCCGGGCACCCCTTCCATAGACTCCCATGTTAAACATTAGTCTAGTCACACAGCGCCGAAGATCAGGTAGGGAGATTGGACACAGTGAGGCATGGGCACAGTGAGGCATGGGCACAGTGAGGCATGGGCACAGTGAGGCATGGACACAGTGAGGCATGGGCACAGTGAGGCATGGACACAGTGAGGCATGGACACAGTGAGGCATGGACACAGTGATGCATGGGCACAGTGAGGCATGGACACAGTGAGGCATGGACACAGTGAGGCAAGGGCACAGTGAGGCATGGACACAGTGAGGCATGGACACAGTGAGGCATGGACACAGTGAGGCATGGACACAGTGAGGCATGGACACAGTGAGGCATGGACACAGTGAGGCATGGACACAGTGAGGCATGGACACAGTGAGGCATGGGCACAGTGAGGCATGGACACAGTGAGGCATGGACACAGTGAGGCATGGACACAGTGAGGCATGGACACAGTGAGGCATGGACACAGTGAGGCATGGGCACAGTGAGGCATGGGCACAGTGAGGCATGGGCACAGTGAGGCATGCAGATGGACACCCTAGGCTTATACTCAAGTCAATACGTTTTCCTAGTTTTTTGTGGTAAAATTAGGTGCCTCGGCTTATATTCGGGTCGGCTTATACTCGAGTATATACTGTAATAATTATTACATTGGTGGAAGCTTCCTTGTATTTTGTAAATGCATGTGATTGTGCTCACATTTTGAATCTCTTTCTTGTATACTGTCCAGTTTACGTTTTTGTTTCTGTGTGTTTTGTTTTACAAACAAAAAAATTCCCCCCCCCAAAAAAAAAAAACCTCTACTTTAACATCATCATACTGTTTTTACTATGGTTATATGTGGCACACACATCTGATCACACTTCCAGTACTGTTTGAGCAAGGCTAGCCATACACACTTAGATTTCTCTAGTTCAGTCCTGTGGGCTGAAAAAGAGAAATCAGTCGATATCCCCCAACCATACTAAACAGCAATGGAGGAATCCATGTGCTCCTCAATCCAGAGTGGGGACACTCTAATACAGGAGGTGTGTTACTGGCCAGATCACCAGGTGAAAACTATGGGGGGGGGGGGGGGAGTAAAAAAAATAAAAATAATGCAGCCACCACATCAAAGGAATGGTAAGCTACAATATATTACATTTGTGGATTTGAGTTTAATACCGCTTTACCAGCTCGTGTTTTTATCTAAAACTGCATCACATAAAAAGTAATGGTATTGCTTGTAAAACACATGTAATGCATGGGGAAAGAATACACTGACTTTACAAAAAACAGGGATTCACTTTAAAAATGCAGCACAGTAAAAACATTGCTTAAAATTCACTAAAAATCACATCACAGGCACATCAATGACACGTGTAAGAAAAACATGCAAATGTGTTTAAATGCACATATTTTCAGGCTCACAGGTGTGCAATACATTCTGAAACCAACATGCAAAGTTTAAAGTTGCCATCTCTGCATTATAAAAGTAACCCGACTTACAATGTAGAGGTAAGAGGGATATGCTGATCGCGGGTATCGTTTCACCCAGGGTGGATTTCCGGTCTGCATGTGAATGATGGTGGCACCCATACTGTATATATCTGCCTTTGTAGAGTGTCCTCTGCACAGAACCACTTCTGGGCTCATGTAGATCTGTCAAAAAGAACATAAAGAAATGGTTTAATATTACCTTTTTATTTTTTCCACCATATCAGCACTGATTTGCTTGTACAGTATTTTGTATTAATTCACCTTACTGCACAGTCAAGACTTAAAGGATAAGTTCAGCAGATCGCTGGTGCCATGCAGGTCCCCTACAGATCTGTCCGTGTATCTGTGTGCCCATACATCCCATATGGGCAAGCAGATACAATCTGACAGGAAGAATCAATGAACTACCATGGCGCTCCACAGCACCGTGGTAGTTCATTGAGAACTACAAGTCGACAGCCGCAAAGGATGTTGAGGCCTGTAGTTCATTCACACACAGAGCTGTGTCAATAACACGACAGCTAGTAGGGGAACTTCTCCCCATACTGCTGTCACAGGGAGGGGAATCAGGCAGCGGCTGCAGCATTGGGAACATGTTATATTGTTATATGTTCCACCGTAAAAACGAGTGGAACATGTAACATGTTCCCAAAGGTGAGCTTATCCTTTAAAGGGATAAGAAACTTTTATATATATATATATATATATATATATATATATATATATATATATATATGTATATATATATATATATATATATATATATATATTTTTTTTTTTTAAATAACATATTATGCTACCTGCTCTATGCCATGGTTTTGCACAGAGCAGCCTGATCCTTGTCTTTTGGGATTCCTTGCTGGCACTCGTGGCCCCTACCCCCTTCTGATTACCCCCCCAGCAAGTCGCATGCTTGGGGGGGGTACTCGTGTGAGCTCACTCTTGAGCTCCACTGCCAGCATCCATAGACAAAGACAGGCCAATGACTCCCACTGCTATCAATCTGCACTGTTAGGACAGAAAGAGATGCTGCTCTCATGCGCAGCACTGGATTGAGATTGGGCTTGGGTAAGTATAAGGAGGGCGAGGGGGGATCCTGCAGCACAGAAGGATTTTAACTTAATTCAAAGAATGCATTAGGTCCCACTAGAGAGGAATGGGACACCAGCAGGGGGATGCTGCAACACCTGTGCATCCCTGCGTCGGGAAAACATGGACCTGCACGGGGTCCGCAGTAAAGCACCCCATGTGAATAGAACCTTACACAGCCCTCGTACAGGTTTATGCTTTAGTAAGCCTGTGTGAACAAGGCCATAGCCTTTCAGTCAAAGCATGCAGTAAAGAAAGTTACAATGAAGTGATAACTTCTAGACTGTAAGCTCTAACGAGCAGGGCCCCCTGATCCCTCTGTATTGAATTGTATTGTTATTGTACTGTCTTCCCCGATGTTGTAAAGTGCTGCGCAAACTGTTGGCGCTATATAAATCCTGTATAATAATAATAATAATAATAATAACGCTTGCATTAAGAACATGCTGAAGCCACTGGATCAGCAATACAATCCAGCAACCAGCTTTCTCAGCATGACCAATCATCAGAACAAGTGGAAATAAACAGCTTGTTTTTCAGATGAGGAAGTGAGACAGCAATGTGTACTTTTCACGACTTTTTCCTGTCGGTTCTTATTTACAGAGGTATAAACACACTGCAGAGCTGGAAAAGAGGAAGGAAGGAGCGACCTGAAGTGGCAGACATTCCTTCCCTCTATCCACAATGTGATTCCCCCTCTGAGGATTATGGATAGGACCCAACTATGAATAGGCCGAGTGTTCCCAGCCACAAGTCATAGGACACATCGCCGCCAATTACCTCAGTTCCCCTCAAATCCTTCGGATAATACATGTCACCGGTCATCTGAATGCTGAGGCCGAAATCCACCAGGACGGCTTTTGTGGACATGAAGACAATGTTGCTCGCTGCAATAATAAGAGCAATAAGTAGAAGTTACGCATTATACCGGGTTCACCTTACATGAACATATCAATGTACACAGGGCTTATTAACAACACATAACGTACAAAGTTCCAAAACCTACTTACCTCAGAGTAATAAATACGGAGGAGTCCTCAGGCCATCCTAAAATTATTCATTTTAATAAAATTCTGAGTTTCTATGGCCGCTGATCGGGTGTTGGGATTTACTAAACATTATTTTGTATTCTCTACAGCATAAGCCTGGACATATATACAAAAGCACTGGATATTCCTACCCTAATGTACTTGCGTTGAGAGTATCTATTCTGCCCAATAACGCACAGAATTCTAATTTCTCTAACCAAATCCACATAAATGCACGGTGTGAATTATACCTTTTAAAATGATTATATGCGTTTATAGGCCCCATGCATAGTGTCACATGGGTGGTACAATGTAAAATGCAGGTCCAGGAGCCACAGGTGCTGCATACAGTTGCCCGTGGAAATCAATGGCTGTACACAGGTAAACATTGCTACTGCGCCCAAATGCATGACCCTGGATACAGACTGTCTGCGTCTAGGAGCATATGTCCACATACATGCACATGTTTATGCAAGTACCTGCATAACTACCAGCAGCTTTACGCAGTACCTGAAAATGCTACTCGTCTGTCTGTCTTACTGATCCTCTTACTTCAATACCTTCTGAATCAACAACATGCAGGGCTGTTTTTCAGCGGGAACACGGGGGAGCGCAGTTCCGGCACCTCCAGCACTAAATGTATGTAATGGCAAGGGGATATGGGCTGTGCTGAGGAGTCATTGATGCTGGCTGCTGGGGGATCTATTGTTCCTGAAGAAGATCTATTATTGCTGGGGAGGTCTATTATTGTTGCTGGTGGGGGATCTTTTGTTGCTGTGGGTTTAGGGCTTATGCTGCTGGGGGGTTAATTGTTGCTGGAAAAGATCTACTGTTGAGGAGGAATCTGTTGTTGGAGGCTGCTGGGGTATCTATTGTTGCTGGAGGGCATCTATTTTTGCTGGTTGGGCTTATGTTGCTGGGGGGGGAGGCAATTGTTGTTAAAGGGTTTTACTGTTGAGGGAGGGGGTCTATTGTTGCTGGCTGCTGGAAAATCTGATGTTGGGCTGGCTGCTGGGAAATCTGTTGTTGCTGCCGGTATCTATTGTTGGGGTCCATTGTTGCTGGGGAAATCTATTGTTGCTGGGAAGGGTCTATTGCTGCTGGCTGCTGGAGATCTACTTTACTGCTTTTCTTGTTGTAATTAACAAATTCCATACAAATTACCCAACACCACAAAATAATACTTAGTTCTGTATTTTCTAAAAGGGGCGATACTGGGAGGTGGGTAGAGGGTGAAACCAAGGAACGGTGCTCAGAGGTGGGTAGAGGGTGAAACCAAGGAACGGTGCTCAGAGGTGGGTAGAGGGTGGAACCAAGTAACGGTGCTCGAAGGTGGGTAGAGGGTGGAACCAAGGAACGGTGCTCGGAGGTGAGTAGAGGGGGGAACCAAGGAACGGTGCTCGGAGGTGGGTAGAGGGTGGAACCAAGGAATGGTGCTCGGAGGTGAGTAGAGGGTGGAACCAAGGAACGGTGCTCGGAGGTGAGTAGAGGGTGGAACCAAGGAACGGTGCTCGGAGGTGAGTAGGGGGTGGAACCAAGTAACGGTGCTCGAAGGTGGGTAGAGGGTGGAACCAAGTAACGGTGCTCGAAGGTGGGTAGAGGGTGGAACCAAGGAACGGTGCTCGGAGGTGGGTAGAGGGTGGAACCAAGGAATGGTGCTCGGAGGTGAGTAGAGGGTGGAACCAAGGAATGGTACTCGGAGGTGAGTAGAGGGTGGAACCAAGGAACGGTGCTCGGAGGTGGGTAGAGGGTGGAACCAAGGAACGGTGCTCGGAGGTGGGTAGAGGGTGGAACCAAGGAACGGTGCTCAGAGGTGAGTAGAGGGTGGAACCAAGGAACGGTGCACGGAGGTGGGTAGGGGAAGGACACGGGTAGGGGACGGAGACAAAAAGTGACTCTGAAGGGGGGAGTTCCTGCACCTATTCTCTGAGAAAAAAAAGCCCTGACAACATGGAACAGGTAATGACAGGTACAAAAGCCAAGCAACTAGCATTTTTAGAAGGAGATGGCAGCCTTAGTGTGATGGGTTTTCTTGAAGAAACTAAACCGAGGATTTTTTGGTTAGACACTGACAATGTAAAAGTCACGTGTTCAACAGAAAACTGCAGAGTAAATTTCTGTGGTTCAGCTGATCGAATCATGATAGGATAAAAAGGAAATAGTATGAGTTTTTTTTTCCTGTATATAATGCTAAATAAAGAACACACAATACTACAGTATGTGTTACCGTGTCATTTCCTAGATTTCATAGGAACAGTTTAGATCTGAATTTTTATATCTGTCTTAAAGTGATAATAACCCTCAGTTTTTACAGTGATATTAAGGGCAGATTTAAAAAAAAATAACAAACACATTATACTTACCTACTCTGTTTAATGGTTTTGCACAGAGCATACCGGCTTCTCCCTCCTGCCAAGTGCCCCCATAGCAAGCAGTTTGCTATGGGGAAACCCAAGCAGGCTCGCTCCCGAGCCGCTGCTCCGTGTGTCCATTTACACAGAGCACAGCTCGCCTACCCCCACTCTCTGCTCATTGGCTCACTCGTTGTGATTGACAGTTCATCTGTCAATCACATCGGAAAATCAGTTCGTCTGTATGCAATTACGACGGGAAAAAAAAACACGCATGCCCAGAAACAATTTGACGCATGCCCGGAAGCATTGAACTTCTTTTTCTTGCCTCGTCGTAGTGTTGTACGTCACCGCATTCTTAACGCTCGAAAGTTCAGAGAACTTTTGTGTGACCGTGTGTATGCAAGCCAAGCTTGAGCGGGATTCCGTCGGAAAAACCATCCAACTTTTTTCAGATGGAAATTCCGCTCGTGTGTACAGTGCATAAGGTGGCCCTGTTGCTGACATGTTTCTTTAAGGTGTTCCCTGTTTCTGCTAGTTCCAAAAATGAACAGAACTCCGAATTGCAATTACAGTACTGTCTGTTGGTGAAATTTAGTATTGCAGAGTGACAAACTCTTATGCAACCTGAATGGTTGGTCCACGAGGGGAGAGGGCGGCCTCTACAGGTCACTAGGTAAAGCAACCTGTGTCTGGCCTTTTGTAAGCTCATTATTCAGCATGTTGCAAAGCAAGCGGCACCAACACAAGACTTTCAGGGTGTCGAGTACTGGGCTGTATTGCATTAATTCACTGCAATTAGTCATTCTGACAGCATTGGATATCTTCTCCTCTATCTTTTATATATTAAACAACTTAAAGTGACACTAAACTGACTTAAATATATAAATATATTCAAGTATGTATTCCCAATTCAAAAAAGTCCCTTCTAGTGCTCTCAGCCTCCTCCAATTACTTTTTTTGCTGCTGTGATCTGACTTCCTGTTAGAGTGACTACATCCATTCTTCATGATCTCACTGTATGGAGGTACTGTATGTAGCCACCCTGTCTTGTTCACTCCAGATATGGACTATGGAATCTGTAGCTTGCATGAAGCAGTGCACATGACCAAAACGAATGTGCACTGCTTGTTCCAAACAAATTAAAATGTGTGTAAAAGGAGATTATTAAAGATGGGTGGTAAAACCCTGCGGTTGTGCCCAGATTTTAATGCCCCTCAATCACTCCAGCTTTTGCTACAGAGGCAGCAGCCAGAGACGTACACATGCCGTGGCAAGAATTAAACCCCCTGCCGCGTTACCGCCTGCCAAGCACAACCCATTCAAGCGAATGAGCTGCGCTGCAACCCCCCCACACAAACCTGTACCATGCATGAAGATGCGCTGTGGTTGACCGGTATTAAGAAGGTTAAAGCAGGCAGTGAGGAGGCAATACAGCGCCTCAACACCTCCTGTCTATTGCTGTCTGAAGAGCGATACAAATGCAGATCACGCTTCAAACAGCAAAGCAAGTGTAAATGAGCCCTAAGGAGACAATTTCATGAAAAATAGATTACAGGGCCATTAGGAAGTGGATGTGGATGTACTTTTGTAGAATAAGGATGTCATTCAGCATCACGGTAAAACATTCCACGACAAAATGGCAAGCAGCGGATTCAAAGGATGGCACACTTACGTTTGATGTCATGGTGGATGACATTTTTGGAGTGTAGAAAGTCGAGTCCCTTTAGGATATGTTTGGTCACCCAAATGATTTCGAACTCGCGCAGAGGGCCGCAGCTCTCCAGCTTCTCCAGGACGGACCCTCCTTCCCCGGCCTCCATGTACAGGTGAACCATGTTGTTGCATAATACGGCTCCATATAACTCAGCGATGTTCTCGTGCTGAAACTGCACCTGAAACTCCACGTCGGCCGGCTTGAAGTGTTCCACCGGGATCTTTGGTAGAGGGAGAGAGGACAAACATGAGTGGTGAAAATGGCATGTGATGAAGACAGTTGGGCATTGCTCATTGCTGGATTACTCATGTATCTTCCACCCTGCTTTCCAGGTGTGGTTATCTTCCTACAAGGAACGCCTATGGAGCTCATATCATCACACTCTACTCACAGCTCTATTACATAACTCCTTAACATAATAACAAAAATCCTCAGCAGGTAAACAAACATAGAAATGTGTTACTCTGCTGGAATAATTATCATATAAACTCATTAGCCTTTACTCATCAAGAGCAATGTCCTGTAATCTAAAGAAAGCATCTTGCTTTATCTCACTCTGTTCCAAATTATCTCAACTGATCAAAGAGGATTCTGCTTAAAGAGGAATTTTATCCATAACAATTTGATTAAAAAAAAAAAAGTTCTTTAGCAAGAAATATACATTCCACATTAATAATTATGCTACCAAAATTAGTTTGTGCTGTTAACTGCCTCCAGCATTGTTCCTGTTTCTTCTTGCTGGAGGCTGCCATTTTGCTAAAGCCCAGAGCCCCCCTGAGCAGCAGTAAATCTTTAGACTGCCATTTTGCTGAAGCCCAGAGCCCCCCCGTGCAGCAGTAAATATTTAGGCAGTCAGCAGATCGGCCTCTACAAATTTAGCAGAGTGCCTAAAAACACAGAGCAACTGAGCATGTGCAGAGCAGGGTGAGACTGAATTTTAAATGATTCATGCACTTATTTGTAGTGCTTTACATAGTTATACCTGAGTTTTCTGACTAAAGTTCCACTGTAATGTCTATCCACTCTACACCCCCACCTTCCCTACTACCATGACCATGCTGAGATCTTTGGTGCATCTCTAATCTTGGAACCCTACTCTTCCACGGCTCCATGCCTGTGTATATGTATAGATCTATTTACTCGTACTGTGTAAAGTGTTACATAATATGTAGACACCATTTAAAGTTTTTATTGCCATCTGATCTCTGCTGCTTGTCCAGTAAATAGTCATCCAGACGTTCCATACACTCTGTATATAAAGGGGTTGATTTATAAAGAGCAAATAGACTGTGCACTCTGCAAGTGCAATTGCTCCAGAGCTTAGTAAATAAGGTAAAGCTTTGCAAAAAATACCCAGTTTGCAAAGTGCACAGTCTATTTGCATTTAGTAAACCAACCCGAATGAGTGTTTTCATGTACAGCTTTTCATTGCATGCTATTATTGGGTCTATGATCTACCAGAACACCCAGTTCCTTCTCCACCACTGACTCCCCAAGCTGTCCTCCTCCTAGAATGTATTATTTATGTATGTTTTTATCCCCTAAGGGCATAACTTTACATTTATCAATATTCAACGTCAATTGCCACATAGTTGCCCAATTAACCCCTTGGCGCTGGCCATATGCGGCTTCTCCGCGCCTGGTCCTTAGCGCCAAGGGGCTACATATTTCCGTTAATTGCCCCCAATACGTGTGTGCCGAGAGGGCGCGCGTGCTGCGTGCTCCCGGCACAGTTATCGTCGCTTTACCAAAAGCTCCCAATCGCAAAAAGAGTTTTCGGACAGCGTGACCGCCATGACAGGCAGTCACGTGATCTTAAGCTACGCCCCTTCTCCTGGCATCAGAAAACCTATTAAAGGGCGCCAAGAGGTTAAACAATGCATTGAGGTCAGCTTGTAAGTTGAGACATCCTGTATACACACACACACACACACACACACACATATATATATTATATGTATTTATACAATGTACATACAGAGTATAGTATGTATATAGAGAGGTTTTATACACAGTGTACACAGATATACGGTCACATGACAAGAATTATTGGCAGGATTAGGCATCAATCATCCCATGTTCCTAAACTTCTAAAGTTTGGATAGTAAGCAAATGTGCTGCATCATTGTTCTGCATTTCATGCGCATTTACATGCTACTAATCTGTCACCTATTTTCTAAACACTCATCTTCAGGAATATTTATAATGACAGTGCAAGGATCAGTAGAGAGTAATAGTGCTGGGGAGCAAAACATAATAGTAACCGTAACCTATGCAATTAAGGCTCCACTCACACCTGTGTGACTTGTCATGCAACTTTGGACATCAAAGTTGCATGACAAGTTGTTCCCCACGTTTTCCTATAACCATTCATATATGTGCGACTTAAAGTTGCAGCGACTTCAAAGTAGTTCATGCACTACTTTGGTCCGACTTTCATGCAACGTGAGGGCCATAGACTTCAATCTTAACTAGGGCTGCAACCAACGATTATTTTCATAATCGATTAGTTGGCCGATTATTGTTTCGATTAATCGGTTAATAACCTTAAAAAGAAAAAAGCAAATTTTGCTGCGATTTGCATTTTTACATTATTTTTGGCCAATTTGTTGTTGGGCAGATTAAAAAACACAAATTGCCGCAAAAACGCATTACATGCTTTTTCGCAGCTTCTCCATTGAAGTATATTGAACCAAACAAACAAAATAGCACCATTTTGCGTTTGCCCTTTCCAAATACGCAGCAGCTGAAAAAATCATGGATGTGAACATGTCCCATAGGAAACCATGTAAATGCTCTGTAGTGTGTTTCTGCAAAAAGTACCAAAAAACACAGAGGTGTGACCCAGGCCTGAGATGTTTAGTAACATAATGGGGTTAAAAAAATACAAATTAGTACAAAAAGAGCAAATAATCGCTACTGTAAGGGGCTCATTTTTTACTGTGGGACAGTGAAAGTAATATTTACAGTAGCGATTTGCTCTTTTTGTACTATAAAGGGCTATTTTTTTATTTTTTTTAACCCCATTATGTTACTGCCCGATTAATCGATTATGAAAATAGTAATCGATTAATTTCGTAAGCGATTAGTTGTCGATTAATCGATTAGTTGTTTCGGCCCTAATCTTAACCCTCAAAAGTTGCATCAAAGTCGTACCTGAATGCTATACAATGCAACAGTTGTCCATGATCACTGGTCAAAGCTAAAGTCGCATCAAAGTTGCACTCCAAAGTTGGCGCAACTTTGGAGTCCTACAATTGTGAATAGAACCTAAAGCTCTACTCCAGACACAACTCCTCTCAAATATATTCCTCATTAGCCATGAAAGATAAACATTTACTTGGTGTGGACCAAATGCCTTTGCATACCCAGTTTTTACCCTGTAAAAATAGTGAGGACATCTTCACTGTGTTGTACATAGCCTGTACAGAGAGCAGACCTGTGGGAGGGACCAGGCTCCACCCACTACAGACTGCCTACAGGAGGGGGTGGAGACAAGACCAGTCACCCTGCACAAGAAGAGAGAGCAGCAGTGACAGGTCTATATTACAGGAAGCTCTGCACAGAGGCAAAGTCTCACACTGGATTACTGCACAGATCTGGAAGAAATACACAAAGCACACCAAGATTCAAATATGAATATACTATTCATATATTTACACAATTTTTGCTTTTACCAGAGTTCAGCTTTATTGAATCCCAGCTATAACAGACAACTGCTGATTGGTTTATATGGACTCATTCACCTTGATTTGTGCTCTTTGCTGATATCCCTACTATCCTGTGCTATAAACATTGTACTGCTACAATGGAAAGAACTGTAGTTGAGCAATCACATGATGAGGAAGTTTTCAGCACACAAACGTCCTTGTACGGAAAGGTTAACAATAAAATACAGTATTATTTGTTTAAACGCATGAAGGGGAAGAAGACGAGGAAATAAATATAGTTATTACTATTAAAACACTGATATCTCAGGAAATTTGTGATATTTTGGGTTGGATTAAATACATACTGTATATCAAAGCTCTAGGTGCTTGTTTCCTCAACTGGGCAAAAGGAGGAGAGGAGTTCATTTTCGTCTGCATTTACACTATAGCATTTCATGAAGATTCATAAAATCATGTGATTTAGCACACATTTATGAAATGCACAAAAACCACGCCTGAAGTGCCATTCATTGTTAACCACTTGCCGACCGCCGCACACACATATACGTCGACAGAATGGCACGGACAGGCAAATGGGCGTACAGGTACGTCCCTTTAAATTTGCCGCCGTGTGGTTGCGTGCGCACCGACGGCGGCACGCGTGTGACCCTGCCGCGAGCTCCGTGGCCGTGCCCGCAGGACCCGCGGACTCGATGTCCGCCGGTGTTCCGCGATCGTGTCACGGAGCTGAACAACGGGGAGATGTCAGTGTAAACACAACATCTCCCCGTTCTTCCTAGTGACACGTCACTGATGGTCTTTTCCCGCTTATCGGGAACAGTGATCAGTGACGTGTCACTCATAGCCACGCCCGCTAAAAGTTAGAATCACTCCATAGGACACATTTAACCCCTTCCTAGCCCGCTAGTGGTTAACCCCTTCACTGCCAGTCACATTTACACAGTAATAAGTGCATATTTATAGCACTGATCGCTGTGTAAATGTAAATGGTACGAAAATAGCGCCAAGTGTGTCCGATGTGTCCGCCATAATGTCGCAGTCACGATAAAAATTGCTGATCGCCGCCATTACTAGTAAAAAATAAATTATTAATAAAAATGCCATAAAACATTCCCCTATTTTCTGACACTTGTTGGTTTCAAGTTAAAATCGTTATTTTTTTGCTAGAAAATTACTTAGAATGCCCAAACATTATATACATACACACTTTAATGAGTAAAAAAAACAAAAAAAAACATGAAAAGTTAAAGTGAAAGATGATGTTACGCCACGAGAACCATGATCTTTATTCTATGCAAGGAAATTGTGATTCTCGTTTTGGCCAGAATTGTGCAGCTCTACTTCACATGCAAAATCCCATTCTTTCTAAATGTCCCTGTTCACACTTGTATGCTCAGTCACCCTAAGCCAGGGGTCTCAAACTGGTGGCCCTCCAGCTGTTGCAAAACTACAAGTCCCATCATACCTCTGCCTGTGGGAGTCAGGCTTGTAACTGTCAGCCTTGCAATGCCTCATGGGACTTGAAGTTTAGCAAAACAGCTGGAGGGCCGCCAGTTTGAGACCCCTGCCCTAAGCTCTATGCTCACTTTCCTCATTTAGACCCGGTTTAACCAGGGCGGCGCGACGCGGCACGACTTGTGGGGGCGACCTCGGCGGCGCGATCTCAAGATGACTTGAGACGCCCGCCGAGGCGATTTGCATAAGACTTCTGTATAGAAGTCAATTCAGGTCGCCTTGGGTCGCCCCCAAAAGTAGTACAGGAACTTTTTTCTAAGTCGGAGCGACCTGAGTCGCTCTTACTTAGAACGGTTCCATTGAAAAGCGTGGGACGCGACTTGTCAGGCGACTGAGTCGCCTGACGAGTCGCCCTGGTGTGAACCGGCTCTTACAGAACAAAGTTATTTCCTTTGATCTAAAGAACAAAATGTTACAATGTTTATAGTTAGCTCAGCAGCTGAGGAATGTTGTGATACTTGGCAGACTGCCTGCTTTTTGTTTGTTTTTTGACAGCTGTCGGTTTGAGCAGAGAATTCTCTGCATAAAAAGAATGGGAAAATGGTTTGTTAAGATTGTGAGGGGAAAAAAAAATCGTGATAACGATTCTTAACGATTAATCGTGCAGATCTAATGTGAAGTGTAGTGTGGCATTGAGAAACAAAAAGAAAACCCTCAATTGTGAATTGGGGGGTTAGGGAAGGGGACAATGTAGGGCCATAAAGCACACTATAATTATTTGCCAGAGCAGAGAAAGATCATTGTCCAGAACATTCAATAATACCATTATGGACAAATTTCGTAAAAAAAAAAAAAAAAACAATAAAAAAAACCACACCCTGAAAAATTCTGTTAGATTGCCATGCAGCGTTTTGAATCCAACATTTGATTTTGTGATGTGCATGTGCTTTACAATAAATATGGCTGAACTACAGTCACAGTTAGAATTTCATTACTTTGAGTAAACCTTTCCATCCTCCTATTAATGGGCGTAGCATAAGGGGTCTCAGGGGTCACAATCGCACTCCCGCACCTAGCTCCAGGGGGCCCATGCAGCCTCCCTGTCATATTATCATATCCTTCACAAAGTCCAGCTCCGATCTGCCCTGGGGCCCCACAACCACGCTCCAGTACTGGGCTTCCACTTTGCCTTTCATAGTCCACACCCCTTCATTCTCATTGGCTGGGGAGAAGCTGTGAGCCATTTCCTGAATGGAGAGGAGCACAGGGTGAGAACAGCCCAGGATGGGGAAGTGTCTGCTGGGGAAGTGTCTGCTGGCTAATGGAATGGTAACCAAGCTCAGCAAGGCAAGAGGAGGAGAGTGGCATCCTGTAGCCACGATGGGACCGATGTCACTGGTGAGGTAAGGCACTGCATAGTGTCTGCCGTTTTCGACCAGAGAATTTCACAGGTCAGAACGGCAACATAAGAGCTGTGATAATCGTGGCTGACAGACAGTGTGTAAGGGAATGTGATTTCAGCAATGTGTAGTGTGGGGGGAGCTGTATACAGTGCTGGGATGGGAAAGGAGCTCTGCCAAGTAACCTGCCAGGGGTGATCCCTGTCCTCTGATTCTCCAGCGGTGATCCCTGTCTTCTGATGTAAGAAGGAACTTTGGGGACTCAAAACTCTTAAGCCACTTTGAGTATCTTGGCGTGCGGTGGGTGTATATGCATGCACAGTGGAAGCGGCGGGTGGTATTAGGGGGGCCCAGGTCAAAATTTGCATCGGTGCCCACAAGCTTCAAGCTACGCCTTTGCTCCTACTTCTATTTTCCTCCTCCTTTTTTCGTGTCACTCAAGTCAAAAACAATCGTCAATTTGACCCCAATTAATGCTTAGATAATTGAACACACGTTCTGAAAACTAATTTTTTTAACAAAATTCTCCTGGTTTGGTGGTCAGCTTTAGCCAGCAGGTATGAAAATGGACTCCTGCAAGCATGCTGTGCGTGGGCTTGGTGTGATGATGTTCTACACCAGGGGTCTCCAAACTTTCTAAACAAACGGCCAGTTTACGGTCCTTCAGACTTTACGGGGGTTGGAATGTGGTCAGAGGGAGTAGAAAATGCCCCATTGGTATCAGGGGAAGGAATAGTAACCCATCATTGGTGTCAGGAATTATGCCCTACTTTTGGTGTCAGTCTGAGGAATACTGGTGTCAGTCTGAGGAATACTGCCGTATATCAGTAGGAGGAATAGCGCCCCATTGTTAGTCAGTGAGAGGTATATTGCCCCCAGGGTCAGATAAAGGCAAGCAAAGGGCCACATCTGGCCCCCAGGCCACAGTTTGGAGACCACTGTTTTACACCAAAAGCACACAGAAGAGGGTGACAATGCTACCACAGCAATAGAAGCTTGTATTTAGTGTTAACCCCTTACAGGAAGTGTATGGGGACCACAAAAACTGACAGGATCACCAGGTAAATACTACTGTATAACTTTACTTCTGATACGTTTAGAAGACATGCACTACTACTGCATATAAGTACTACAAAAGGAACTATTAATGAAGAATAATTTTTCAGTGTACAAACCTGTTATGAAATGTTTGCCTCCAGCATTAAAAACACCTCTAATGTATTCTCCCTTTTTGATTGTTGAAGTGGTGTCAGTTACCGGATGAAACCTCATTTTAACTTAATATACGATAAGGCAGCTTGATCTATACAGCTCTCAGTAGTTAGCATTTGGTTGTGTAACCACTTGAGTTTTCAGTAAAATCAAATAAAAAAAAAAAAAAAGGGGGAGGACAAACATCCAGTTTGATGAAAACCTGATTGCAGCAACCTACCAGCTTACACGCCATCCTCTTTCTGCTCGCTGTATCCTGTGCCAAGTGGACTTTCCCAAAAGCCCCCCTGGGGATAAGCTCTGAGCCGTGACTCTGGTATGTCATCTTCCATGGAAATAGCAGCACGTCGGTGTCTGTCTGGTACCGCCCGTCCTTGATGGTGAGCATCTAGAGGAGAGAGATTAAATATTCATTTCTGCCTCTTACCTATTCATCTTTGGTAATATATAAACACCTACTGTGCATACTTCTCTATTAGAACTGAGAAATAGACTATACATACTGTATAATGATAGAAATACTGTCACAGTTACAATTATAATAAAAAATGCATAACTAAAGAAGAACTGGAGTGTTTTTTTCAATATATCAAGGTCAAGATAAAATAAATCACCAATACGGCATAGATATTGATACACGAGTGTTATGTATAGAGGTATACAAGGTTCAACATCAAAACAGTTCTACAACGGAGTTCTAAATACTGTATATTACGGTATAATCTCAGTTTACTGGTAAAAAATAAGTGTGAATGCAAGACTCCGGTGGGTGTAAAAAAGATGTCCGCTTGGCGACTTCAGACTGTAGGCTTACTGCGGCTGAGTGCGGGGTATACCAAGATGGGCGTTTTACGGAAAATCACTTCCGTTACAAGATTTGGCTAAAATGAGAATCCTGATTTTTTGGCTAAGAATAAAGATCACGATTCTTGCAGTGTAACATCTTCTTTCACATTATACAAAAAAATTGGGCTAACTTTGCTGTTTAGTTTTTTTTTTTATTCATTAAAGTGTATTTTTTTTTTTTAATTGCCTTTGAAAAACCGCTGCGCAAATACGGTGGGACATAAAATATTGCAACAACCACCATGTTATTCTCTAGGGTCTCTGCTAAAAAAAATATATATAATCATGTTTGGGTGTTCCAATTAATTTTCTAGCAGAAAATAATGATTTTTTAATTGTAAGCAACAAATGTCAGAAAAGGTTTGGTCTTTAAATGGTTAAACTTCCTTCATCTACACGCCGGAGTTCTTTCCTTTGATAAAAGAACGAAAAAAGATACTTTGTTTCCACTTATTCACTTATTCCACTTTATTTACAAATTTTTTAACAAAACGAAGAAAAAAATTAATTTTATTTTGCCTGGATTTTAGTGACTAGATCAATTTATTTATTAAATATGAAGTTGTGTTTTTTCATGATGGGAAAACTGCACAGATTTCACTTGCAGAGACATGAGTTTACATCAGTTTTCATGTCCATTTTAGTGAGATTTTATGCATACTGACATCAGTTTTCATGTGCATCAGTTATGTGCCCTGTTCCTACACATTGCAGATTCCTGAGCAGAAAAAATCCACACGGTGTGGTGTGAACAGGGCACATAGAGAACTATTGTTTTCTTTGTGCCCTTGCAGAACGCATGCAGAAAAACGTACGTCTCTGCACCATGGTGTGAATCAAGCCTAATGCTGCGTACACACGGCCGTTTTTAATGTCATTGAAGAAAACAAATTTTTTTCAACGTGATTCTTCTCAAGCCTGCCTTGCCTACACACTATCATAAAAAAAATGCTTGAGCAAAGCGCGGTGACGTACGAAATGTACGACGGCACTATAAAGGGGAAGTTCCATTCGGATGGCGCCAACCTTTGGGCTGCTTTTGCTGATCCTTGTATTAGTAAAGATTGGTGAGAGACGATTCGTGCTTTTCAGCCTCGAGCTCTTCAGTCTGTTACAGCGTGACGAATGTGCTATCTCCATTATGAACGCTAGTTTTACCAGAACGAGCGCTCCCGTCTCATCACTTGCTTCTGAGCATACACGTTTTTTTCACGTGAAAAACGACGAGAAAAATTAGAGCATGTTTCAAATTTTTAATGCCCATTTTTCACGTCGTGAAAAATGCTCTGGAGCCCGCACACGATCGTTTTTAATGACCAAATTAAAAAATGGAATTTTTCCCGTCATGAAAAACGGTCGTGTGTACGCGGCATTAGGCCTGATTCACACCTATGGCATTTTTAGTGCTTTTTGCATTTTGAAGATTTGCACTACAGTCCATTTAACATGGTTTCCTATGGAACACGTTCTGTAGTGCAAATCTGAAAAATGCAAAAAGCACTAAAAATGCCATAGGTGTGATGGGTGTTACTTCATCTTTGTTTCCCTGCAAAGGTAAAGCATAATGGGCTACTATGCATTGCATAGTAGCCCATTATGTGACACTTACCTGCAGGAGAAGCCGGCGATGTCCCCGTCTTCCTCGCTAGTAGCAAGCGTCCATTCTTCACCCCTCTTCCTTCCGGGGCCGCGAACTCCGGCTCTGTGAGTGGCCGGAGTCGTGTGACGTCACTCGGGCACATGCGCACGGGAGCCGCCACTCACGGCCTGACCCGAGTTAGAAACGGCGCAGCGTGCCCTTTCTAACTCCGGCGCATGCGCAGAAGAAATCGCCATATGGCGATTTGCAAATATCTCCTATACCGTGCAGGTCTGGGAGATATTTCAAGCACCTACAGGTAAGCCTTAATCTAGGCTTACCTGTACGTTAAAGTGGTTGTAAAGGGTTTACAACCACTTTAGGAATTGTGATAGCTATAGCAGGCAATGAGTGCAGAGCTGCTTCAGATATTTGCCTGAGCAGAGCTGTTATATAAAAATAAAGAAAACATGTAGTGGGAAAAAATAAAATAAAAAACATAATAAAAACTAAATAAATGAATTTGCCATTGCAGACCTTCTGAAGATGCTAGTTGCCTGCCCTTCCTCAAGGTAGCTTTGCCCTAAACTTCCTATACATAGGGTGCAGCGTGGTTTATGTCAAGAGCCTGAAAAGTTAAGTCATGGGGAAGTGAACTGGCTAATTATGATGTAATTGGAGAATAAACACGCTTAGTCTAAATATGTGAGTGATCATTAGCATTGACGCATCAAACTGCCAGCAGATGAGGTGAGATATGCCGTGTGAAGCAACAAACACGAATGCTAGTAGTAGGTGTGGTGAGTATACAATTTAGCCCACGGCAAGACAACAGTTTCCGGTTGTAAACACCACTCTGTGTGTAGACAGAAAGCTCAGTGCTAACTTCACTACGTGTTATTTATCAGTGCAGGCATTGGTTGTTAAAGTAGGACAGCTAGGTTAAAATAGAGATTAGATCAGTGTGGGCTCCATGGGGGCTAATGTTTGGACGACTACTTTTCTAAGCATTTTTAGCAGCTGAATTATGACAATTTTTACTACTAATTGGGGCAAACATGAGCTTCTAGTGTGGTTTCTGAAAAGGCATTGTAATTGCAAAATAAAATTATTGTTTTTTTAATTAAAAAAATAAATAAAGCCTTTACAAACATGCTTACCTGCTCTGTGCAATGGTTTTGCACGGAGCAGCCCTGTTCCTGCTTTTTTGAGGTCCACAGCTGGCGTCCTGTCTCCCCCCCACCAAGTGCCCCCAGAGCAAGCCACTTGTTCTGGGGGCACCCATGTGTGCTCGCTCCTGAGGCCGGCTCTGTGTGTTCATAAGACAATCCCACCACCTACTTCCTCATCACTGGCTGTGATTGATAGCAGCAAAAGACCTATGGCTTCCATCGCTGTATCTAAGCCAATGAGTAGGGAGAGAGCCTCTGCTATACTGCACATCACTGGATTGAGATCAGGCTTAGGTATGTATTTAGGGGGCTGGGGGGCTGCATGCAGAAGGTTTTTCCACCCTACTGCATAGAATGCAGAAAGACAAAACACCTTCTGCATTTACAACTACTTTAACAGTGTGACAGGAACACCAATACAACTGAATTTAATAAATTTGTCTATGTAGCCTATTTAAGCGGCTCGAACATGCACCAGGGATAAAATGCCTGTCTGTTTGGGACAAGTATTTCCCATTAGTTGCAGTTCATGTACACTACTCTATGCACACTACAAATCCTATAGTCCAGTAAGCAAGTGAGGGTGGCTACTTAAAGTGGAGCCCCACCCTAAATAGCAACTTTTGCTATTTGGAACCCTCCCCCCCTCCGGTGTCACAATTGACACCTTTCAGGGGGGAGGGGGGTGAAGATACCTGTCTAAGACAGGTATTTTCACCCACATCCGGGAGTCCTGTCTCCGGGAATCTGCGGGAGTTACGTCACTTCCCGCAGACTTCCCTTGGTGTTCTGGGAGACACTCGGCTCCCAGAACACAGGAGCACCAATCAGAACGGCGCAGCGCGACTTGCGCATGCGCCGTAGGGAACCGGGCATGAAGCCGCAGGGCTTCACTTCCTGGTTCCCTCAGCGAGGATGGCGGAGGGAGCAGCAGAGCGACGAGCGGTCGCTCGTCCTCTGCTGTGGACGTCGCTGGACTCCAGGACAGGTAAGTGTCCAAATATTAAAAGCCAGCAGCTGCTGTAGCTGCTGGCTTTTAATTTTTTTTTCCGGCGGAGCAACCCCTTTAACTTATACAGGACACTCTCCTCACCCCCCCCCCCCCCCAGTCCTGCTGACCTCCCGTTCTGAGCCCCGGTATAGCTGCCTCAGGGGTCTGGTGCTTAGAACTCCCTGTAGCTGAACCCTGTCAGGAGGGACGTTTCCGAGCATTCTAATTGGTCAGCGCCGTCATATGGGTGGCGCCGACCAATCATAAACCGCGTAGCGGGGAAAGAGACGGGTGAATGCCGAGGTGATTTCTAAGCCCCGGACCCCTGAGGAGGCTATACCAGGGCTCAGAACGGGAGATCGCTGCGCAACAGGTCAGCGGGACTGGGGGGGAGGGGGGGGATTGAGGAGGGGGTCCTGTGTATGTTCTTTTTTCCCGCAGCTTAGATTCGCAACGCATTGATGTGAACGGCACTAATGTAAAACAATGTTATTTAAATGACTTGCGAATTTGAGCAATCGCAACGGCCCAAATTCGCAATAGAATTCGCAGCAGTGTGAACCCAGCCTAAATGTTCAGGAATTGGGGTGATCTGAGGTGTAAAGATGTAGGAATTGGGGTGATCTGAGGTGTAAAGGTGCAGGAATTGGGACTGATCTGAGGTGTAAAGATGCAGGAATTGGGTTGATCGGAGGTGTGAAGGTGCAGGAATTGGGGTGATCAGAGGTGTGAAGGTGCAGATGCAGGAATTAGGGTGATCTGAGGTGTAAAGATGCAGGAACTAGGACTGATCTGAGGTGTAAAGGTGCAGGAAATTGGGAATGATCTGAGGTGTAAAGGTGCAGGAATTGGGACAAATCTGTGGTGTGGAGGTGCAGGAATTGGGACTCATCTGAGGTATGGAGGTTCAGGAAATTAGGACTGAGCTGAGGTAAAAAGATGCAGGAATTGGGGTTATCTGAGGTGTGGAGGTTCAGGAATTGGGGTGATCTGAGGTGTAAAGGTGCAGGAATTGGGGTGATCTGAGCTATAAGATGCAGGAACTAGGACTGATCTGAGCTTTGACGGTGCAGGAATTGGGACTGATCTGAGGTATGGAGGTTCAGGAAGTGGCGTGATCTGAGCTGTAAAGATGCAGGAATTGGCGTGATCTGAGGTGTAAAGATGCAGGAATTGGGGTAATCTGAAGTGTGAAGGTGCGGGAATTGGACTGATCTGAGGTGTAAAGATGCAGGAATTGGGACTGATCTGAGGTGTAAAGATGCAGGAATTGGGGTAATTTGAAGTGTGAAGGTGCAGGAATTGGGGTGATCTGGGGAAGTCTTTGGCTGGCATATTCATTTCTACCTTACCGTACATGGCTTGTAGCACACGCCTTTTGAAACAAGGGTAAGTGATCACTGATTTTTGGAAGCGCAAATGTTAGTTTCTTACTATTATTCAAGCAATTTTTCCTTTTCGTCATTGAAAGTGTAAAGTTACGTTTTTTTTTTGTTTTTTTTTATAACTGCCACTCTTAATTTCCTTAAAAAAAATCTCGGCACACGGGGCTCAAAAGGTTGCCTACCCCTGGTTTACTATCTGCTTGGAGTTCAACAATAAGAAGCACTGTAGGTACATTGTCTTACCTTGTTCAGTATGATTCCACATGCCTGCTGCAAACACTGGTGTAAATGCTTTGCATCTGCCAGCTGATTGGCGAATCTGAGTAACTCTTTAGTAGTCCCATATCTAACAGAAGACAGCAGAGAGGTTTCCTGCCCACTGAGGAATAAAGAGTCCGTCCTCTCCTCGTAGTAAGTCTCTTGACATGCTTTTACTTTGCTATTGCTCACGGCACATACTTCCCCATCTCGGTAGAGGTTTTCCATTATCGTGACCACATCAGACACATTGAAATAGGGGAGCAACAGCTCCATTTCCTCCTTCTGGTCGCCGTTTGTGCTAATAAAATCCATGACGGCACTGCTTTCCAGAGCAATACCTAAAAAAATAAAATCACAATTGCTTTAATTTGCATTAGGCCGATACCTTGTTTACTAGAACTTGGAACTGATCTGAGGTGTGAAGGTGCTGGAATTAGAGTGATCTGAGGTGTGAAGGTGCTGGAATTAGAGTGATCCTTACACCACTTTCACACTGAGGCGCTTTTCAGGCGCTTTCACGCTAAAAACAGCGCCTTAAAAGCTCACGAAAATCTATTTCCATTAGAATCAATGAATGCTTTCACACTGGGGCAGTGTGCTGGCAGGGCTGTGAAAAACTCCCCTCTCCATTGAAATTAATGGAAAGCTCTTCAAAAGCGCCTGAAAAGCTCTTCAAAAGCGCTCAGTGTTTTTACTGTTAGTTTAGCGCCTCAGTGTGAAAGTGGCTTTATGAATGATGGCAGTGTTGATAGAGCAACCCCCTTGGTCAGTGTGCAGAAGAGAAACTGCTTGCACAGAACCTGGAAGATTGTGGCTATGACTATAATACCCCAGCTATTATAGGGATTTCCAGCTTCTCCATCGGTCCCTCAGATCAATTTTACTTACGTACTCATTATACTCAGTCTCATCATAGGCACATTTTGCTTACATACATATTATACTCAGGCCCATCATACTTGCATAGTTATCATACTCAGACTCATCATGCCCATAGGTTTAAGGCTCCTTTCACACCGAGGCACTTCTAAACTGCCAGTAAATACACTGAGCGCTTTTGAAGAGCTTTACAGGTGCTTTTGAAGAGCTTTCCATTAATTTCAATAGAGAGGGGAGTTTTTTCACCACCCTGCCAGCACACTGCCCCAGTGTGAAAGCATTCATTGATTTTAATCGAAACAGTTTTTCGTGAGCTTTTTAGGCGCTGTTTTTAGCGTGAAAGCGCCACAGTGTAAAAGCGGTCTTATTCTGCTTGAACCACTTCAGCTCCAAAAGATTTACTTCCTTTCCTGACCAGGCCATTTTTTGCGATACGGCACTACATTATTTTAACTGACAATTTCACGTTAACTCACAGTTGTCGTGTGACGCTGTACCCAAATACAAATGTTCCGTTTTCCTACAAATAGAGCTTTCTTTTGGTGGTATTTATTTAAACCACTGCGTGTTTTTATTTTCTGCACTACTACGACAATTAAAAAAAAAAACATTTTTTTTACTTTCTGCTATTAAACATATCCAATAAAACAATGTAAAAAAAAAAAAATTACTTTCTTCTGAAAAATTACATTTAGGCCAGTATATTGATTGGTTTGTGCAAAAGTTATAGCGCCTTCAAACTATGGGATATTTTTATTTATTTTTACCAGTAATGGCAGCGATTAGCGAATTATAGCGGGGCTGCGATATTGCAGCGGACAAATTGGACATTAACTGACTTTTTGGGGGATCAGTGACACTAATACAGTGATCAGTGCTAAAACTTTGCAATGTTACTGTACTAATGACACTGGCTGGGAAGGGGTTAACATCAGGGGCAATAAAAGGGTTCGCTGTGTGCCTAGCCTGTGTTTTCTAACTGTGCGGGAGGTGTTTTTTACTAGGGGAAAGCATGGATCCATGTCCCTGCTTTGCAGGAACACGGGATCAATGCCTTCCCTACTGACAGAACAGCGATCTGCCTTGTTTGCATAAGCAGATCGCCATTCTGCCTGTGTACAGAGTGATCGGCGGAGCGGGCGGGACATCTGTGTACAATCACGGCAGGAGCGAGCCGCCGCAGGTGTGCACTCGTGCCCGCTACCCGGAAGTGCAAGATCACATATATATATATACACACACACACACACACACACGTTATCCTAGACAGCGCCGCTGCCCTGTAGCAGTAAAACTACCAAGTGCAAGTGGTTAAAGTAGAAGAAAAGCCTAAGTCATAAGCCGTGTACACACGATAGGTTTTACAGATGAAAACAGTCCGATGGACTGTTTTCATCGGACAAACCGATCGTGTATGGGCCCCATCGGTCTTTTTTCCCCATCAGTGTTTAAAAATAGAACATGTTTTAAATTTATCCGATGGTTAAAAAACCGATAGCAAATTAATATCGTCTGTGGGGAACTCCATCGGATAAAAAACCCACGCATGCTCAGAATCAAGTCGACGTATGCTCAGAAGCATTGAACTTAATTTTTCTCGGCTCATCGGAGTGTTTTACGTCACCGCGTTTGAAAAGGTCGGTTTTTTGACTGATGGTGTGTAGGCAAGACTGATGGAAGACAGTTTCATCGGATTTCCGATGGAAAAAAACATCGGATTAGAATCCATAGGATATCCGATTGTGTGTACAGGGCTTAAGGCCACTTTCACACTGGGGTGTATTTCAGGCGCCTTTGGGCTAAAAATAGCACCTGTAAAGCACCTAAAAAACGCCTCCCCTGCAGCCTCAGTGTGAGCGGTGCGCTTGCAGGACGGGAATAAAGTCCTGCAAGCAGCATCTTTGGGGCATTGCGGGAAACGCCCCTGCCACTGAAATCTTAACCCAGGCAATTTTAACCCTTTTTCGGCCGCTAGCAGGGGTTAAAAGTACCCCGCTAGCGTCCAAAAAGCGCTGCTAAAACGACGGTGATGCCCCCGCCCTAGTGTGAAAGTAGCCTTACTATTCCTAAAAATTTTCAAACAATGGCTGGGCTATGGGAGCCTATGGTTGACGTCATTGCCCAACCACTGTAGAGCATTCCCTGAGCCGGAGCTTCAGGATCAGATGAGCAGATTAAAAATAGGTAAGTATACAGATCTTTTTTATACAGGTTAGGTAGGATAGATAGGAGAAGGGGGAGAAAACATTTTAAAGAATAGTTAGGCTACTTTCACACTGAGGCGCTGGATGCGCTGGCGGTATAGCGGCGCTATTTTTAGCGCCGCTATACCGTTTTTTTTGCCGCGATTTGCGGGCGCTAGCGGGGGTATTTTAACCCCCGCTAGCGGCCGAAAAAGGGTTAAAAACGCCCGCAATAATGCCTCTTTGAGGCGTTTTGCGGGCGTATTAGAGGCGCTACCCCATTGATTTCAATGGGCAGGGGCGCTATAGGAGCGCTATTTTTAGCGCTCCTATTGCGCCTCAAAGATGCGGCTTGCAGGAGTTTTTTGAGCCTCCTGCAAGCGCAACGCTGCAGTGTGAAAGCCCTCTGGCTTTCACAATGGATAGTATTGAGAGGCTTTTTTGGGGCGCATTGCAGGCGCTTTTTAGAGCGCAATAGCGCCTGCAAAGCGCCTCAGTGTGAAAGGGGCCTAAGACTTGGGCTTTTCTTCCACTTGAAGCTCTTTACCGAGGAGGTGCAGATGGAGCTTTGTCAATGCACTGAATGGATCATTAAAATATTTGCTATGGATTTTATAATGGAGAGCAGCTCACTTTCCTTCAAGTGGTGATTCTGATGAGGGCAGCGGACCCCTAGAGAACCTGCACCCATTTGCTGGAAGTGCTGAATCTTTGCATTTGCAGCAGAGCAGAGAATTTTTCTCTGTCTCCATAAAAAGATAAACGGGTTCTGAAATTTGCCTAAATGCTCATATATATATTCTGCTTCCCCTTTGTCACGCCCTGACCTGGAACAACAGGACAATTATTATATTCCAAGTCACAGAGGTTTCTTTCCTAGCTGAAACAAAGCACAAAGCAGAAGTTGTCACAATTAGCTGCAGCCAGGGCTTTACAGGAACCAGTCTGTTCAATCTGTCACTTTCCTATGCTTGTGACACTGAGGAAGTGGTCACAATTTGCAAAAAATAAGTGGTGCAAGCAGCGGCCTTCCTGAAGCACTTACAGAAAATGTGAATAAGGGGCTGGGCAGCTGGAAGCCCTATCCTGCTTGGGAGAGAACCCCGGGGACATACAGATCACTGCCTGCTCCAGGGAACTATGAAAGATGGATGATTAAATACATTGAATCATGGATGTCCAGCATGTTTCTACAGAGTCCAAATCAGGCATATTAGGGTAGGTTCCCACTGCACAGGTTCAATGGAGTGTGTGCGCGTTTCTGCACATTGTGTGTGGGGCAATGGGGGGGCACCACACGCCAGAAACACGTAAAAGAAGTCCCTGACACTTTTTAAATTCATGCTGCATTACCAAGTGGTTTGGCGCACACGTTGGCAAATGCCTGAGGGTGCCATTAACAATTAAAGATAATTAATCAATAATTAATGACACCACCACACGTCTGCTAAAGGGCAGTGCATTTATGGGCATGTTGGGTAAACGCAGAATTTGCTTACATTCCCGACACACACAAGATGTGAATCTGAGAAGTTGGAGGGGGAAGGAATTTACTACTCTGATGTTTGTCCAATCTAATCCAGATGATCATTTAAAGGAGAAGTAGGGGTCACAGGCCACTCCTGTGACCCAGATTCAGCCGACAGCCAGATAAAGTCCACTGTCGGCTGAAGTCACTCAGCCGGTCCAGGCTCTGCACAAAGTGAACAGCGTTTTTGCCGTAAAGTGGCATTAAAGGCAAAACTTTTTGCCATCTGTGTCCCATGGGGGGAGAATTCCCTTAAAGTGGTTGTAAACCCTCCTGTTTTTTCACCTTAAAGTGGAGTTCCACCCAAAAATGGAACGCTTTTCGGATCCCCCCCCCCCCTCCGGTGTCAGATTTGTCACCTTTCAGGGGGGAGGGGGGGGAGCAGATACAGGTATTTTGCTCCCACTTCCGGGCATAGATACCCTAGCCACCTGCGGGTATCTACGCCACTTCTGGCGCCTTCTCGGACCCCCCCCCCCGCTGTCTTCTGGGAGACACACAGGTCCCAGAAGACAGCAGGGACCAGTGGGATCGCACAGCACGAGTCGCGCATGTGCAGTAGGGAACCAGGGAGTGAAGCCGCAAGGCTTCACTTCCTGATTCCCTTACCGAAGATGGCGGCGGCAGCACTCGAGAGCCGAGGGACAGATCGGCTTCGGGTGCCAACGTCGCGGGTGCCCTAGACAGGTAGGTGTCCATATTGTAAAAGTCAGCAGCTGCAGTATTTGTAACTGCTGACTTTGGCAGAACTCTGCTTTAAAGGAGTTGTAAAGGTTTGTTTTTTTATTTTTTAAATAGGTTCCTTTAAGCTAGTGCATTGTTGGTTCACTTACCTTTTTCCTTCGATTTACCTTCTAAATGTTTATTTTCTTTGTCTGAATTTCTCACTTCCTGTTCCTCCTCAGTAAGCTTGCCCCCATCATCCGAGCCGTTCTCGCTGGGGGTTAGTCAGCGTGCTCGCCCCCTTCCTTGTGACTACATCCCTGCCTCCATGCCTGTGAACGTTCACAGCGTCTACCCGCAGGGATGTAGTCTCAAGGGAGGGGGTGAGCACGCTGACTAACCCCCAGCCAGAACGGCTCGGATGATGGGGGCAAGCTTACTGAGGAGGAACAGGAAGTGAGAAATTCAGACAAAGAAAAAAAACATTTAGAAGGGAAATGGAAGGAAAAGGTAAGTGAACCAACAATGCACTAGCTTAAAATGAACCTATTTAGAAAATAAAAAACAAACCTTTACAACCCCTTTAACCACTTGAGGACTGCCGCACGCCTATTTACGTCGACAGAATGGCACAGACAGGCATAAGGGCGTACAGGTACGGCCCCTTTAAGATGCCACCATATGGTCGAGCACGCGTCGCTGGCGGCGTGCTCGTGACCCTGCCGTGAGCTCGACTGTGACCCTGCCGTGACCCTCACGGAGAGATAGAGCGGGAGATGCTAATGTAAACAAGCATCTCCCCGCTCTGTCTAGTGACAATGACACTGATCTCCGCTCCGTGAGCGGAGATCAGTGTCATGTCACACACAGCCCATCTCCCCCTACAGTAAGAATCACTCACTAGGGCACATTTAACCCCTACAGCGCCACCTAGTGGTTAACCCATTCACTGCTTTTTTCACAGTAAACAGTGCATTTTTATAGCACTTATCGCTGTAAAAATGACAATGGTCCCAAAAATGTGTCAAAAGTGTCCGATGTGTCCGCCATAATGTCGCAGTCACGATAAAAAAATCGCTGATCGCCGCCATTACTAGTAAAAAAAAAAAATATTAATAAAAATGCCATAAAACTATCCCCTATTTTGTAGACGCTATAACTTTTGCGCAAACTGATCAATAAACGCTTATTGCGATTTTTTTTACCAAAAATATGTAGAATACGTATCGGCCTAAACTGAGGGAAAAAACATTTTTTACTTATTTTTTGGGGATATTTATTATAGCAAAAAGTAAAAAATATTGAATTTTTTTCAAAATTGTCGCTCTATTTTTGTTTATAGCGCAAAAAATAAAAACCGCAGAGGTAATCAAATACCATCAAAAGAAAGCTCTATTTGTGGGAAAAAAAGGACGTAAATTTTGTTTGGGAGCAACATCGCACGACCGTGCAATTGTCAGTTAAAGGGACGCAGTGCCGAATCGCAAAAAGTGGCCTGATCTTTAACCTGCCTAATGGTCTGGGCTGAAGTGATTAATGCATCCTATTCATTAAGGTGAAACTTCTGGCAGTCACTGGCCCCCCAGCCCTCCGTTTTACTCACCTGAGCCCTGGAATGTCCCACGGCGAGGACGCGCTGTCTCTCTGCCCGGGGTTCTTGGCTCTTGATTGGATAGATTGATAGCAGTGCAGCCATTGGCTCCCACTGCTGTCAATCAAATCCAATGATGCGGGCCCCGGGGCCGAGTCCTGCATTCTGCGGCTATGGACTCCGAATGCTAGACTCGGGAGCACGCCCGCAAGGTAACCCCCTGGGAGAGCGCTTCTCCTAGGGGGTTATCTGATGTGGGGAGGAGCCGCCGGGGGACCCCAGAAGATGGCGTTCTGGGCCACTCTGTGCAAAACGAGCTGCACAGTGGAGGTAAGTATGACATGTCTGTTATTTAAAAAAAAATATATCGAACCTTTACAATCACTTTAACTTCCTGTCCTGCAGGCAAAACAGGAAGTTGGAGGAAATCCCTCCAAAGTGAGGAAAGCCCAGGGTGTCACCAGAACTAGTGTCCCTTTTGGAAGATTTCCCTTCTATTCCTGTTCTGATGTCAACCCAAAATTTGAGATTTTTCTTTTACTTTCAATTATAAACAGAGAAAATTAAGTACTGTCCGTGATACTTTTTTTATTTGCACTAACATAGAATTTTTCAGGACAAGCTTTCGGGGTATGTCCCCTTCTTCAAGGTCCAAGCTGTACTGCTTGAACCTTGAAGAAGGGGACATACCCCGAAAGCTTGTCCTGAAAAATTCTATGTTAGTGCAAATAAAAAAAGTATCACGGACAGTACTTAATTTTCTCTGTCACAATTGCACTAATACGGCTACAATTACGTCAATTATAAACATCAAACAGAACAAATAGAGAGGATGGATCGCCCTAACGGGGGGGCACTGACAAAAAAAAATAGTTTTCCTTTAGTTTAGTTAGTTACATGAACCCCCCTTATATTTTGAAACCTGACATGCCTGACTTACCAAGCACTGAAAGGATAGGACTGGCAGCTCTGGGTAAAGGACCTTCAAAAACAAGTGGACAGCGCCAGTTCCCATATTTCTATATTGATAAATTCCTTTAAAAGGTCACAAGAGTTCCAAAGCTAAACTTGTGGCTTTACTTTCACTTTCCTTTCTACTGCAAAGAATGCAAAGCCAGAAACAGAGAACAAAAACCTCTGAAAACAAGAACTTCACATATTAGGTGAAACTTTGTGCAGAAACTTCTGATTATTCACTCACATTCACTGGTGTCATCTGTATATAAAACAGAAAATTGGCTCACAAATCCACCCAGAGAAAATACAATTCAATTATTCATGGGCTTGTGAAATGACATCATTGCATGCTTAGGTTTCAGGCAAGGTATAGTTATGTTTATGGGACCCTTTTTTTTTTTAGGTTTAGGATGCCCGAAGTGGAGAAATCACGTTGCTAACCTGCTCTTGGAGCTGCCTTTTGTCCAAAGCATGCTGCATTGAAAAAGAAAAAAAAAAGGAGGTGCAACAGTAATGGTATTACATTCACCACACCACCCTACCCCCAGAGATAAAATAAGAGTTCCAGCCCCCCACAAAATATTTAAAAAGTCAGCAGCTCCAAATACTGTAGCTGCTGACTTTTAATATATGTACACTTACCTGTCCAGGGAGCCCGCGATGTCAGCACCCCTGCCGATCTTCGGATCGGCTGTCGGGTGCAGCCGCCGCCATTCCTCGTAAGGGAACCCGGCAGTGAAGCCTCTCTCTGTTCATGCAAAAATTCCTTTTTTTTTTCCTTTCACATATTGGGCATTTTTTTGGGCAAAATTAAATTTCACCACGCTCAGTAAGCTCCTGGAAAAATCCCCTTGCAAAGTAAACAGCCTGCATTGTTATAGGTCCCCAAAAGCAGGGAGCAGCTTCCCATGCCTTTTTATTTAAAGGGGTTTATTTAAAGTGCCCCCCCCCCTGTTTTACTCACCTGAACGTGGTCAAGGACGGGCGCACCAGCTCTAGCTGGTGTCTCGTGTTCTGATTGGATAGATGGATAGCAGCGCAGCCATTGGCTCCCGCTGCTGTCAATCAAATCCCATGATGCAGGGGCGGGGCCGAGTGCTGCTTTTTGTGCCAATAGACGCTTCTCTGATGCGGCACTCGAGAAGAGGAGGAGCTACCAGTGCCGCTGCGGGACCCCAGAAGAGGTGAATCAGGCCACTCTGTGCTTAACCAACTGCACAGTGGAGGTAAGTATGATATGTTTTTTTTTTTTTTTTTAAACAAACCTTTTAAACAAACCCTTTAACAGAATTTTACCTATTAGCCCTAAAATGGCGAGAATTTAACAAAATCTGCACCCCAAGAATTCTAATTCAGGTTTACTTAAAGCGGAGTTCCACCCAAAAGTGGAACTTCCACTCATCAGATTCCTCCCCCCCCTCTGGTGTCACAATTGGCACTTTTCGGGGGGGGGGGGGGGAGGGAGGTATCCTTTCCCACTTCTGGGAGTCCGGGCCGCGGCCTGAGATGTCAGCACTGGGGTTCCCTTCTCCTCCCCTCCCCCGGCCGCCGGGCCAGTAGGAGAGAGGAGCGGGGCCTCGCATATGCATAGTAGGGTTCCCAGCGTGAAGCCGAAAGGCTACACTGCCGGGTACCCTTACCCGCAATGGCGGTGGCAGCACCCGACAGCTGATGGAAACATCAGCTGCGGTGCTGACATCGCTGGACTCCAGGACAGGTAAGTGTCCATTTATTAAAAGCCAGCAGCTGCAGTATGTGTAGCTACTGGCTTTATTTTTTATTTTTTTGGCCGGAACACCGCTTTAATTTTAAGTAAAATCTGGGCAGATTCGCCCATCCCTACTAGGCTCGGTTCACACCTATGCATTTTTTATTGCTTTTTGCAGAAACGCACTACAGTCCATTCCTATGGGACACTTTCACATCTATGCCTTTTTCAGTCGCGTTTTTGGAAAGGGTCAGGAACTTTTTTTAAAAGCAAGACGATGCATTTTTGGTTCAACAGACTTTAATGGAGAAGCTGCAAAAAAGCAAGTAGCCACATTTTTGCAGGGATTAGCGTTTTTTAATCTGCCTAACAAATTGGCCAAAAAAAAAACGCCATAAAAATGCAAAAGAATCAAACAACACATCAAAACGTGTATGCAAAAAGCACAGGAAAAAGCACTGCAGAAAACAGATCAAAAGCAAACTGTACAGGTGTGAACTGAGCCTGTGTGGCTTTAATTCATTTTCTTTTTCCCCTTTATTTTCACCTGACAATCCTATGATTAACAAACTTGATGTCCTTTTGTGGCTCTCCACTGAATCTATGGAGGCAACCATGGTTGTTAAATGTCTGCCTTTGTTCAATTCCATTACATAGTGGATTGATGGGATTAGTAGTTTTACAAAAGAAAGATTTGTTATTTTTACTGTCTTCTCCTCCCACGAGGACATTGCATTTCTGGCAATATCAACAATAATTTTCTGTACTTGCAGAAAATGTTCTTAGCCTGAAAAATTAAAACCAATGCAGCCACCAAATTAAAGTATGGTAAACTGTAATATATATTCTATTTTTTGGACGGGGGGGGGGGGGGAGGGTGGTTAGATACACCATAACAACTATTGGGATAACAGTAGACATTAGAAAAGACCCTTGTAAAGCAAAGCACAACTATTCTCTTGCATTGGAAAAAAAAAAAAAACTCTCATACACTGGTAGCGCCCTGCTCCTGTTGGGTAGGCGCTATGTGTTAAATTTAGTTATCTGAGCTGTAGTTCAGCTCAGAAAGAATTATGTAAATTGTTGGCTCTGTTTCAGTCTGGCTGGGCTGCGCATTTTCCACCTGACAGTAGGTGTCACTGTCACCACAGGTCAGGGTTGGAAATGCAGCAGGTTAGGCGTATTGAGTATTCCTTTCTCAGAAGTGGCTCAGGGGGCGTGGTCAACCCGCGGTGCATTCTGGGAGGGGGTACTTAAGAGGCAGAGACCGCTCTATCAGGGTTCGTTGCCGGATCCTGACCTGAGGGCCCTCCTGGCCTCAGGAATGTGCGAGCCATTTTCGGCCTCAGGGCCTGCTGGCCCGAGGCTCTGCAACCGAGAAGTAGGCCCAGGAGTTGCTGGGGCCTACTAGTCCAGGGATGGTCCTACGCGGTCTTGCCTGCGGGAAGAAGCGGAACAATTGGGGACTTAATTGAAGGACGCATCCTGACCAGTTTGTCTCATGATGCTGCCGGACTGGCTGAAAGATTCTGGCACCGTGAGCTGTGTACTTTTGAATGAACTTTTTGCAAAGTGTCAGTGTGGTTACACGATCTTGTGGCGGAAGGTTGTGGAACGACGTGACGGCACTCATCAAGTCTGTGGCAGAAACTTTGAACGAGCTTCGCACCGGTTGCTAGGTCAGTGAGAGTAGGCCTATCCGGTGGTTGCTGAATCCAGCGTGGAACTGATTTGTCCTCTGGATCTGAGATTGTGCCCGTGATCCGCAAAGCAAGGTACCTGAACCTCTCCTATCCCTCTACCCCTCTGTTGGAACTGGTATAATAAAGCTCTTGAAGAAAAGTAACCAAGCGTTGGTGTGAACATTCATAAAGGCTCTTCAAGAGGGATCCCTGACACGAGTGCAGTGAACAGAAAAGGTAACGGTAGGCCCAAAACTTTAAACCAGCAGCTCCTACGGGGGTAGCGCTACACACTTTTTCACAACTGGTCATTTTGCTGCATCTTCTGGCCACTTTTCTCTATTTTGACGTTTATCTTGGGTGGTCCTTTGAAACACCACATCGTTCCACGACACATCTATCATTTCATTGAAAACAAAAAAACTGTAATACCAATGACTGTCTGCCTAAACGCCTGTATACTTCAACTCCTTTTGAAATAAAAAAAAACTATTAAAAAACGTAATAAATAAATAGCAGCAAAAAAACTCAGCAAAGATATATAAAGTACAATAGGTTAAGGAAACCTAAGTAAAAAATTTTAATGTGATTGGTTAGTATTGAATACTACTACTCCTGGCCTTTCTATGCCTTGCAGAGCTGTGATTATCTCCACCCTGCAGCTAAAAAAAACTAAAAAAAAAAAAAAAACACATTACTATGCTAAAGGTCAACAGGGAAAGTCCCATTGCATAAGAGAAAAAAAAAAAAAAAAAGTCTGGTTATTCCCCTACTGCAGAATTTCAAAAATGAGATAAAAAAAGACTTCACTTTTTTACTTTTATTTGCAATTTGAAACAGTGCTGATTTGTAGAAACCAATACAAGAAAAAGTGACCATGAGGCTACTTTCACACTGAAGCGCTGGAGGTATAGCAGCGCTATACCGTAGTTTTTGCCGCGATTTGCGTGCGATTTTAACCCCCGCTAGCGTCCGAAAAAGGGTTAAAAACTCCCGCAAAAACGCCTCTTTGCGGCATTTTGGAGGCGCTACCCCATTGATTTCAATGGGCAGGGGCGCTATAGGAGCGGTATTTTTACCGCTCCTATAGCGCCTCAAAGATGCGGCTTGCTGGAGTTTTTTTACACTCCTGCCAGCGCACCGCTCCAGTGTGAAAGCCCTCGGGCTTTCACACTGGATACAAAGGAGCGTCTTTTTCAGGGTGCATTGCAGGCGCTATTTTTAGCGCAATAGCGCCTGCAAAGCAGCTCAGTGTGAAAGGGGTCTGATAGTCAATTAGAGTCCACATGCTCAGTTCACTATGTTATAAACCCAATAGATGTCACATTGCTGAAAATAATTGTTTTGGCAAATAACACAATCGTTGCCGTTTAGTGATCCAAGCTTCGTGTGTACATTTTCCAGGACAGAGTAGAAAAGAAAAAAAAAAGGACTGACTTATTGGGGGAGATTTACTAAAACTGGAGCACACAGAATCTGGTGCAGCTGTAAATAGCTAAAAAAAAAAAAGAAAAAAGAAAGAAATTGAGATTTGGAGAAGCTGAGAACAGAAGGTACTTTTTGTTTTAGTTAAGAATATTTACTCGTCTTTTTTTTAAGCGTTAGTATACACCACTTTGTGATTTTTACTTACAGGTAAGCTTGTAATAAAGCTTACCGATATCATACCTCCCAACATTTTTAAGCCCCGTACACACGATCTGAATATCATACGAAAAATGACGTCCGAGGAAGAATCGTACGATAATCGGATCGTTAGTACAGAGCTTCGAGAGCCGATTATGACAGTTCATCCGATATTATTTAATCGGACGTGCACGAAAATTTTCCTCGTACGATAACAAATAGGACGATTTTCCTTTAGTCAGTACAGTTGTCGTCCGAAAATACAATACAAATACATTACAACACATGACATCACTTCCGATTTTTTTTTCTGTCGTACGAGAATTTTCGTGACTTTAATAACCTATTTAATTTTACTTGCGACTATTAAGCGAAAAAAGTCGTACGATCTGTCGTACGATATTCGGATCGTGTGTACGGGGCATTAGATGGGAATGAGGGACACCTACTAGCAAATGTATGTAGGCATAGGACATGCCCCCTGGCACACCCCCTTAAAGGAGAATTGACAAAAAAAAAAAAGGTTCTGTAAATCCACAAGGGCTTTTTTTACCACTACTATTCCTTTATATTGGCTTTTAAAATATACAAATGCACCAATTTAGAAATTGGATGAAAGGTTTAGCACTGGGAAACACTTTTTGAAAGATAAAAAGTGCATTTTATATACAACTATATAGATCAGACCAAAATGAGGGACAAATGAGGGAGACAGAGGGACATTGCTCCAAATCAGGGACAGACCCTCGAAATCAGGGACAGTTGGGAGATATGCCTGTAGGGTAAAAATAATATCTCTTAAACGTGCACCTCTTAGGAGATATTCACTTGATTGGTAGCCATTAAATTCAGTGGTGCATGCTCTTTGAAGGAACAGAGCCCTGTGCCACGACTGTGACTCCCACACGCATGCGTGGGAGCGACGTCATTGCGTCTCAGACATTCAAGCAGCCAGAGCCTGCAAACCCGTAAGGAAGACCGGGTGAAAATGGAAGCCCTGTCAGCAGTGACAGCACGCCACTTCAATGCTTTGTTTCAAGGTAAGTCTTTAATAATGTGCTAGTAATTAATGCGTACTAGCACATGCGAATATTCACTGGCGTTGCAAGGCAGGTGCGGGGGGTGCGGGCCGCACCCGGGTGACACCCGCCAGAGGAGTGACACCGTCACCCATCACGGTGCTGGATCGAGAGAGGCACCGCAGCTCTCTCCTTTTCCTCCTTCCCCTGCGCACTCCAGTATCTCCTGCGCTCCCTGCAATGTTCGGGGAGGGAGGAGAAGTAAGAATTGTGTTGTGAGGCAGACAGTGCCATAGCCCAGTGCACATCGCCCGGCACTGCAATCCGCCTATTGACACTCAGGCAGGTGGGGAGAGGTGCTGGCTGCCAATCACAACAAATACATTCCTCAGACCGACGGAGCCTAGTCTCCTCCTCCTCCTCCATACTGACAGTATATCCACAACAGGAGGAGGAGCCTAGGAGGAGGAACATCCATGTGGACAGAGCGCGCTGATCTGAGGTCTGTGACTGTAGGGAGAGAGGAGATATAGGGGGGATTACATTAGGGAGAATGCAGGGGGGTTACATTAGGAGGAATACAGGGGGGTTACTTTAGGGGGAATGCACAGGGAGGGTTACATTAAGGGGATTACATTAGGGGGAATGCACAGGGGGGGGTTACATTAAGGGGAAATGCACAGGGGGGGTTACATTAAGGGGATTACATTAGGGGGAATGCACAGGGGGGGTTACATTAAGGGGAAATGCACGGGGGGGTTACATTAAGGGGATTACATTAGGGGGAATGCACAGGGGGGTTACATTAAGGGGCTTACATTAGGGGGAATGCACAGGGAGGGTTACATTAAGGGGATTACATTAGGGGGAATGCACAGGGGGGTTACATTAGGGGGAATGCACAGGGGGGTTACATTAGGGGGATTGCACAGGGAGGGTTACATTAAGGGGATTACATTAGGGGGAATGCACAGGGGGGTTACATTAGGGGGAATGCACAGGGGGGTTACATTAGGGGGATTGCACAGGGGGGTTACATTAGGGGGATTGCACAGGGGGGTTACATTAGGGGGAATGCACAGGGGGGTTACATTAGGGGGAATGCACAGGGGGGTTACATTAGGGGGAATGCACAGGGAGGGTTACATTAAGGGGATTACATTAGGAGGAATACAGGGGGGTTACTTTAGGGGGAATGCACAGGGAGGGTTACATTAAGGGGATTACATTAGGGGGAATGCACAGGGGGGTTACATTAGGGGGAATGCACAGGGGGGTTACATTAGGGGGATTGCACAGGGGGGTTACATTAGGGGGAATGCACAGGGGGGTTACATTAAGGGGATTACATTAGGGGGATTGCACAGGGGGGTTACATTAGGGGGAATGCACAGGGGGGTTACATTAAGGGGATTAAATTAGGGGGATTACATTAGGGGGATTGCAGGGGGCTTACATTAGGGAGGTTGTACGGAGGGGAAGTGACATTAGGGGGATTGCAGGGGGGATTACACGGGGGGTTCCATTAGGGGGATTACATGGGGGTTCCATTAGGGCGAATACACAGGGGGAGAGCTGTGCTGATGCGCTAGCCTGCTCAGTGCCCCGGGTGGCTCAATGAACTGGGGGGGGGGGGGTGACACCAACCCTAGTGACGCCACTGCTAATATTACCTTACAGGGACTTTACTACAGCTTTATACCAGAGTTTAGTGTCACTAGAAATACTGTGAAGAATTACAAAATCAGTAAAAACGTCAGGACACCTGGTATGGACACACCCGGTGCCCAGTAAGTAGTAAAGGAAGAATGCATTCACCTCACGAAGCCAAGTCAGCAATGGCAGCCTTCATATCTATGTCCTGACAGAGTTCTTTTAAACAAATCTCCTCAAGTCTCATTATTCTGCAGACATCTTATCTTCATGACACTAGGTGATTGGAATGTAGTTGTTATGCAGTTTGGACTGTTTGCAGACAACACCAGGATACCGGGTGATCTCATGGGTTCATTCATGGCTCTGCATTCCCAGCTTAGGAATCCCACAAATGTGATTGTCCATATTTGGCTATTAGTAGACCTGATGAGCTGGACCACCTTGCAGCCACCAGGACCTGAACTTCATGCTTAGTACCAGGGCCCGGCTATTTATGCTCCATAATTACTATCCAAGCCTCTCCATCTGGCATCAACACCCTGACTGGCTCTGCATTAAATAGCAGCTCCGGGAGGGTTGATGTAGTTTCCTAGGTGACAGACCTCTCCAGACGCCTCAGCCTGGTCCTCCGGGATCTTATACAAAGTGCAGCCACCTCCAACATGCTGCGATCACTGGCTAGGAATTCATTCATATTAAAATAAACTCTCCATACATTCCCTGCCAGAGCTGAACATGGGTAAACTATACAATCATTCAGCGCTCCTTTGATCACCTCGTGCTCACATTCACTTTACAACAGAGGAGCAGACATGGAGTTTATTCTACAAGCTAGCAGGAAAGTCTTGGAAAAATGTTTGACGTGATATAAACCACTTATAGACAAGCCATCTTGTATCGCCATCAGATGCGGGGGTTGTGGAGGAACCCCATTTACTTGAATGGGTTGCGTTGGGTGGGCAGTACGGCAGGTCACAATCATTGGGTCGGGGGGGGGTCACATTTTTGGAACAGCATGTGTACATACCCTTATTTAAGTGGGTGGTTGGGGGGGACAGAGTGGTGGTAAAACTGATGCTCAACTGCCTGCTTTTACTATACCTTGGATGCACATCTGAACAAGCCCTGAGGGATAACATCACAGTTTGATACAAACTGTCACCATAAGCAATGCCTGTATACAGAACATCAATTGACACTTTCAAACAGAGCATACTCCGTCAAGCGGATCCACCTGCTCAGTGAGGAATCTCTCCACTAATCCCCGCTGAGCAGGCGGATGTCGGGTCCATGTCCGCTCCGCTATGCAGAATGGAAACGGACAAATCCTGCTCTTCTCTATGGGGCAGTAGGGTGGAAACGGATCGACTGCACGATCTGTTAGGCAGATGGGATCCCCATCTGTCTGTTTTTGGCAGCTCGGATTGAATCGGATGCCGGGCGGGTGTGAGCGGACACATGTCCACTGACATCCACCACTCCATAGAGAGCTATGAAAGGTCCAATCGGGTCTGCCTGTCAGATTTCAGGCAGACCCGATTGGTCCTTCAGTGTGAAAGGGCCTAAGATGTAGAGAAATAATAAATGAAGCCCATATGTGTCCAATTCCGGGAGGCACAGGTGCAGCATCCAGCCCCAGAAGGCTGAAATGCGTTGCCCCGGTGCTGAACACTGTACTGAGTGCTACTCTCAATTAGCTCCACATGTGTTTAGGGACATATGCCTGGAATGCAGGTACTCTGCGCTCCAGGCGTATGTCCCTGAATGCATAGGGCCCTAAACATGAGTTCCACTCAGTAAAAGTATCCAGCCACATAATTCAGCCTGTCATAGACAGGCTTCAAGTAGTGCAGTTGGAAGTTCCACCTTTGCCTCCTGGGCACACTATAATGCCAGGATTGGATGCCCAGGGGCCAGACACCCATTGTGCAAGGGGAAGGGACGTAAATCAATGTGAAGCTGACACAATAACATGGATCAGTCCCTGGACTGCACCCAGGACCAGTGACTAGTGATCAGCTGTCCCGGACTTGGAGGGAGAGTCCTAATTTACCCAAGGACCACCCCCAAACATATTTCAGTTTTTTTTCCCAACAATTACTCATTACACACAATTTCCAGTGATTATCTGGGCTTATCAGTTATAGTTGATTGACTACCAGTTTTTCCAATGATAAAGCACTTGTATCCCATTTTAATAATCTTGCCATGACGCATGATGCGTTCTCGTTTGGATATTAAAAGGCTGACAGATGTTGGTGTACACCTGGTTGGCCCTTCTCCATTTTGCTCCATTCCTGGTAAGATAACGTTCACAATGCAGGACCTTCATAGGTTTTGTTCCTGGTCATACCATGTAATGGTAATTCTGATAACACTTATCTGAAAGTTGAAGGCACGTTTCCAGCACTGCACATACGCGTGACTCTTTAATTTACCTTTTAAAATGCGTTTTATAACAAGTCACTATGTGCACTTTTCAGATTTTCAGTGTAATTAAACACGTGTTTTCCAGGCTAAAAGAACGTATCTTTGTATCTTTATTTTTGTAAAAATAAAAATAAAAAAATGCATGTGTGTTATATCATATTCTGCCAATTCCTAAAGAAAATGTCATTCCTGGAATCTGATGAGAGGCAAGCTGAATTTTCTGGAAAAAGCTCAGTATAAAACGTATAAGCTATTGAAGACACTAGGGGGTTTTACAGAAAAAGGTACAGCCTCTACACTAAGGCTCACCATACATGTTCTGAGCATTCAATTTGTGCAATCAACTTTAGACCTACCGAGACTACGCAATGTGGGGACTTCTCCAAACTAGCCAAACACTTTGTTTAGAATCAGACAGGCCCTTGTACTACATGCTGAGCTTTAGTGAAATAAATGTTTATTGTGCAAAGTGACCACTTTTTTTCATGCAACTCCGATGATTGTACAAAAAAAAAAAACTGACAGTTCCGGTGCATGCAAGGTTAGTCCAGCAAACCGCCCCGCTGAGCTGCTGTGGTCTGACAGGGGGATGCCCCCCTACCCCCCCCCCCCCCCCGCCAGAACACTCGGATCAGCGCTCTCTGCCATTGGCTGAGAGTGCTGATCTGGAGTCGGTCGGCTGCTGGTTTTCCAGTATGCACGTTCGACTGGAGCCGGCCGCATGTCAGACAGACTGACATCCACACGGGTAGAATGTCAGCTGGTATTTTTTGTACCGGAAACTGTTGCCCATGTTAGAAAAGATGAACCTGAGTTCACTTAGAATACTCCAATCATGTGCAGGGAAATATAATTTATATATATATATATATATATATATATATATATATATATATATATACACACACACACACACACACTGTATTTATTGGCGTATAACACTCACTTTTTTACCCTTAAAATAGAGGGTAAACTGTGCCTGCGTGTTATACGCAGGGGGCTGTGTAAATTTTTTTTTTTCTGAAACTTCCCTCCTAAAGTTTGGGTGTGTGTTATACGCCTGTGCGAGTTATACCCTGATAAATACGGTATATAATTTTTTTATTTTTTTTTACTATGCACGATTAGCCCTAAGTACTCATCATCATCATGTCCTGTAGGTGAATTCTAAAATCTACCTAAAAATCATAGGCGCAAAAAAACAATAATAATTATACTAAAGTGCAGACAAAAAGCAGAAATTGTGTTCTCATGGCCAACACCGACCTCCCTTCTTCTACTCCTTGACTGCCATGGGTCTCCCCCAACACTCCTTAACTGGCAAGGGTCTTCTTGCCCAGATCCAACCCAACATAGAAGACAGCAGGAGAAGATCAAGTTGTCCACTGTGTCTGCCGCCTTTTTTTTTTTAAACATTTTTGCATAAGAACGGATCTATGCTTATTCCAAGTAGGTTCACTTACCATTTATTGATTCTCTACCTCTGCTGGAAGACTGTTCTCAGCATCCACTAAACTTTCAGTAAAATAGTCCTTTCTATTGATCATCTTTTACTATTGTTGCCAGTTCTGTCCTAATCCTTGGTTGGGGGCATACTCTACACCAGCCCTTCTCAACCAGCATTCCGTGAAATCTGAGGGTCCCTCCAGAGGTTGTGAGGGGTTCCTTGAGCAAAGAACAAGTTCTGCCTCCTAGATAAGTAACCATTGACACCAATTGATCTTTTTTTTTTTTTTAACAAGAAAACCAATTGATCTTTTTACCTATCTGTAAGGGGGGATGCTTCCCAATGACCACAAATGTAAGGACCATTTTTCCCAGTGACCATAAAGTCAGCCATAGACAGTTTGAATCTCAGCCGGTGCAGCAGGAACCTAGATTCAAACCATTTATGGGCAAGCTGATTGTACCATCGATCGACTTGGGTGCAACCAGCATGTTGGATTTTTGCCAGCTGCTAGTAATATTCAATAGGGGTTATTTACTAAAACTGAAGAGAGCAATATCTGGTGCAACTCTATATAGAAACCAGCTACCAGATTTTATTGCCAAAACTTAAAGGGGCTGTAAAGGTACATGTTTTTTTCACCTTAATACATTCTATGCATTAAGGTGAAAAAACATCTGACGATTAGCGCCCCCCCCCCCCCCGTTTACTTACCTGAGCCCTGGAAAGTCCTGCGTCACGAACGCGCTCGATCGTTGCCCGGGCTTCTGAGCTCTTCTCGGCTCTTCATTGGATAGATTGATAGCAGCGCAGCCATTGGCTCGCGCTGCTATCAAACAAATCCAATGATGTGGCGGGGCCAAGTCATACACTCGGCAGCTATGGTCGCCGACTGTATCACACGGGAGCGCGCCCGCAAGCTAACTCCCCTCGGGAAAGAGCTTCCCAGAGGGGGTTAGCTATTGTGGGGAGGTGCCGAGAGAGGCGCCGTGGGACCCCAGAAGAGGACGTTCGGGGCCACTCTGTGCAAAACGAACTGCACAGTGGAGGTAAGTATATGTTTGTTATTTTATTTTTTTTAAACACGAGCCTTTACTATCACTTTAATTGATCAATGTGTGTGATATTGGAAGCCGATTGGCTACCATGCACAACTGCACCAGATTCTGAGTGCTCTAGCTTTAGTAAATCAACCTCAATAGGGGTTATTTACTAAGGGACAGTTCACACCAGACGCAGTTCCGTGCACTTTTTTTCTGCACAAAATGCATGCACAGTGTTTTCCATGTATTCCAATGGCTCTAGTTCACACCATGCAGTCAGTTTCTGGTCAGTTTCCGGTGCAGAAACTGACTGCATGGTGTGAACTAGAGCCATTTGAATACATGGAAAACACTGTGCATGCATTTTTAGTGCAGAAAAAATGCACATGAAAATGTACGGAACTGCGTCTGGTGTGAACTGGCCCTAAAACAGAAGAGAGCAATATCTGGTGCAACTCTGTATAGAAGCTGATTGGCCACCATGCACAGCTGCACCAGATTCTGAGTGCTCCAGCTTTAGTAAATCAACCTCACTGTGATCTCCAGGCAGAGACGGGTCCCTGGGAGAACACAATGACTCCGTGGGAGGCATACCCCCCCATCAACACTGTGTTGATCGGGGAATCAAGCAATTTTCTTTATTGCAACCTGTGGTTGCAGGAAAGAAAATCATATTATCTATGGCCAGCTTTACACTAACGTAACATGAGCTGCAGACAGAGTCATTATTAGCCGGGGGTTCCCTGAGACCGGAAAGTTATCTCCAGGGTTCCTCCATGTTACAAGGTGGAGAACAGCTGCACTACAATCCCACTTATGATAGTATTATCCCATATAAGAATAACTCTTACCACCATCACCAGTGGGATAATGTTGCTCTGGATATACGTATGTATGTTCCACGTGCACTAAATGGGGGCGCCAAGTCTGTCAAGACCCTTAATTTGCGGCGAGAGAAGATACAATTCTCCGGGAAGTTGCTAAGTTTGGAATAGTTCACCAATAAAATAAAGAAAAAGAAGAATGGTTCTATTTAGAAAGTAAGGATTGTAAGCTCTTTGTTCCAGGGCTGCATCTTACCTGCGTACTCCATCATTCCAGGCATGGCTGGGGCAGTGTGGGGGTCACTTGCTGCCCATGGGGAGAGCAGGATAGGCAGCGCAGGCAGCACCCATGTCCTGTGTTGTGTTCTGTTCCCAGCAGCTCAATGCTGGAAAGTCCAGACAGGAAGTTTTTCTCGAGAAGCAGGCTGGACTCTTCCAGGAAATGATGAGAATGAAGCAGCAGGAGCTACGATTAACCCCTCCAGTCCCAATAAGGCGTGCAGACACGAAGGCACAGCGTGCTCATCCTACGAGACACAAAACAGGTCTGATCAGCAGCACCAGACAGTCAGAAGTAAACCCCCCTCTTCTCATGACACAAGCAGGGGGAGGGCCTTCCCAATATACATATTCATACAACCAGAGCTCATGATGAAAGGAAACTAGAGCCACAGCAAAGGGTATTTCTGTGATATACGTGACTTGTGTGTGACTAAAAGATGACATCATTTTATCACAGAAACGTAAAACAAGGCTAAAGGTTAGCAGCATTTACGTTACGATAAAAAAGCCAAAACAGGATTAAACCAAAAATGCTATATATTGCAGGTTACCAATCATTAGATGTTGTGGCTGGATTCGTTTTCTCCTTTTAGGCTTTTTTTCCCCTCTGTTTTCACCTGGTGATCAGGCCAGTAACACATCTCCTGTATTATGCCCCGTACACACGATCTGAAAATCGGACGACAGATCATCCTCTTTTTTTTTTTTTTTGCATGCTAGTCGAATATTGAACCTGAAGAGTTTACTAAAGTTCTGAAAATTCTCCTACAACACAATAAAAAAATCGGAAGTGATGTTATGTGTTGTAGTGTATTTGCATTGTATTTTCGGATGACAACTGTACTGATTAAACTATAATCGTCCAATCTGGTATCGTACGAGAAAAAAACAGGTCTGATCAGCAATACACAGTTTGTTATGGAGAAAATAAAAAAGGAAAACGCATGTAAAAACGCACCAAAAACACAACACTTGCGTTGAAGTCTATTACGCGCAAAATGCAATCTGCTGCGGGATAAAAGTCCCTAACCCCTTCCAAAAACGCACTGGCTGAAAAACGTATAGGTGTGAACGTGTACCATAGGAAACCATGTTAAATGGACTGTAGTGCGTTTCTGCAAACTGCAAAACGCAATGAAAAACACATAGGTGTGAACCAAGGGTTAAAGGGCATCTCCTTCCAAAACCGATATTGAATTTTGTGCAGTTTCTTGCAAGCTGACACAAACTTGAACGGGGAAACCCCTACACTTGAGTCTCCTTGAGCTGTAAAACTGTTGGTGGTTAAGCTGGCCAATAGCCTAGTACACACGGCCGAGAATCTCGTCAGGAAAAAACCCGTCGTTTTTCCTGACGAGATTCTTGACAAGAATCTTGTGCCGGCCGAGTGTACACACACCCCATTCCAAAGAACCGCCGTTCTTTTGAATGGAACGAACGCGGTGACGTCATCGACTACGACGAGTCTGCGCTCGTCACATTCGATGCCGTTGTCGCCATCTTGCTACACCCTACCTATGCGTCAAAGTCATTTTGAGCATGCGCGGGCTTACTGGAGGACAGGTAAGCTTGTTGCCGCATACACACACACAGTTTTCTCGTCGGGAAACAGGCCGACGAGAATCCCGATGAGAAAATAGAGAGCAGGATCTCTATTTTTCTCGTCGAGATTCCCGGCAGTTTTCTCAATGAGAAACCATACACACGACCGGTTTTCTCGGCAAGAAACAACGAGAAAAATTTCAAACAAAATTCTACTGTATGGCCTCGAACACACGACCGGTTTTCTCGGCAAGAAAGCTCTCCCAGCTGTTTTCTTGTCGTTTCTTGCCGAGAAAACCGGCCGTGTGTATGGTTTCTCGTTGAGAAAACTGCAAAGGACTAGGATGGAAATGTTTTCTTGAATTAGCTAATTTTTAACAGTTTATGTGGTTTTTGTTCAGGAAAATTACATTTATTCCAAAATCGAATATTAACCACTTAAAGGGTTTGTAAAGGTTTGTTTTTTATTTTCTAAATAGGTTCCTTTAACTACTTGAGGCCCGCGCTATAGACAAATGACGGCTACAGCACGGACCTGAAAATCCGGGAGGCCGCCAATATATGGCCTCCCCTTTGCGCGCTCGGCGCGGGCTGTGATCACCCGAGTCACTGAGACTCGGGTGATCACCGATCTGAGTAAGGGGCCGATCCCGAGCCCTTACCACGTGATCAGCTGTCAGCTAATGACAGCTGATCACGTTATGTAAACAAAGAATCGGTAATCGTTTTTTTTTTCTCCTCACGCTAACAGCGTGAGGAGGAAAAAAAGCCGATCAGCCGGCTCGTTCACAAGGGACATCGGTCCCGAAGAGGAAGGAGGCAGATGTGCCTCATCAGTGCCAGCTGCCAGTGCCTGCCAGTATAATAATACATGCTACATGCCAGTGCACACAGTGCCCACAGTGCCACCTATCAATGCCCACAGTGCCACCTATCAATGCCCACAAGTGCCACCTATCAATGCCCACAAGTGCCGCCAATAAGTGCCTCATCAGTGCCACCTAGCAATGCTGCCTATCAGTGTAACCTACCAGTGCCCATTATTGCCACCCATCAGTGCCCATCACTGCCACCTATCAGTGCCCATCACTGCCACCTATCAGTGCCACCTATCAATGCCACCTATTAGTGCCACTTCTTAGTGCCCACCAGTGCCACCTATCAATGCCCTTCAGTGCCACCTCTCAGTGCCGCCTATCAGTGCCCACCAGTGCTGCCTTATCGGTGCCCATCAGTGCCCATCAGTGCAGCCTCATCAGTGTACATCAATGAAGGAGAAAAATTACCTGTTTACAAAATTTTATAACAAAATATAAAAAAATATATATACATATATATATATATATTTTTTTTTTTAAATCAGGCTTTTTCATTTTTTTAACAAAAAATAAAAACTGCAGAGGTTCTCAAATACCACCAAAAGAAAGCTCTATTTGTGGGAAAAAAATTATAAAAATTTCATTTGGATACAGCGTTGTATGACCGCGCAATTGTCATTCAAAGTGCATCAGCGCTGAAAGCTGAAAATTGGTCTGGGCAGGAGGGGGGTTTAAGTGCCCAGTAAGCAAGTGGTTAAGCTAGTGTATTGTTGGTTCACTTACCTTTTCCTTTGATTTCTCTTCCAAATATTTTTTTTCTGTCTGAATTTCTCACTTCCTGTTCCTCCTCAGTAAGCTTTCCCCCATCATCCGAGTCGTTCTGGCTGGGGGTTAGTCAGCGTGCTCACCCCCTCCCTTGGGATTACATCCCTGCCTCCGTGCCTGTGAACGTTCTCAGCGTCTCCCCGCAGGGATGTAATCCCAAGTGAGGGGGTGAGCACGTTGACTAACCCCCAGCCAGAACGACTCGGATGATGGGGGAAAGCTTACTGAGGAGGAACAGGAAGTGAGAAATTCAGACAGAAAAAAAATATTTGGAAGGGAAATCGAAGGAAAAGGTAAGTGAACCAACAATGCACTAGTTTAACCACTTCCCTACCCGCCCATAGTCATATGACGTCCACAGATGGGATCTTTAGGGGCGCGCGGCATTGCTCGGGACCCGGTGCGCGTGCCCGGCGGCCACGATGTCTACCGGGCACACGCAATTGCCCGCAATCACAGCAGGACCATGGATCTGTGTGTGTGTAAACACACAGATCCATGTCCTGTCAGCGGTGAGGAGACCGATGTGTGTTCCCAGTACAGAGGAACACAGATTGGTCTCCTCCCCTTGTGAGTCCCCGCCCCCTACAGTTAGAATCACTCACTAGGGAACATACCCCTTGATCGCCCCCTAGTGTTAACCCCTTCCCTGCCAGTCACATTTACACAGTAATCAGTGCAGTTTTATAGCACTAATCGCTGTATAAATGTGAATTGTCCCAAAAATGTGTCAAAAGTGTCCAATATGTCCGTCGCAATGTCACGGTCACAATAAAAATCGCAGATCGTCGCCATTACTAGTAAAAAAAAAAAAATTGCAATAAATCTATCCCCTATTTTGTAGACGCTATAACTTTTGTGCAAACCAATCAATATACGCTTATTGCGATTTTTTTTACCAAAAATATGTAGAAGAATACGTATCGGCCTAAACTGAGGAAAAATTTAGTTTTTTTATACATTTTTGGCGGATATTTATTATATAAAAAAGTAAACAATATTTCATTTTTTTCAAAATTGTCGCTCTATTTTTGTTTATAGCGCAAAAAATAAAAACCGCAGAGGTGATCAAATACCTCCAAAAGAAAGCTCTATTTGTGGGAAAAAAAGGGAGTCAATTTTGTTTGGGAGCAACGTCGCACGACCGCGCAATTGTCAGTTAAAGCGACGCAGTGCCGAATCGCAAAAAGTGCTCTGGTAAGGAAGGGGGTAAATTCTTCCGGGGCTGAAGTGGTTAAAGCGGGATTTCACCCGCGATTTTTTTTCTTTTTTAAAGTCAGCAGCTACAAACACTATAGCTGCTGACTTTTAATAGGGCACTTACTTGTCCTAGGCACCCGCGATGTCAGCCCCCCAAGACCAACTCCTCGGTCGTGGAGGGTCCCGGCGCCGCCATCCTCAGTAAGGGAAACAGGTAGTGAAGCCTTGTGGCTTCACTGCCCGTTTCCTACTGCGCATGCATGCGAGTTCTTAGAAGGCAGCGCGCCACATTCCCCAGAAGACACCGCGACGGAGGATGAGGAAGTAGACCTGCCGCAGTGGATGAAGAGGCAGATTAGCTAGTTCCACATAGCAACCGCCCTTTCTTGTGAGTAAAAAAAAAAAAAAATTCAATTTTTTTTTCTATTTATTTAAAGTATTTTCGTGTATTTTTTTTTTTTTTTTTTTTTAGGGTGGAACACCACTTTAGAGGAACCTATTTAGAAAATAAAAAACAAACCTTTACAACCCCTATAAGGCTCGCCCTAAAGCAGTTTTACTGCTACATATACACATACATATACACAGTAAAACCTTGGATTGCGAACATAATCCATTCCAGAAACATGCTTGTAATCCAAAGCACTTGTATATCAAAGCGAATTTCCCCATAAGGATCAATGGAAACTCAAAATGATTTGTTCCACAACCATTTATTCATAGGTCCTTCAGTTTATAGTCCATATAAAAAGATTATAGTAATGTGATAGGTTGTGCAATCATAAAATGTCCATCTACAAATGGAAGCCTCCACAAGGGGATTAGAAGCAAAATCCAGCAGGAGCTACGGAGTATAAAAGAGAAGAGAGGCGCCTCTAAGTGTAGCAATATGTTGCTAAATGTTGTACCTTCATTAAATGTAACCATATTGCTACACTTAGAGGTTCCTCTCTTGTATATCAAGACATCGCTTGCATATCAAGTCAAAAAGTATTAAAAAATGTTGCTTGTCTAGCAAAACGCTCTCAAACCAAGGTTTTACTGTATATACACACGTATATACATGATCCAACTCTTCCAGGTAGGGGGCACACATGCGTGGCAGCAGCAGCTCGCTCCTGCTGTGATTACACACAGCGGGAGCCGATCAGTGGGTACCGCAGACTCGATGTCCACCAGCACCCGCCGATCATCACACAGAGAGACAAAACGATTGTCTGAGAGGAGAGAAGGGATGGAATTTATGTCCCTTCAAAGCAGGGAATAAATTCCATCTCTTCCCCCAGTAAAAGCAGCACACAGTGTACACAAAAACACTGGCTAGGCACACAGTTAACGATTTGATCGCCCCTGATGTTAACCCCTTCCCAGCCAGTGTCACTAGTACAGTGACAGTGCATATTTTTAGCACTGATCACTATATTGGTGTCACTGGTCCCCAAAAAAGTGTAAAAAGTGTCAGTTAGTGAAGGAATGTCAGAATGTCCACGACAATATTGCAGTCCCACTGATCGACGCCATTACTAGTAAAAAATAAATGAATAAAAACATCCCATAGTCTGTAGATGTTATACGTTTTGTGCAAACCCATCAATATACGTTTATTGGGATTTTTTTTTCTCCCAAAAATATGTAGCAGAACTGATATTGGCCTAAATTTATGAAGAAATTAGATTTTTTCAAAAACAAAATTTTAATTGGATATGTTTTATAGCAGAAAGTAAAAAATATTGTTTTTTTTTTTCAAAATTGTCGGTCTTTTTCTTTGTTTATAGCGGAAAAAATCAAAACCGCAGGAGGTGATCAAATAACACCAATTTTGATCCATGTATGCCTGGCTTTAGATTTTTTTTCATTCAGCCTGAACACATAAAAAAAAAGGTGCTGGCTGTTGTATTCTGACAACCCTCACCAGCAGGTGTCAGAATCTCCGAACAGCGGCTGCTTCTAATCAGATGCTAAAAAATTCTGTCCAGCTTCTTGGTCCAGACTGGACCAACCTTTATATTATTTTTTTTATAATTATGTGGACAGTAGATGGAGATCCATAGGTTGTGTTGCTTATGTCATGTTTGTTATGTCATCCACCAAATCCTGCTATTCTAGATATTTTGTTATGTAAATATTTATGTCAGCCATTGTGATTTATGGAAACCAAAGAGTACATAGCGGCATAGATTTGTTCTTTGTAATCGGTTTTACCTACAAATCTAATTGAAGTTGTTCTGGCATGTATTTACATATATACTGGTATTGACTTTAGATATATGACTCACTATGTGTACTTTTCACTACCAATGACATGCAATAACAGACTTGTGTAATTTAAATGCCTTACATTTATATTCCTGTATATGACGGGCCATCGTCTGACCTAAAGTGCCCCGGGTCCACCCAACGACAAAATTTGTCATTGCCTGTCCCAATCCAAAATTAAAATGTCAGTTTTAGGAGGAATTGTTTCTTAGCCTCCTGCCAGCTGCTCACAGTAAATATACAGCGAGCGGGCGACTGGTACAGGCAAGGTACATGTACGTCGCTAGCTTACTTGCTTCCCGGTTTGGGGCAACCATGCGCATGCCCCATGCCAACCCAGGCTGTGATTGGACACAGCACGCGTTTTACCAGCTGATTTCAGCCAATGATTTTGGCTGAAACCTGCTGATCGGCTGTTTCCAATCATACACAGAGTTCTGTGTTTACAAACACATAGAAATCTGTGTACAGAGAAAAGCAGGGAGAAAAAACAGCCAGATCTGTGCGTAAAGGCAGCACACATTTCACATGTTAGGCACACAGTTAACCCCTTGATGGCCCCTTGATGTTAACCCCTTCTTACCCAGTGTCATTAGTACAATGTCAGTGTATAGTATCCTCACCGATCACTTTATTAGTGTCACTAGCAAAGTCAGTGTCAGTTTGTGACCCTCCCAGCCAGTGTCTGTTAGCACCAGATTGCCCGGCACACTATTTTTATAAGTTTTATCATTTATATCATTTTTTTCAAACAGATAGTGCATTCTTTATGTAATTAACACTGGGCTTTTTATTTTTAGCTAAAAAAACAAAAAAAGAATGTACATTTTGAAAAAAAAAACTTTTTTATATTTAGATATAAAATAAATAAAAGGTCGTTTTTCTCCTTTACTGATATGCGCTGATGAGGCTGAACTGATGAGGCTGAACTGATAGGCTGCACTGATGGGCACTGTTGGACACTGATGGAGAGGCACTGATGAGGTGGCACTGATGAGGCGGCACTGATTGGCGGCACTGAAGGGCACTAATGGGCACTGATGAGGCTGCACTGATATACAGCACTGATGGGCACTAATTGGCAGCACTGAAACGTGTCACTGGTGGGCACTGATGAGGTAGCACTGGTGGGCACTGATGAGGCTGCACTGGTGGGCACGCACTGATAATCAGAACACTGATGTCCCTTTCACACAAGCCGGTTATCAGCGTGAGTAAAGGAATGCCGATAACCGGCTTGTGTTTACATCGTGATCAGCTGTGATTGGACACCGCTAATCACGTGGTAAAGAGCCGATGTGATTCGTTTTTTTTACCCCGTTCTGTGATCAGCTGTGTCCGCCGGGAAGCGCAATCACGGGAGGACGTCATATGACCCCCTCCCAGCAATGTGCGATTGCGCTGTAGTCGTCATTCGGCTATAGCGCAGTCAGGAACTGGTTAAAAGTCTCCTTTCATGCTGTGAGTTCTGCCTGTCTGCTGGCCACAACTTTCTCTATTCCATGCATGCTTTGTAGTTCTTCCTCCATGGTTTATTTTCAATGTCTAAGGACTACATATCCCATGCTACCTTGCGGCCTGCAAGCAGTGATTCCTGTACTCACTCCGCCTGCTGAAACTCCTCCTCTCGGCACCTCTAAAGTTCAGAAGTCCGGCTCTGTGAAATGAGTGACACAGCAAGGCCTACTCACAGGGCATATGGACTACATGTCACAGAATTCAATTAAATATGTGAGGATTTTCACAAAGTAAAGCCAGTCATACATGGATCACAATTCAGCCAGTTAAGCAGGAACCAGACAAATTTTCATCCATGTATGGGCAGGCTGATTGTACAGGAGTCGATCTACTGATCGACTTCTGTACAACTAGCCTGTCTTTTTTTTATTCTGAACGATCAGTGCCGCTGGCTATAGCCAGCGGCACTGATCTGTGACGGCAGGGAAGTCTCTTCATCGTTCAATAGGTCGGAGAGATTATTCCCCCAACCCCCGTGTTTGGATGGGAAATCTGTTTTTTTGTTTTTATTTGTCTAACTAGCTGGTGGAACAAAAAAAAAATATTAATGTATGGCCAGTCTAAGTTTACAAACTTCCCATATAATTTGGAAATAATTATATGATTTTACATTTTGACCATAGACACCCTCTAAGGGTACATTCACACTAGCCACTGGTGTGCATTGCAGTGAAGGCAGTGCTGATCCCAGCGCATCATACTGTTCACCTTTTTTTTAATCAAACTTTAATGAAATGTCACACAGTGACAAAAATAAAGTTCAATTGTCCCGCATGCGGCGACTGCGTTGCTCTGGAAAGAAATACTGTGTGCAGTACTTTTTTTTGTCAGCGTAAGCAACCACAACACAGTGATGTGAATCGGCCACATGAGAGACAAGGCATGTTGTCTTGACTTGCAGTGGGGGTGTGGTGGTACTTGGTCTCTTCTGCAATAAATGCATCCTTTTGCCTGTCAGTTTCAGTTGTCATGTTCACTGAGCTGTGCATGTGCAGCTCAGCAAACATTTTCGGCCCCTGATCCGTGCCACAGTGATGTCACTCCCGTGCGCATGTGCGGGAGTGGCATCATCGCAGCCTGAACTATCAAGTGGGCGAAGGCACGGGACACGGAAGGAAGAACGGGCGAAGATGGAAGTGCCAGAGGCCCGCCGGATTGGTTCCAGCGCTGACACCATATGACAGGTAAGTCTGCCATAATGTACTAATATGCTGTGTATACTAGTACATCATGGCATAACCCACCTGGGGGGGGCTTGAAAAAAAAAATATATAGCAGACTTTACTTCTGCTTTAATCTTTGTGCTTCATAAACATTACACACCAGGGCAGATGTCCCTTTCCCTGTTTATCTAAATACACAGTAAGGCTAGGTTCACACCTATGCGTGTTGCGATTGATGCATTTACTGGTGCGTTTATTATTTTTAAACACTTTTCAATGCGTTTTGCTTTTTTTGGGGGCGGGGTTAGCTAAAAGGAAAGTATGACAGTTCTGTTCATGGAGTGCGACATCAAAAACTCAACACTTTATTAGGGCCTGTTCACAATGCAATGAAAAATTCAGAGATAAAGCTATTACGTTTGCATGTGTTTTGCAATGGGTTGCAGTTAGAGTTGAGCGGGTAGCTGGATATTCGGGTCCGGCGGGTTCGGCCGAACTTCGGAAAAAAGTTCGGATTCTGGACCGAACTTTAGCCCGAACCCGGACCCGGACCCCATTGAAGTCAATGGGGACCCGGACTTCTGACGACTAAAAAGGCTCTAAAAAAGTAATGGAAAGGGCTAGAGGGCTGCAAATGGCAGCAAAATGTTGTTAAGAACATGGCAAGTGCTCTGCAAACAAATGTGGATAGGAAATAACTTAAAAGAACATAAAAAAAATTAAAAAATAAAAAAATATGCTGGAGGCCCCCTTTTCAGCAGAAGAGGTACAGGAAGTCATTAAGAACCTCAGAAACTCAACGGCACGATGCCACACATATGGTGGGAATGCCCCAGAATACGCCCTTTATGGAATAAATTATTTAATTTAATGGATAAGCTAGTGGGAAAATAAAATACTTTGAAATAAAAATGTAGCGGGGTGCTAAATTTAAGGAAAGTGTTTGAGTGGTAAATAGGCTCAAATACCCTAATTCTGTAGGATTCATGGACCATTTTGTCCTCGGGGGACAGTATTGGTGTGCAGTTCCCTGCGGCCTACAGGTGGCGCCTTTTGTGTCCCCTCTTGGCAGTAGTACAGCGGGGCGGGGAACCTGCTGTGCATGCCGGGAGAGCATATAAAAGGGGCAGACCTTTGGCCTGGGGGCTGATGTCCAGTGGGGTCCGCGCCCAGGTGCCTTCGGCCTGGGTGCATGTGTTCCTGTTCCATCTCGGGCACCTTTAGCCCGGGGTGAGGTACTATCCTGGAGTTCTTGCTGCCCTGGGTATGGAGGCCTAGGGGCGGGAGTAAAGCCTGGAGTCCAGAGCCGCCTCGTGTAGGGGACCCTGTTCCAGGGAAGGGAGGATCATTCTGATGGACCGATGCGGGAGTCACGGTGAAGGAATGGTCTGTTGACTCCCTGGAGAGATGTCTTCCCCTTGATATGGGCTAGGTTCGTAGAAGGAGAAGCTCAAGGTCACCTTGACTGTATCAGAGGCCTTATTCAACCGGCCCGTGGCAGGGGCCTTATACACCCTGGTCTGTGGCTGAGACCAAAGTTCTCCAGGCCCGTGGCAGGGGCCTTGTACACCCGGTCTGTGGCAGAGACCAACCTCAATGTCTGTGGCAGAGACCGTGCGCCAAAAACTGTTTGAGAAACCTAAGCAGTGAAGTGAATGTGCTACGTTTGTGCCTGGACCTCCTCCACACCTTAAGCTGTCCTGTTTCTTTGCTCTAACCTTTTCTATCTGAGTACAGTTTATTTTGCCATGAGAGAATAAGAGTTGGAGTTTCAGCTGGTGTGGACATTGACTTTACTGGCAATTAAAGGACTTGCCTCTACCTACAGTAGAGGTGAGAATCATCCTCTGGAGGAGTTTTGACTCCGGCTGTGGACACGGCCCGTCAAGTACACCGCTCAACCTCTTTATATAGGAGGATACGGGCTGGTAGTGCGGTGTGCCTTTCTCCCTCCTGCGAAGAGCCAACAACATAAAGGCAGGTAAGGGGGAAAGGATCTGTGCGCTACAAAAAAATAAAATAAAAATTTTAATCTTGGCCTAGCAGGACGAGGTCCATATGGAGTAGGAGGTTGAGGTGGCGGTGGATGTGGCTGTGTAGGTGGAAGCGGCGGTGGAGGAGGACGAGGTAGCCAACACTGGTTCAAAAATACAACAATGGCTGGGTAAGGCCGGTGATGTGTCGAATTCTGTCCCCTGTCGAATAGTGTCCGCCCTGTACTGCGCTTGCTGAGTATGTAGGACAAGGGGATTTCAAAAATCTCCCAAGACTAACGGCGCCTGCGTGTTGAGTTCAGGTGAAGGCCACACCATCCGTGGTTCAAGCCGAGCCAAGCAAGGCCGCGATCGAAGCGAGCCCGTGAGGGGCCCTGTTACTATGTGCTACCGTATGTCCTCTTGGATGGTGGGGCTTGAACCTGCACTCACAGCGCAGGCGCCGTTCATCTTCGGAGATTTTGTGAATCTCCTTGTCCTCTGTACTGCGCAAGCGCTGCGCCTGCGCAGTACGGGCCGGGCACAATCCGATGGCCGGACAGTTTTTGTCACAACACCGGTATACATGTCTATTCTGCACAAGGTACGGACAAGTCCTGTGGGATCCATGCCTGGTTCATTTTAATGAACGTGAGCTTGTCCACATTGGCTCTGGACAGGCGGCTGCGCTTGTCTGTGATAACGCCCCCTGCCGTGCTAAATACACGTTCAGATAATACACTGGCTGCAGGGCAGGCCAGCACCTCCAAGGCATAAACGGCAAGCTCAGGCCATGTGCCCAATTTGGAGACCCAGAAGTTAAAGGGGGCAGACCCGTCATCCAGTACGTGTAGGCCTGTGGACACATACTGCTCAACCATGTTGGTGAAATGCTGCCTCCTGCTAAGACGTTCCATCTCAGCTGGTGGTGCTGGTTGTTGTGGCGTGCTGACAAAGCTTTTCCACATTTCGGCCATGCTAACCCTGCCTTCTGAGGTGCTGCCGGTGCCCCGGCTGCGTTGGCGACCTCTTCCTCCTCCTCTGCCTTCGCCTTGTGCTTCCACCGTACGCCCGCTGTCAGGTGGGAATGCCACCAGCAGCGCGTCTACCAGCGTGCGCTTGTACTCGCGCATCTTACGATCCCGCTCCAGTGAGGGAATTAAGGACGGTACGTTGTCCTTGTAACGGGGATCCAGCAGGGTGGCCACCCAGTAATCAGCACCAGTTAAAATGTGGGCAACTCGGCTGTCGTTGCGGAAACACTGCAGCATGTAATCGCTCATGTGTGCCAGGCTGCCCAGAGGCAAAGAAAAGCTGTCCTCTGTGGGAGGTGTATCGTCTGTGTCCTCTGTATCCCCCCAGCCACGCACCAGTAATGGCCACGAGCTGGTCTGAGTGCCACCCTGCTGTGAACATGGCTCCTCCTCCTCCTCCTCCTCCTCCATCTCCTCCTCCACCTCGTCATCCTCCAGAACTGTGCCCTTTCTGCCGGACAATTGTGTACCTGGCGTTTGTTGGTGCAGGAACCCACCCTCGTAGCCACTTGTGAAAGACTGCCCTGAAAGCCTTTGAAATGATCCCGCTTCCTCCTCCTCCTCCTCATCCTCCTGTGCCACATCCTCTTCCATCATCGCACGAAGCGTTTTTTCAAGGAGGCATAGAACTGGGATAGTAACGCTGAGAACGGCGTCATTGGCACTGGCCATGTTGGTGGAGTACTCGAAACAGCGCAACAAGGCACACAGGTCTCGCATGGAGGCCCAGTTATTGGTGGTGAAGTGGTGCTGTTCCGCAGAGCGACTCACGCGTGATTGCTGCAGCTGAAACTCCACTATTGCCTGCTGCTGCTCGCACAGTCTGGCCAGCATGTGCAAGGTGGAGTTCCACCTTGTGGGCACGTCACATATGAGGCGGTGAGCGGGAAGGCCGAAGTTACGCTGCAGCGCTAACAGGCGAGCAGCAGCAGGGTGAGAACGCCGAAAGTGCGCACACACAGCCCGCACTTTCTGCAGCAGCTCTGGCATATTGGGGTAATTTTTAAGGAACCTCTGGACCACCAAGTTCAGCACATGCGCCAGGCAAGGGATGTGCGTCAAACCGGCTAGACCCAGAGCTGCTACGAGATTTCGCCCATTATCGCACACCACCAGGCCGGGCTTGAGGCTCACTGACAGCAACCACTCATCGGTCTGTTGTTCCATGTCCCTCCACAACTCCTGCGCGGTGTGGGGATTTTCCCCCAAACAGGAAAGTTTTAAAACTGCCTGCTGTCGTTTACCCCTGGCTGTGCTGAAGTTGGTGGTGAAGGTGTTACGCTGAATGGATGAGGAGGCGGTAGAGGATGAGGAAGCGGAGAAGGAGGAGTTAGCAACAGGAGGCAAACTGAAGCGCCCTGCAATCCTCGGTGGTGGAAGGACATGCGCCAAACCGCTATCTGCCTCAGGCCCAGCCGCCACTGCATTTACCCAGTATGCTGTTAGGGAGATATAACGTCCCTGACCGTGCTTACTGGTCCACGCATCCGTAGTTAGGTGGACCTTGCCACAGATGGCGTTGCGCAGTGCACACCTGATTTTGTCCCCCACCTGGTTGTGCAGGGAAGGGATGGCTCGCCTGGAAAAGTAGTGGCGGCTGGGCACGACGTACTGCGGGACAGCCAATGCCATCAGGCTTTTAAAACTCTGCGTCTCCACCAGACGGAATGACAGCATTTCAAAGGCCAGGAATTTTGAAATGCTGGCATTCAGGGCCACGGATCGCGGGTGGCTAGGGGGGTACTTCCTCTTCCGCTCCAATGTTTGGGAGATAGAGAGCTGAACGCTTCCATGGGACATTGTGGAGATGGTTGGTGACCCAGGTGGTAGTGTTGCTGGCAGATCCTCTGTTTGCGGGGTGACAGGTGCCACTGTCACTACAGAGGTGGATGAAGAGGCCGAGACTGCAGCAGAAGAGGAAGCAGGAGGAGCCAGAGACCTTTCTTGGTTTTTGAGGTGTCTACTCCACTGCAGCTCGTGCTTTGCACTTAGATGCCTGGTCATGCAGCTTGTGCTCAGGTTGAGAACGTTTATGCCTCGCTTCAGGCTCTGATTGCACAGCGTGCAAACCACTCGTGTCTTGTCATCAACACACTGTGTGAAGAACTGCCACGCTAGGGAAGTCCTTGGACCTGGCTTTGGTGTGCTCGGTCCCTTGCTGCGTTGGGCAGTAGCAGATGTACTGTCTAGGGGACGAATGCTCCGTTTTTGCACCCTGCTCCCTCTTCTGCTGTGCTGGTGGCTCTGTGCGACCACCGCCTCTTCCTCCGAACTACACTGGTCACCTGCATAACGTTGATTCCATGTGGGGTCGAGGACCTCATCGTCCTCCACATCATCTTCCACCCAGTCTTCACCCCTGCCCTCCATGTCTGTCTGCACAATTGCGAAAGCAGCAGCAGTTGGCACCTGTGTTTCGTCATCATCCGAGACGTGCTGCGATGGTCCTCCCATGTACCCATCATGAAACATAAGTGGTTGGGCATCGGTGCACTCAATCTCTTCCACTTCTGGGGCAGGGCTAGGTGGATGGCCCTGGGAAACCCTGCTAACAGAGTCATCGAAAAGCAGAAGAGACTGCTGCATGATTTGGGGCTCAGGCTGCTTGGCTGATTTGCAAGGGGGTGAGGTGAAAGACTGATGGACATGGGCTTCAGGTGCCAACTCTGATCTTTCATCAGAAGAGTGGGTGGGAGACAATGTGAAGGAACCCGAGGCACTGTCAGCAACCCAATCTACTATCGCCTGTACTTGTCCTGGCCTAAACATTGGTACAGCCTCATTAGGCGCGACAAAATACCGCCGCAGGCTCGGTCGCCTACTCGCACCTGAGGAAGGTGTTTCACTTGTGCGTGTAGCTGGCACAGATCCACCACGTCCTCTCCCTGCAACAGGAGCTCCACCAGCAGCACCACGACCGGGGCCACCACGTCCCTTTGACCTTCCCCTCATATTTTCCAAATTTAGGATCTTGCCCTAAATGGCGTTTTTTGGAAGACCACAACACACCCACAGTATTTAACCGCTGAAACGCACAGCTACAGAACTGCAGAAAATGCTATTCAAAAAAAAAAAGGTTGTTTTTTTTAGTATAGCACAGTACAAGGAAAATATATAGAAATTGTTTATTTCACACACCTCCAGATGTGTATTTCACACTGCAAAATATTTTCTGTGGCCCTAAATGGCATTTTTTGCCAGACCACAACACACCCACAGCACGTAACCGCTGAATCGCACAGCTACAGAAAATGCTATTCAAAAAAAAAGGTTGTTTTTTTTAGTATAGCACTGTACAAGAAGAATATATAGAAATTGTTTATTTTACACACCTCCAAGATGTGTATTTCACACTGCAAAATATTTTCTGTGGCCCTAAATGGTGTTTTTTGGAAGAGCACAACACAACCACAGTATTTAACCACTGAATCGCACAGCTATAGAAGTGCAGAGAATGCTATTCAAAAAAAATGTTGTTTTTTTTAGTATAGCACTGTACAATATATAGAAATTGTTTATTTCACACACCTCCAGATGTGTATTTCACACTGCAAAATATTTTCTGTGGCCCTAAATGGCGTTTTTTGGAAGAGCACAACACAACCACAGTATTTAACCACTGAATCGCACAGCTATAGAAGTGCAGAGAATGCTATTCAAAAAAAATGTTTTTTTTTTTAGTATAGCACTGTACAATATATAGAAATTGTTTATTTTACACACCTCCACATGTGTATTTCACACTGCAAAATATTTTCTGTGGCCCTAAATGGCGTTTTTTGCCAGACCACAACACACCCACAGCACGTAACCGCTGAATCGCACAGCTACAGAAAATGCTATTCAAAAAAAAAGGTTGTTTTTTTTAGTATAGCACTGTACAAGAAGAATATATAGAAATTGTATATTTTACACACCTCCAAGATGTGTATTTCACACTGCAAAATATTTTCTGTGGCCCTAAATGGCGTTTTTTGGAAGAGCACAACACAACCACAGTATTTAACCACTGAATCGCACAGTTATAGAAGTGCAGAGAATGCTATTCAAAAAAAATGTTGTTTTTTTAGTATAGCACTGTACAATATATAGAAATTGTTTATTTTACACACCTCCAGATGTGTATTTCACACTGCAAAATATTTTCTGTGGCCCTAAATGGCGTTTTTTGGAAGAGCACAACACAACCACAGTATTTAACCACTGAATCGCACAGCTATAGAAGTGCAGAGAATGCTATTCAAAAAAAATGTTTTTTTTTTTAGTATAGCACTGTACAATATATAGAAATTGTTTATTTCACACACCTCCAGATGTGTATTTCACACTGCAAAATATTTTCTGTGGCCCTAAATGGCGTTTTTTGCAAGAGCACAACAACCCCAACAGTATATAACCGCTGAATCGCACAGCTGCAGAGGCCAGAGAATGCTTTTTAAAAATAATGTTGTTTTTTCACACACCTCCAGATGTGTATTTCACACTGCAAAATATTTTCTGTGGCCCTAAATGGCGTTTTTTGGAAGAGCACAACACAACCACAGTATTTAACCACTAAATCGCACAGCTATAGAAGTGCAGAGAATGCTATTCAAAAAAAATGTTGTTTTTTTTAGTATAGCACTGTACAATATATAGAAATTGTTTATTTTACACACCTCCACATGTGTATTTCACACTGCAATTTATTTTCTGTGGCCCTAAATGGCGTTTTTTTGAAGAGCACAACAACCCCAACAGTATATAACCGCTGAATCGCACAGCTGCAGAGGGCAGAGAATGCTATTCAAAAATAATGTTGTTTTTTCACACACCTCCAGATGTGTATTTCACACTGCAAAATATTTTCTGTGGCCCTAAATGGCGTTTTTTGGAAGAGCACAACACACCCACAGTATATAACCGCTGAATCGCACAGCTGCAGAGAATGCTATTAAAAAAAAAGTTTTTTTTTTTTTTTTTAGTATAGCATAGTACAAGAAAAATATATAGAAATTGGTTATTTCACACAACTAGAGATATACACTGCAAAATATTTTTTTTGCCCAAAAATAGGTCTTTTTTGCGCACAACAAAGTGCCTTTTTTTTTTTTTTTGCAACAGCACAATAAAGTGCCTTTTTTTTTTTTTTTGGGGCCCAAAAATGGGTCTTTTTAGCAAAAGCACAATAAAGTGCCTTTTTTTTTTTTGTTTTTTTTCCTGCCCGAAATGGGTCTTTTAGCAAGAGCACAATACAGCCACTAAATGGAATAGGTGTATCACTCAACGTAATGCAGTGCTGGTGCACTGAGCTTGCAACACAAACAGATAAACCTATGCAGATCGCTGAGCTATTATATCTCTCAATCTGGACTCCTATCTAAATCTCTCTCCCTGAAAGCACAAACAGGATCCTGCCCCTACACTACACTACACGGTTTCTCTATCTTTTCTATCAGTAGATTGCAGAATCAGGACTAACTCCTATCATATAATTCTCTCCCTCACAGCAACAGCAGCCAGGATCCTTTCCCTACACTGTCTAAAAGCAGAGTGACGATCTGTGCTGTGTGCCTCTTTCTTATATAGAAGCTGGTCACATGCTGGGTCACATGTTGCACTGACCAATCACAGCCATGCCATTAGTAGGCATGGCTATGATGGCTTCTAAGGGCACACCAGCTAATCAAATGGTGATTGGCTGGCCCCTGAAGCATTTCTAACTGCGCCATTAAATTCCCGAATCCGAACCCGAACCCGGACTTTAGCGCAAAATCCGGGTCCGGGTCCGGGGTCGGGAAAACGCCAAAATTCGATACGGACCCGAACTTTACAGTTCGGGTCCGCTCAACACTAGTTGCAGTGCCTAATTTTCATGCGCTGAGATGCATTTCTTTTATGTGTTTGTTTTTTGCTATTTATTTGAACAGAATCTGCAGTTTTTTTTTGAATAAGCTGCCTTCACATGTGTCCACATTAAAAATGCAGCCTGCCCTACTTTATTTAAATAGATGTAATCACAACACAATGATCTGAAGTACAGTGGAACCTTGGATTACGAGCATAATCCGTTCCAGGAGAATGCTTGTAATCCAAAGCACTCGCATATCAAAGCGACTTTCCCCATAGAAGTCAATGGAAACGAAGATACTTTGTTCTGCTTTGACTTCTATTGCATGCAAAACCGCATTTGGCCAGAGGTGGCGCCGGAGAGACTCGGAAATACCCAGAGTCAGCTCGGCTGAACTCAGAAACCCTCGGAAAGGCTCGGGAACAGAGTTTCCGAGTAATTCCGAGTATTTCCATACGGCTCCGAACCATTCTGAGTGTCACCGGCGCCCCCGTACCTCTGGTTAAATGCGGTACTGCACACCGCAGAGGCTTGAATCCTGCTAGTTTTGCGAGACAACACTCGCAAACCGAGTCAGGATTTATTTATTTTTTTAAAGTTGCTCGTCTTTCAAAACGCTCGTTAACCGCGTTACTTGTAAACCAAGGTTCCACTGTACACTCATTGAAAAACACTAATTTTTATTGTCATTGCATCTGGAATGCGTTTCTGATGTGAACAGGCCCTTTGTCGCAGCTACTACAGCGGTTGCTGCAATCTTCTGGGTACTGTGCCAAGTGGCTGGCCTTCTGCATAGTGACCACCACAATGCAGTTCATAAAACACTCTGTATTTAATTTTTTTATTCCAATGAATGTAAGATGCCCTCTGATTGCACAAGGTGGAGATTGTGATGTCGCTACCCACCACCCCATCTCATCCAATCATAGAATGCCTTGTATTGAAAAAAAAATACAAGGTGTTCTATGAATGGCGGCAGTGCCCAGCAAGCAGGGCCGTCGGAACAGGACAGGCAAACTAAGCAACTGCTTGGGGCCCCCGAGCTGGCCTGGGGCCCCAGCAGTCCCGCACAGCAGGAAGGAATTTTCCCACACAGCAGGAAGAGGAGCAAGAGGAGGCAACACAGGAGGAGGTAAGACAAAATCCCCCCCCTCCCGCGATCGGCGCCCCCCCCTCCCGCGGTCTCGGCGCCCCCCCCTCCCGCGATGGGGCCCCCAAATTCCATCAAACGGCCCTGCCAGCAAGCAACCCCTTGTGGTCAATATGCAGAAGGACAGCTGCTTGACATTGGACCCAGAAGATCACAGTCATCACTGGAGTAGTGGCAACTACTCCAGTGATTGGCAGCTTCCCCAGTGGTCCAACAGTCATGAAATATGCATATTTAAACGTAACTACACAATAGAGATCATACCTGGAGTTCAGCCTTAAAATACATCCATGTAAACTGTTCTACCTTGCAAAGAATTTCTGCTGAATCATTTATATGACTTGGCACTCCTGCCTGCACAGCCAGGTCCTGCACTCTCTGAGACCTCTCTGCAGATGGCAAAGCATACAGCCTGGTCTAGCACCCACCTGGAAAGAAGGATTGCAAATAACAATGATGGAGTTGGAATTTAAAGTAGAACTTTAGGAAAACTTTTTTTCATTTCGGATAGAGTAAAGCCCCATACACACTATTAGATTTTCTGCAGATTTTTGTCTTCAGATTTACCAAAACCATGTAGTGTAGGGCCTGCCTGATTGCATACAAATTGAAGCTCTTAAGGTTTGACCTCATATTATATGGTTTTGGTAAATCTGCAGAAATTCTAATAGTGTGTATGGGGTCTAAAGCCCCATACGCACTATTAGATTTTCTGCAGATTTTTGTCTTCAGATTTACCCAGGGCTTTTTTTCAGCGGGAACACGGGGGAACGCAGTTCCGGCACCTCCTGGACTGACTGTATGTAATGTCAAGGGGTGCTGGGGTGTGCTGCAGGGTTTTGATGCTCACTGCTTGCGGATCTATTCTAGCTGGAGGGGATCTATTTTTGCAGGGGGGTCTATTGTTGCTGAGGAGGTCTATTGTTGCTGGGGGGTCAGTTGTTGCTGAAGGAGATCTACTGTTGGGGGAGGGATCTATTGTTGATGGCTGCCAGAGAGTCTATTAATGCTGGCTGTGCGGAGATCTGTTGATGCTGCCGGGAGTCTATTGTTGCTGGGGGGAATTTTGTTGTGGGGGATCTATTGTTGCTGGCTAAAGGGGAAACCAAATTCCATACAAATTACTTAGCACAACAAAATGATACTTGGTTCTGTATTGTCTAAAAGGGGCGGTACTGGGAGGTGGGTAGGGGATGGAACCAAGGGACGTTGCTCAGAGCTGAGAAAAAAAGTCCTGGATTTACCAAAACCATATAATATGAGGTCAAACCTTAAGAGTTTCAATTTGTATGCAATCAAACAGGCCCTCCACTACATAGTTTTGGTAAATCTGAAGACAAAAATAGTGTGTATGGGGTCTGAGGGTTATAACTCCTATCAGATTTTTTTTTTTTTTTTGCCACTTGTGTCCCATTGTTGAGATTTCCCTTCACTTCCTGTCCCATAGCCAAACAGGAAGTGAGAGGAAATCCCTGTAAATTAAGGGATTTTTCTGGGGACCCATTTGAAGATTTCCCCTCTATTACTTTTCTGGGGACAACCCAAAATTTAGGATTTTCTTTTACTTTCACTTGCAAATGATAATGGTAAACAGGACAACTACAGAGGGTGAATCTCCCTAATGGGGGCACAGACAGCAATAAAAACTGACAGGTGTTCTAATCCCTCCCCACTCTATCCAAAACTAAAAAAAGAGCTTTGCATATAGTTATACTTTAAACATTTTTTTTATATACCGGTAACTAACATACATCCTAAATTGTAAGCTCTAACGAGCAGGGTCCTCTGATTCCTCTTGTACCAAATTGTAATGTAACTGTAATGTCTGCCTTCATTTTGTTAAGCGCTGCACAAACTGTTGGCGCCATATAAATCCTGTATAATAATAATACAGTGGAACCTCGGATTGCAAGTAACGCGGTTAATGAGCGTTTCGCAATACGAGCACTGTATTTTAAAAAATCGTAACTCGGTTTGCGAGTGTCGTCTCGCAACACGAGCACGATTCAGGCCAAAGCGGTGTGCAGTACCGCTTTTGGCCTGAGATGGGGGGGCGTCGGAGCCGAGCAGAGCCGAACGTCGCCGATCACAGCGATCGGCGCCGCTCGGAAATGCACGGAAAGGCCCGCGGACAGCGCGGCTGACCTCGGAAAATCTCAGGTAGAAAGTCTTTCCGAGGTCAGCCGAAGTGTTCTTGGGCCTTTTTGGCCGTTTCCGAGGCTCTCCGGCCTCTGGCCGCATGCGGTATTGCATCCTATTGAAGTCAATGCGGAACAAATTATTTTCGTTTCCATTGACTTCAATGGGGAAACTCGCTTTGATATGCAAGTACTTTGGATTACGAGCATTCTCCTGGAACAGATTATGCTCGTCGTAATCCGAGGTTCACTGTATTTCAAACATGTAGTTGTTTTTCTGCAATCCAATTTTAAATAGAAGGTGCAAAAAGGACGGCTTTTCCACTGTTGATTATAAGGCAACCTAGAAGTAAAATGTCAGAGTGATTTCTACACGGTTTCCCAATGCTGTGTAATAATATGATTTAGCGTCACACATGACTGAACCTCCTTAATAACTGCTAAATTTAGAATATAAACCATTGGGGGACGTGTCCACAGGAAAGTGCATTCTTCATGGGAGTCAAGCAGTCTATGATTCCACAGTCAGATTATCTTCCTGAGATATTTATAATGGGAGAATTGCAACATTTCCAGCATTCACCGGCCTCTTCCAGGACCTTTACGCGTTTTATTTCTAGTAAATTGTGTTTCCGCAGTCTAGCTGCTAAAAAAAAAAAAAAGAGGCCTGCCATGTATGTTGGCATACCATACAGGAACAGGAGAATTTAAAGGGAATCTGTCACTTTATTATCAGGGCAAAGTGTCAGTGTTCTGTCTCAACTACAAAGCGATAAAGTTCATCTCCAGGTTTAAGTAGGCCTTACTCAAGCTGGTTTGATATTCATCCCTTGCATCGATACAGGCAGTTTAACTCAATGAATAAACTCACAGTTAGGACGACAGACAATGAATCCTTTCAAATGTTCCGTTTAATGATGGATATTCATAGGTAGAAAAACATTGCAGTTGTAAGCCACATGTAAGATGTTAGCATGGAAGAAATACAGGAGTAATGACCAGAATCAGGAAGTGGAGGAGATATATAAAGAACTATGGTGAGAGAGAGAGTTCAGCTAGAAAGAAGGGGACAGATCTTAAAGACACAGAGCAAGAATAATCACATAGTGTAACACAACACTCCCCGTCTGAAATCTTTAGATTTCATAACCTTAAACTAAAATATATATTTTCAAAAAGTCCAATACTGACGAATGTCCTGGAACCTGTAATGAAAAACATGCAACAAGCAAATAATAAACGTAAGTTCAACAGGATGAAGAACATAAAGTCACAGTATGATGTCTTCAAATAATTCCAAAGTTCTGAGTAGAACCTGTAGATGGCAGCAATATACTCCCCGCCGTGCCAACAGCATGGCTAGTCCTTGCACAAGTCACTCACCTGGCAAAAGGAGTACTAACTCTGTAATTGGTCGACTAAAGGTTCATGTCGATCCTCACTTGGTTACCTTGACTTCTACCTTCCGGACTTTGTTATCGTCGCTGGGCATAACTTTAGTAATAAGACCCATAGGCCACTCATTCCGACAAACTTCCTTGTCTTTTAGAAGGATGAGGTCTCCAACCTTAAGATTCGGCTTAGATGCTTGCCATTTGTTACGACCTTGAAGGTGATGAAGATACTTTTTCTTCCAGCGATGCCAGAACACATTGGCTAGATGCTGCACCTGCTTCCATTGATGCCTGTAATGGTGTGACCGCACCTTCTGTTTTGTACTTACAGAAGTGTGGAGTGAGGTGTTCACAGTTCTTATTTTCTTATCATCTTCAGGGTTTACTAGCCCATAGGTGGTGTCAATAGGGAGTAAGTAAGAGTCCTCACACAGAAACCTTGGAGGTGACAGCCATAGGCTGTCCGACTCCTGAAGAGCAGCAGGTGACACGGCTCTGGTCCCACAGTCAGCTGGGTTGAGTTCAGTGGGAACGTGATGCCATTGACTTGTTAGAGAGAATCTCTTGATACGTTCAACCCTGTTGCTGACGTACACATAAAATTGTTTTGTTTGGTTGTTTATGTAACCAAGTACTACCTTACTGTCTGTATAGAAGGTGAAAGAATCAATTCTAGTGTCCATTTCACTTCGTATGACCTCGGCAATTTCTACTACTAGCACGGCTGCACAAAGTTCAAGTCTTGGTATGGTATGTGCAGGCTTGGGAGTGAGTTTTGCCTTGCCTAGGACAAAACTACAGTGTGATTCTCCATTCAGTTCAGAGGTCTTCAAATAGGCTACTGCAGCAATAGCTTCAACTGATGCATCAGAGAAAATATGAATCTCTCTCCAGTTAGCAGTTGAAGTGGAACCTGGAACATAGCAATGGGGAATCTGAAGTTTTTCTAGTGACTTCAAAGAATATCTCCACCTTTCCCACTTGTGTTGATTCTCACTAGGCAAGGGAGTATCCCAGTCTATGTTCTCAGTAGACAACCGTCTTAGTAAAATCTTACCTTGAATGGTAACTGGAGCAAGGAAACCCAGTGGGTCATAGATGCTATTCACTACGGACAGGACTCCTCTCTTAGTGAAGGGTTTGTCACAAGTTGACACTTGGAAGGTGAATTTGTCTTGCTTGATGTTCCACAACAAACCCAGACTTCGCTGTACAGGAGGCACATCTGTACCTAAGTCAAGGTTTTTTAGACTAGTGGCATAGTCCTCAGAGTGAAAGGCATTCATAAGTTCCTGGCTGTTGGATATAATCTTGTGCAGTCTAAGGTTTGCTACAGACAGCATCTCCTTTGTTCTGGTGAGAAGATCAATTGCTTCTTTAGCAGTTGGAAAGGACTTAAGTGCGTCGTCAACGTAGAAGTTTCTTTCAACAAATTGACGGGCATCAGATCCATATTCAACTTTTCCAGTCTGAGCTGTTCTCCTTAGCCCATAAGTTGCCACTGCTGGGGAAGGACTGTTACCGAAGACATGTACCTTCATGCGATAATCTATAACTTCCTTGTTGAGGTCATTGTCCTTGTGCCATAGAAACCTGAGGTAGTTTCTGTTGTCTTCTCTGACGATGAAGCAGTGAAACATCTGTTGAATGTCGGCCATTACTGCTACAGGCTCTTGTCTGAAACGAATCAAGACTCCTGTTAGACTGTTGTTCAAGTTGGGTCCCGTAAGGAGCATGTTGTTAAGAGAAACACCTTCGTGCTGAGCACTGGAATCAAAGACAACTCTGATTTGGTCTGGTTTGCGTGGGTGAAACACGCCAAAGGATGGAAGGTACCAGCATTCTTCTCCCTCCTTTAGTGGGGGAGCAGGTTCTGCATGATCTCTGTCAAATACATTTTGCATAAAGTCCACAAAGTGCTTTTGCATCTCTGGTTTCCTGCTTAAGTTTCGCTTTAAGGAGGAGAATCTACTGATGGCCTGCTGTAAGTTGTTGGGCAATCTCTCTCTTGGGAGACGAAAGGGTAGGGGTGCTACCCAGTTATTGGAGTCATCTTGAAAGAACTCATTGTCCATTACCTTGATGAATTCTTTGTCTTCCATTGAAGGAGCCAGTATGTCATCTTCACTGGTTGCATTAAACACTGTAGAGCCGAAGTCGCCATCATGGCAGAAGAAAGGGCTTGTGTCACCTGAGATACCATGTTGCCATTCGTGGCTGGCTATCTTCTCTTTCACCCAGTAGTGATGTGGGCATGGCTCAAAGTAAGTGTTTCGGCCATTTGGCAGAACATTTGTCTTGAATGACGAAATGTTGGTAGGTCTTTTCATTTTGCCTATGCAGACATTGCCTATGATGACCCACCCTAGATCTGTGCGCTGGGCAAATGGGGTATCTGGGGGTCCACTGACTTGTCTGTGTACCTTGTGAACTCTTAGAATGTCTCTTCCTAACAGAAGAAGGATCTGAGCATCTTTGTCAAGCGGCGGTATCTCATTTGCTATTACCTTGAGGTGAGGGTGATGGAAAGCAGCAGCTGGAGTAGGGATTTCTTCCCTGTTAGCAGGTATCTGATTGCACTCAACAAGTGTAGGTAAGGGTAATTGCAAGTTACCTTTGAGAGAAGATACCATGAGTCCATGAGCCCTTCTTCCAGAAACCTCTATAGTTCCACTACAGGTACCCAAGGTGTAAGGTTGAGCTTCGCCTTTTATTTCAAATAGATTGAACAATTCCGATTTTGCAAGTGATCGATTGCTCTGATCGTCTAAGATAGCATATGCCTTTAGAGACTTTTCTGGTTGATCCTTGTGGTATATGTTCACCAAGCATATCTTAGCACAGGACTTACCACAGCGGTCTTCTCCACAAACTTCAGTGCAGGATGAAGAAATGATGGTAGAATTAGGCACTTGGTCTGTATTCTCCCCGCCATGCGTTAACCTGGGAGGAGCGTTGGCAGGTTGTGCAGAGCTGGGCTCAAGAGGATGGAGGGCTTGCACATGTTCTTCAGAGCCACACTCTATGCACTTGATGGACACATTACAGTCCCTTGCAAAATGTTCTGTAGAAGCACAGCACCTGAAACATACCCTAAATGTCTTTAAAAGCTCCTTGCGCTCTTCCAGAGGCTTTTTCCTAAAGCCGATACATTTATTGAGGGGGTGTGGCTTCTTGTGTATGGGACACTCTCTGTTAGGGTTTTCAATCTTCCTACTCTGTTTGTTCGTGGCCAGAACTGTGGTAGGAGTGGGAAGGATGTCAGTCTTTTTCACGGACACTGGGCCTCTATGGTTTCTGTAGTTGCCCTGAAGACTGGTACTCTTAGGAAAGGGTGAGAAGAGACTGTACTCACCATAGGAAAAACTTGGATCGTTCTTGGTCTCTGCAATTTCCCTGATGAATTCACAGAACTAAGAGAATGGAGGGAAGGTAACCTTGTTCTCTCTTTTGTATGATGACCCTAGTGCAGTCCATTTCTCTTGCAAACCATACGGGAGCTTGGAGACAATTGGGTTTACCCCTCTTGGAGTGTCAAGGTAACTGAGTCCAGGTAGTTTTGGGTCTGTCTTGGCTAGCTGAAGCTCAAGGAGAAGGTCACTCAGTCTCTGGAACTCCTTGTTGTCCTTACCGGATATCTTTGGGAAAGTTTCCAGACGCATGAACAAAGCATTTTCTATAGCTTCTGAACTTTGCTCTAGTCGCTCCCATGCAGCTGTGAGGCCTGCAGTAGGATTGTCCATGAAAACCGATCTTAATGGCTTAACACGTGCAGCAGATAGAGGACCAAGCCATTTGATCAGCAGATTCAATTCTTGATCAGCTGTAATGCCAATATTGCTGATTGTAGTTCTGAAGGCACATTTCCAACTTCTGTAGTTCTCAGGTTGGTCATCAAAACTTGTAAGACCAGTCTTTGTGAGCTCTCTGCGAAGCATGTACCTCACAAACTCTTCTGTCTCAGTTGTCTCCGCCTTTATATGAGATGCTGTTGGCTGTATGGTGCTGATTGTGTTATCTTTGACATTGTTGTTAAAGGACACAGGGAAATATGGTGCAGCAGATGCATCCAGGTGAGTTGCTTGCTTGAAGTCAGTTGTTCCAATGGTACGTTGATTCAAGGCTGTACCGATGACTGGAGATTGATGACTTGCTTGAAGCTTGCGCTGATGCTCTGTGACGTATGAAGGCAGGCAAGGTAGGCAGGTAGGAAATGCAGTGGAGTGATTTTGAGTGCAGGAAGTTGCTGGAACCTCTTTAACTTGAAGCTGTGAAGGAGTCTCTATGTAGTCGGGAGCATTGGAGACAATGGAGTGTGCACTGCAGTGGCTTAGGACATAGTCTTTAGTGCGTTTGAGGGGGTCTTCCATATTTGCTATGTTTAGGTTAATGCTGTCTTTCTCACTTGCACCTTCGTCTGCACTGATAGCTTGCTGTAGGACCCTTAGCTTTGCCATAGCTGCGTCATGTTTACACTGTTCATTTAAGGTTTCCATTGTTGCTCTTTGACGGGCTGACTGAGCTTCCGACTCTGCTCTTTGACGTGCTGACTGCGCTTCCGACTCTGTTCTTTGACGTGCTGACAGCGCTTCCAACTCTGCTCTTTTTTCTGCATATGCCACCTGCACTTTGCTGGCTTCCACTTTAGCGCGGGCATTAATAAGTCGCTCACTGAGTGTTGAGTATCTTGAACTATGGGATCTTGACGAGTTTTTAGAACGTCTGGTGGAAACAGATCTGTGAGATGCAGTGTCCTGTAACAGCTTTATTTTTGCTTCTGCCTTTAATCTGGTTTGCTGGATAAAACTGTCTCTTTCAATATTAAGAATGTTGACACGCTTTAACTGCCTCATCGCATTTTCTGACTTCATGTTTTGTAAGACATTAGTGAATTTGATGCTGGTAAGCTGATAAAGCTCATATGAGGCAGAAAGTTGTTTAATGGCGCCCTCTAGTGTCAGTAGTTCATGTTCAACAGACACTGTATTGGCTTCAGCAAGGATTTTCTCCCAGACTAATTCCAAGCTATTTGACAAATCAGTCCTTGAAGCTTCATAATTCTCCATTACTTTCCAAGTGGGTTTAACTGAGTGTTTGGGTAACTCAGTTTCTTCAGGAACTTGTGGGGAGGTAGATGTGAGTTCACATGCAGAAGCTTGGTCACTCATGATAGCAGACTGACTGTGAAAGCAGGCAGGATCTGTGTGCTGAAATATGACACTGTGCAGATTGTCTCAGGCTATAAGGCTGCCATGTGCTGCTCTGTCCCTTCTGTCTTGCTATGAGGGCAGTAAATCTTGTCTGTTTCAGTACTGACATGCAGAAATCTTGTAATTAGGCTGTGAAACGCCGTTTTTCTACTGTTCTGTCTCAACTACAAAGCGATAAAGTTCATCTCCAGGTTTAAGTAGGCCTTACTCAAGCTGGTTTGATATTCATCCCTTGCATCGATACAGGCAGTTTAACTCAATGAATAAACTCACAGTTAGGACGACAGACGATGAATCCTTTCGAATGTTCCGTTTAATGATGGATATTCATAGGTAGAAAAACATTGCAGTTGTAAGCCACATGTAAGATGTTAGCATGGAAGAAATACAGGAGTAATGACCAGAATCAGGAAGTGGAGGAGATATATAAAGAACTACGGTGAGAGAGAGAGTTCAGCTGGAAAGAAGGGGACAGATCTTAAAGACACAGAGCAAGAATAATCACATAGTGTAACACAACAGTCAGGTTTCTATGAAAGCCCACTGATAGTCACTTTACCATGCCCCCCCCCCCAATGCTCCATATGTCTATCAAAGCAATGGGTTTAAGGCAAAACTTAAAGCGGAGCTCCACCCAAAAGGGGAAGCTCCATTTGCTTGCTTCCCCCCCCCCCTGCTGCCACATTTGGCACCTTTCGGGGGGGTTGAGAAAAGAAAAAAAAAGAAAAAAAGGGTTCCCCTGGGTGGACTTTTAAGGCACTAGTAGTATTAATTCCAAATATACAGGATATTGAAGTAAAAAATTGTTTTTATTCACAATTATACATATTTATCAAAAAATGAAATATTAAATTAAAATATACAGTTCCAAAGATTGTCACCATATAGGTAAATAGGTAAATATATAGGTAAAATGGGGGGTTGGGTACCTGGTTTTGACAGGTTCCTGTCCCTACTTCCGGCAGACCTCGCCATGATGAGGTCCCCCGGAAGTTTGCCCCCCCCTCCTCCTTCTCCCACCACTGGGCCATCACAAAGCACAGCATGCTTCACACATGCGCAAGGCCTCACTGCTGGTTTCCCTTACAAGGAATGGCAGCGACAGCACTCAATGTTAATTGAAAAATCAGCTGGATCCATGGACAGGTAAGTGTCCTAATGTAAAAAGTCAGCAGCTACAGTATTTGTAGCTGCTGACTTTTATTTTTTTTTGGTGGGGGGGGGCTGGAGCTTCCCTTTAAGGGACAAATACTCTCCCAAGCTTCAATGGTCTGACACACGCAAGGTCCTTTGCTAGCACTGGTATTTTCTCCATGGGTTTTTCTGGGTGCCAGTCTTCAGGCACTTTGATTGGTTGGAACTGGATGATGTCACTCCCGAGCATGCGCGGCAGTGCAGTCATCCCTGAACACTGGTACTGGCAGTGTGCCAGAATGTAAATAAAGCTGCACATGCGCAAAAGATCCATAAAGACAAGGATGAGCGAGTTTGGGGTGGAGGAACTTGACTGGCCTGCACAGAGTCCTGACCTCAACCCGATAGAACACCTTTGGGATGAATTAGAGCAGAGACTGCAAGCCAGGCCTTCTCATCCAACATCAGTGCCTGACCTCACATATGCACTTCTGGAAGAATGGTCAAACATTCCTATAGACACTCCTAAACCTTGTGGACAGCCTTCCCAGAAGAGTTGAAGCTGTTATAGCTGCAAAGGGTGGGCCAACTCAATATTAAACCCTACGGACTAAAGCTGGCCATACACCTATAGATTATCTGCATATTTTCTATGGTTAGATGGAAAAAGTGCAACAGATTTCTCCATCTACGCTAAACTGTGTGGATGGAGAAATCTCCCACTGGGCCAAGCTTCAGTATCTTGCTAGTCGGCCCCACTGGCTCTCAACCTAAACAATGCCTGCACCCAATCAGAATGTTCAGGTATTGTGAGAGCCAGCGGGGCCGACTAGCAAGATATGGAAGCTTGGGCCAGTGGGAGATTTTTCCATCCACACAGTTCAGCGTAGATGGAGGAATCTGTTCCACTTTTTCCATCTGACCATAGAAAATCTGCAGATAATCTATATGTGTATGGCCAGTCTTAGACTGGGATGCCATTAAAGTCCATGTGCGTGTAAAGGCAGGCGTCCCAATACTTTGGATAATATAGTGTATGCGCTCCAACTCAGAAGACTCTAAATATTATAGAGTTAGGACTGCAGTACACTGGGGTGCCATGACGTGTCCACTGCAGCTTACGAATATATTTGCAAATGTGTGCAAACTAAACCCCTGGTTTTAACGCAAACTGTTAAACAAGGTTAATTTGGTTTGTTGCAGGTCGGCTGGTAAGTGAGCTGAGAATTTTTCTTTGTTGTTTTTTGACCTGTCAGTTTGCCATGATGTCTGACTCCTTTGACTTTTCAATTGAAGGAAGTCAAGCAGAAAAGTGGCATCAGGGTCCTTCATGGAGCAAATTTCATTGTTTCATCAGAAACAGGCCAAAGTGTAAGAAGTTTATGGCCAACCTAAGTCCTAGAGAAGGAGAAGAGAGCACCGGTCACCTGGGGGGAGATGGTGGACATATGGACACTCATGGGACACCATGAATCTTCTTCACCCACAGAACGAAGACATAAGAGTCACAACTAATTATAAGGGCTGGTTCACACCACAGCATTACAGCAGTTGTAACGCATTGATGCATGTTTCTGATGCGATTGCAATGCGTTTACTTGCGGTTTGAGTGTAGTTTTGTGTTGCATTGAGCTGTGTTATCTTACAGCGTGTCATGTGCTTATTTTCTCAAATTGCCTTTCAGGACAACCTTGGAGAGAGCGCAGTTCCGCCTCTTTTACAGGAAACACATGCAGCCTTTAAATCCCTCCTCTTCCACCATGGCCTCAGTTATTGTGTTTCCTCCGCCATGGTGGAAGCAGCATGCGGGAACCAGGGAGCTGCGTTCTCTTCAAGGTTGGAGGGGATAGGCTTACCTTTCCTTTTTCTGCCTGGTGTGCAGCGACCATCCCAGCCCCCCCCCCCCACCTCAAGCGAGGGTGTTCCGGAGTCCCCAGTCTCTCCTGCTCACGGGAGCGAAGGACCCACAGGAGGCGCAGTGTCTCTGTGCCCGGAGTCCACTGGCATGGCTCTGGTGGCCGGGCGGGTGCCGCTGTTGGTCAGCAGCGTGTTCCGCATGTCGGTTCTGGGTCCCGGCGGCGGGTGACGTCAAGTCCGGTGACGCGGCTTCCTGTGGGGTAGGGATGAGACGAACACCCCCGGTTCGGTTCGCACCAGAACCTGCGAACGGACCGAAAGTCTGCACAAACTTTCGAACCCCGTTAAAGTCTATGGGACTCGAACGTGAGAAATCAAAAGTGCGAATTTTAAAGGCTAATATGCAAGTTTTTGTCCTAAAAAGGGTTTGGGGACCCAGGTCCTGCCCCAGGGTACATGTACCAATGCAAAAAAATAGGATTTTTTTGTACTCATCGTAAAATCTTTTTCTCTGTCGTCCATGGACGGACACAGCTCCTTAAATCTTGACATGTGGGTTATGTTCCTGTTCATAGGAGAGGACTAGGCAGAACGTTAGTTATCTTAAAACATGTAACTTTAACAGAGTGGAACAGCCCCGGCCAGGGGGCGGTCCCTCCGGTCATAACCCCTCACCCTGCAGCTTGCAGCTCAGTTCGTCAAAAAGCAGTACAAACTTAAAAAGGAGGGGTGGGTGCTGTGTCCGTCCATGGACGACAGAGAAAAGGATTTTACGGTGAGAACAAAAAAATCCTATTTTCTATTTTCATCCATGGACGAACACAGCTCCTTAAATCTTGACATGTGGGACGTCCCCAAGCAGTGTCAGAAAAAACGAGGGGTGGGAACAGCATTCAAAAGAACACTTAACTTCAACCCAAACAAACAGAGCTCCTCAACGGAGGAGTTGCAACCTCAAACAGCCGCCTGCAAAACCTTGCGGCCAAAGGAAGCATCCAAAGATGCACTCACATCAACCTTGTAAAACTTTAAGAAAGTGTGAACAGACGACCAGGTCGCCACCTTACACACCTGTGAGACAGATGCTTGATGTCGGAAAGCCCAGGAGGCACCAATTGCCCTGGTTGAATGCGCCGTGACAGGAAAGGGAGGCGCCCGCCCCTTAAGGGCATAGGCCTGGATTACGGTCTGCCTGATCCACCTAGAAATGGTGGCCGACAAGACCTCCAGGCCCTTCTGTGGACCAGACACCGACACGAACAGTGAGTCAGATTTCCGGAACGGAGCCGCAGCAGACACGTGCCCTACGGGTGTACCTACCATGTCTAAAGTATGTAGCACAACCTCCTTGGGATGCGACGACCGAAGACACAAGGATGGAAGTACAATGTCCTCGTTTAGGTGAAAGGCCGAAACTACCTTATGAAGGAATGAAGGCTGCGGGCGTAGTACCACTTTATCCTTATGGAGGACCAAGTAAGGTGACTTGCAAGACAAGGCCGCCAATTGAGAAACCCTTCTGACCGATGTACCTCTCAAAGGGAGGTACCTGAAGTACCAAGAGCGCCAGATTCAAGTCCCACGGAGGAAGCGGTGGTCTAATCGGGGGAACTACGTGTCGGACCCCCTGTACAAACGTACTTACCAGTGAGTGAGCCGCCAGGGATCGTTGGAAGAAGACAGCCAAGGCTGAAATCTGCCCCTTAATAGTGCTTAAGGCAAGTTTCAGATCCACTCCGCGCTGTAAGAACAGCAGGATCCGAGAAACCAAATATGCCCGTGGGCGCCAAGCCATCTCTTCACACATAGAGATGTAGGCCTTCCAAGTGCGATGGTAGATCTTCCGGGAAGAAGATTTCCGGGCCCTCAACATGGTGGAGATTACCGAATCTGACAGACCAACGCGTCTGACGCGTCTGCCCAGGGTTTCCTGGACCTGGCCACAAACCTTGGCACCTTGCGATTGAGTCGAGAGGCCAGGAGATCCACAACTGGTGTGCCCCATTAATGACAAAGGAGTTGAAACACCTCCGGGTGTAACGACCATTCCCCTTGGTCCAGCATCTGGTGACTCAGATAGTCCACCTGCCAGTTTTCTATGCCCGGAATGTAAACAGCCGATAGAGCCGGCACGCTCCTTTCGGGCCATCTTAGGATGTGAACGACTTCCGACGCTGCGGCCGAGCTCCTTGTTCCTCTTTGATGGTTGACAGAAGCCACCGCCGTGGCGTTGTCCGACTGGATCCTGACAGGACGCCCTTGAAGTCTCTGCGACCACTTGGAGAGGCACACAGTCTGATCGCTCGAAGTTCGAGGAAATTGATCGATTCGTCCGGAGTCCAGCAACCCTGGGCCGACTGGACCCCCCCAGACCCCCCCCCAACCTGTGAGGCTGGTGTCTGTCGTGATCACAGTTCAATGGGAAGGAAGGAACGACCTCCCGGACTGAAGAGCCGGGGATCTTAGCCACCAACTCGGGGAAGCCTTGACCAGGTGACTTACCTGAATCCAGAGACAATGGAGATCTGTTCCATTTGGACAGGATCTCTTTCTGCAATACTCGAGTGTGGAATTGGGCATACGGTACTGCCTCGAAGGAGGCCACCATGAGGTTCAGAACTCGCATTCAAAAACGGAGAGACGACCATTTGTGGGATGCTAACAATTTCACCGCCGACTGGAGCGTCTGCAACTGCTCCAAAGGAAGGAAGACCTTCGCCTCCGAGGAGTCCAGGATCAAGCCTAGGTACTCCAGAGGCTGAGTCAGTACCAACACCGACTTCTGTATGTTCAGTACCCAACCAATTTCCCGGAGGGTCTGACTGGCTATAGACATGTCCTCCTCTAATTCTGAGCCAGAAGCAGCTCTCAGAAGAAAATTGTCCAAGTAGCCCACAAAAGCAATGCCTCGCTGTCTCAGCAAAGCCAGATCAAGAAAAATCTTCCGCTATGATGAGCCTGTTACAGGATCTGATCCAACAGGAAGTGATTGTTCAAGTCCCGAAACAGATCCTGTCAGACAACACGACAGCGGTAGCTTACGTGCTCAAACAAGGGGGAACCAGGAGCAGAGGTCTCATGGAACTAGCCAGTCAGTTATTGTCCTGGGCGGAGCTAAATGTGACCTCCTTATCAGCAGTCCACCTAAAAGGATCTCAGAATATGCTATCAGACCTTCTAAGCAGAAGTGTAGTAGAAGCAGAGTGGAGTCTGAACCAGGAGATTTTCACGATGATCTCCAAGGAGTGGGGGCAACCTCAAGTAGACCTGTTTGCCAGCCAGCAAAATTCAAATGTTCTGAACTTTTTCTCTCTCCACAGAGGGGACCAGGCTGTAGGCATAGACACCCTAGCACACCCATGGCATTACCAGCTGTGTTACGCCTTTCCCCCTTTCCACTAATTCCATTAGTCCTAAGAAAATTCAGGGAAGAAAATACTAGCATAATCCTGATCACTCCCTATTGGCCAAAAAGGCCTTAGTTTGTGACACTCCAAAACTTGGCCGCAAAACCTCCATGGAAACTACCATCCAGAAAGGACCTACTAACACAGGTCTCTGTGAACCATCCGGAAACAGACCGGTTAAACCTAACTGCTTGGTTTCTGAGGAAGACCTTCTAAAAGCTCAAGGACTGCCCAATAAAGTAGTAAAGACCCTACTCTCTAGTAGAAAGGAGGTAACCATTTACCTAAAAGTGTGGAAGAAGTTCAACTCTTGGTGTACTTCCAAAAGCCTTAAAGTCAAGAGTGTTGTATCAGTATTGAAATTTCTCCATGAAGGAATGGAGAAAGGACTGGCAGCCAGCGCCCTGAAAACCCAGGTGGTGACTCTTTCAGTTTATTTTGAAAAATCTCTGTCCAGAGAAGCTTTAATTTCTAGATTTTTTAGAGCACTTGCTCGGAACAGGCCTGTAGCCCTCAGTTTTTCCCAGTCGGGACTTGTCTATTGTTTTACAGGGTCTCACGGGAGTTCCGTTTGAACCTTTACAAGAATTTAGAACTTAAAGAATTGAGTTCTCCAAAAAATTTTTTAGTTGCCATTACTTCAGCAAGACGAGTCAGTGAGCTCCAGGCTCTGGCAATAACAGGACCTTTTTTTAGAATCTTTTCAGATAGGGTGATCCTTCAAACGGATCCAGGCTTCCTACCAAAAGTGTCTTCAACTTTCCATCGGTCGCAAGAAATAATCCTACCCACTTTCTCCTCAGCTCCTACCAAAGCAGGAGAAGAAGCTTTCCATACACTGGATGTGAGAAGATGCCTGCTACAGTTTCTTTCAGTTACCAAAGAGTTCAGGAAATCAAATGCTTTCTTTGTAGTAGTCTCAGGCCCCCGTAAAGGGGAGAAAGCTTCTAAAAGTACGTTGGGTAGCCCGCACAGGGGGAGGAGTCGGCCCCCCCTGATAGCTGGATGGGGGATAGGCTCTTCCCAGTGGGTGGAGCACCGGACGGGCCGGTAATATATAAAGATTAGTAGGCCCCTGTCATGGGAGACTTGTACATTGCTTATTATCATACTTTAGTTATCTGGCACCCATCTTACGAACTCGGTGGACAATGTTGATAAGGCAGGTGCGATCTATGTTATGCCAATTGATCAATGTATTGCTCCCTAATGGCTTTGAATACTGTACAAGAATGCGCTGAGATTCTTTTGTATTGTTTTGAAAATCTTTAATAAATATTATTGAAACATAAAAGTACGTTGGGTAGATGGCTTCGACAAACAATTACTAAGGCCTATCAAGCTAAAGGAGAAATACCTCCCTCAGGTATTGCTGCTCACTCAACAAGATCAACTGCAGTTTCCTGGGCCAAAAGGGGCGGTGCTACGCCTGATCAGAATTGCAAGGCTGCCACTTGGTCCAACTACTCATTTTTTTGTTAAACTTTATTGCAATGCAGTGGGATGTACTATATTGTGCTGCGCAAAAATGATGCATGCATCATTTCAGTGCAAATGCATACAGTTACATAGTTAGTCAGGTTGAAAAAAGACACAAGTCCATCTAGTTCAACCAAAAAAAAAAAAAAATATCTTACAATCCCATATACCCAATTCTATACCCACAGTTGATCCAGAGGAAGGCAAAAAACCCCAGCAAAGCACGATTCAATTTACTACAGCAGGGGAAAAAAATCCTTCCTGATCCCCCGAGAGGCAATCACATTTTCCCTGGATCAACTTTACCTATAAATGTCAGTACCCAGTTATATTATTGTTTTGCTTTTCGTCTATCTATTAAGGTTACTCTGCGGTAAAATCAAGGAAGCTTAAACTTCTGTAGTGTATCAATGCTTTACTAAACAAGGAAAAATCTGCACATACAACTGTAGGATGCACAATACAACAAACTTAATAGCTTACAAAATATATGCCTACAAATATATATAAGCATGTACAACATGTACCGTATACATTAAGTAAACTAAATAATTACTCAACTTGGAGGTCAAGATGTAATGTCCATAGTTCCTTGCTCAGTCCAACTCCCAAAAGCGTCTCCAAAGTTATCCAGCTTCAGGCAGGGATGTCTTCTTCCTTTCTCCTTCCAAAGACCAACTCCTTCCTTTGTCCTTCCCAAACACCAACTGTTACTACCTAAACTCTATATTATTATTATAAAGTCACCATAGAAATTGCCATAGCAACACATACCACCTCTTGACTTTATAGAATAATATAGAAAACTTCTTAAAGCCTTTTGTCCAGAAAAGGGCGAAATAAACCCCCCCTAAATGGGAGGAAAAAATTCCCTTTTGACCCCCATCTGGGCGGTCAGACTTTTGCTTTGTCCCTGGAAGGCTGCAACATTACTTTTGAGCAGGGTTAATGTCTTTGACAGTTTGTGTAAAGAAAGTCCCAGATGAAAGTCTTCTGTCCTCTTGGTCATAAGGAAATGCTCAGATGAAAAGTCCACTCCAATTCAGCCACCTTTAGGACATCATCCGCATCTTCATCAGGCTCTCTTCTGGTCTTCCTCCTCCCACCCAGCATGGTCGTCTGCTCTGCCTGCTCCACCTCTCGATGCTCAATATCTGAAAAGAGTAAGAGACAAAAGCAGATTATATGTTCATTTCCAACTGTGCCAAAAACATAGCTCACTGCTCACATTTCTCTATCTGCCCATTTGTAACTGCAAAACTATTGTAGGGTGCCCACTGTTGCCTTGAAACACTTTCACGGAAAGGCATTGACTTCCAACGTAACGAATAAACTTGCATGTCTCTCCGTGCCGTCCTTGGAAGAACAGAGGCCTGCTGCTTCACAGTATGGCACATTTTTGCAAAATGCCACATTTTGTGGCAACAGAAACACTTAATGTGACTGAATCTACCATTCCCAACCATTTGCTTCCACTTCTTAAGCAATGCTGGTGTAGGAATCCCATCTATTTCCTATCTAGGGACCCCCACCTTAAGTAAATCAATCCACATGTGTCTCCTGGAGATCATAGGCCTTGCCTTCCTTGTATCTGAATCAACTCTGTAATTTGAGCTGATCAAATCCTCAGCTTCCCTCTTATGGGAAGTAACAGTGGCACATGTCCTACTTCTGCTTACAGACTTTGGGCCTTTGTCCTTTGTTAGAGCATCATTAGATTTATTTATGGGGGCTGCACACCGCTCATTCAAATCTTCAGCTCGGCCTACAGCGGTTTGAACACTCTTGGAAGCCACTGCAGGTTTAACTTTAATTACCCTACTTTCTAAATCTTTTGTCCTGCTTGCAGTTTCTTCCAAACACTTGGAGGCCACTGCAAGCTGCTTCTTTAATAAATCTCTTTCTAATTCTGCCTTTTCCCTATTTTCAGATTCAATATGTAGAGCATGCAGGACATTCAAACCAAACACAGCAACTGCCCGCATCTCTCCCTTACTGAACCCAAAACTTTTGAGACTAAAATCTGAGGAAAGATCAGAGACTCCATCCCCCCAAGCTCTGTTCAAAGGAGAAGCATATCCAGCCAGCTCCTTTGCAACAGACATCCACTGACTATTTCTGGCCCAGATAGGAAGGGTGCACGCCTTCAAGTACTCCTGGACACCAGAAACCTTTGCAGCTTTACTCTTCCTAAACAGTGTACGCAGCACTTTTCCCCCAGTACAAGCAACAAAACACACCACAGAAAAAGGTCAGCTTCTGTTGAAATTTTAGCACAAATTCCGGCTATGAGCCCCCATTATGTTTTGCTTTGCGTCTATCTAGCAAGGTTACTCTGTGGTATAACAAGGAAGCTGAGACTTCTGCAGTGTGTAAATGTGCTTTTACTATACAAGATGCTGTACATACAAAACTATTACAATATTAGGACTAAAATACAAGACTGACAGATCTCTATAACAAGCAAAATGCCTAGCAAATAGAACAGCCTATGGTCTATAACTACAAATACATTTAAAGGTTACTTATCTTCGATTACTCGTGATCTCCATTGGCAATAATTCTTCTTGGAGACCAGGTTCTGTTCTTCTTCATGATCTTACAGCAACATGGTGTGTGTGTCTCCCTCCTAGCTTAGGCCTGCTTTTATGTGTGCTGTTTACCATTGTTACCAAACAGAAAACATAGATGTTTACTGTAGCTGTATTTCAACAATAGCATTGAATACAACAATGCTATCTACCTATTGCCTACTCAAAACAAACCTGTAATCTAAACTGTAATTCTTTTCAGTTTGAGAGCTGAAAGAAATCTCAAACAGGTAATGTACTAAATACAACAATGGTATCTAATCCCATTGTGTGAAAAAAAAACATTTGTTTGAGAAATCTACTCAAACCGAAATGCTGACAGGTAATCTGACCAACTCACTATTGTAAAATTGTCCCATGTATCCTATGTCTGATTAATATAATAAAAATCATATTTTTAACAAACGCAATACAATTATGTACATCTAGGAAAGTATCCAGACCTTTCTTAAAGCAATCTACTGAGCTGGCCAGAACCACCTCTGGAGGGAGTCTATTCTACATTTTCACAGTTCTTACTGTGAAGAAACCTTTCCGTATTTGGAGATTAAATCTCTTTTCCTCTAGACGTAAAGAGTGCCCCCTTGTCCTCTGCATAGGCAAGGCAACATAGCGCATAGGTGTTCACGACACCAATTGCCGCCAATGATATTTCCATGATGATACATTATGGTTGCCTTGGGCCATTCAATGCACCTCAACGGCTCTAGTGTGAACCGGCCGGAAATGAGCAGAAGGAAAGGGAAACTCTGCAAGAAAGTCCTTGTGCTTTCCCCTTGAATTGAGATGGAAATGTATGAAATTTGCACTTTCCAGTTGACGTTACGTTCCTTCATAATTGCAAATAACTCATTACAAACATGTATGCTGATCTAAGTGGAGGATTAATATTATTTTTTCAGTTACATCCTGAATGTCTGGGAACACCTCTGCCTGGGGGCTTTGCTTTATAGTCACAGAGCACTCGGATTGTTTCCAGGTATAAAAAATGATGATTTATAACACAAACTGTCACCTCGTTATTTTGGCTGAGATAGCAGGGATCGCATTTCTATACAGTTTTCTGATACAGAATTGTAACGATTTCTCTCTTTCGTTTTAAGTTCCACAAAATTTCAGCAGTTAAAATGTTCCCATATACAAGGGGTCTTCAAAATGTTTCCGATTTTTTTTTATATTTAATAGAGTTAAAAAAAAGTGTGGAAACCATTTGAAGAACCCTTGTATTAGCAAATATCTACAACCGTTAAAATGTACCTGGTATATCCATGTTAAAGATTACGTTTAGCTGAAAACGCAAAACAGAAAAGTTAGCACAAGGGACATAATTTACAGTTAGTATGATATGTCCCTTGTGTTGATTCTTCTTGTTTTAGGAGAAATCTTCATCTTTTCTAACATAATCTTCCAGTGTGGCGAAGATTAATACAGCTAAAGAAAAAGATGAAGATTTCTCCTAAAACAAGAAGAATTGACACAATGGACACATCATACTAACTGTAAATTATGCCCCTTGTGCTAATTTTTCCATTTATGTTTTTGGCCTTTAAAGTAGTAGTAAATTTTTTATTTTTTTATCCAAGCCCCCTGCAGTTTTATGCCATAATGTGCTGGTATGCACCCCATGACAGACTTACCTGTGAAAGAGTCCCCTCCAATGCTGCACTGTCAGTGTGGGTGTGCATCATCACCCGGTCTTCATTCTGGGTTCACTCTGTTCAGTCACTTGAATTGCTGGGTGTTAGAAATTCTGTATATAGCCCTACAGACCACACAGTGCACAATCCACATGGGATTTGCTGTTTAACTGCAGACAGGAAATATGAACTTTTTTTAGAAAAAAGACATAGAGTATACAGTACCAATGTTTCTCAACTCCAGTCCTCATGTACCCCCAACAGGTCATGTTTTCAGGCTTTCTATTGATTTGCACAGGTGATTTGATCAGTTTCACTGCCTTAGTAATTACCACAGCCGTTTCACCTAAGGGAAATTCAGAAAACATGACCTGTTTGGGGTACTTGAGGACTGGAGTTGAGAAACATTGGAGTATACAATAGATACAGCTACAAACTTTGAAACACTACTGGTTGAAGAATTTATCTCCACTAAATGCTGATGTACAGTAGTTGTTGCACAAAATACAATTCTGTATTACAACACTGGGCCACAATGACATCATTCCTGCACATGTCACATCGTCACGGCACAGAGTGGTGCCATAATGCACTTTGAGCTGTGCATGCACAGCTCAGTATCCATTCCTGACTGTTGACAGGTATGTGAAAGCACTTTTGGCAGAAGAGACCTATAGAGTCTCTTCTGCCATAAAAAACTCTGCCTTCAGTGTTTTATGTTAAGTTGAATACCACTTTAAGGTCAGCCAATGACTCGGTGTAAGGCTGAGGACCTGATGCGGAACATGAGAAGGGGCGGGTCTATACATGTATTACACAGTGAGGGAAGTTCCCCATCAGGTCCGCCCCCTCGGTATGTCAGACCGCGCCTACGTCATTGGCCTTCCCTCACTGTGTAATACATGTATAGACCCGCCCCTTCTCATGTTCCGCATCAGGTCCTCAGCCTTACACCAAGTCATTGGCTGAGTGGACCTGATGGGGAACTTTAGAAGGGGCGGGTCTATACATGTAATAGACTGCGGAGGAAGTTCCCCATCAGGTCCGCTCAGGCTCAGCCAATGACGGACAGCGCTGGACATCGGATCGCCGCAGGACACTGGATTTCACCGCTGGAATGGTTTTTTTTTTGTTTATTTTTTAATAAAGGACTTTTCCAAGGTGTGCGTGTTTTTTTTTACATTTTTTGACACTTTCTTCGTGAAATGGTAGGGGTACAATGTACCCCTTACCAATTCACATGGGGGAGGGCCGGGATCTGGGGGTCCCCTTTGTTAAAGGGGTCTTCCAGATTTCGATAAGCCCCCCGCCCGCAGACCCCCACAACCACCGGGCAAGGGTTGTGGGGATGAGGCCCTTGTCCCCATCGACATGGGGACATCCTCCCCATGTTGAGGGCATGTGGCCTGGTACGGTTCAGGAGGGGGGGCGCTCTCTCGTCCCCCCCTCTTTTCCTGCGGCCTGCAAGGTTGCGTGCTCGGATAAGGGTCTGGTATGGATTTTTGGGGGTACTCCACGCCATTTTTTTTTACATTTGGGGTGGAGTTCCCCTTAAAATCCATGCCAGATCTGAAGGGCCTGGTATGGATATTTGGGGGAACCGCACGCATTTTTTTTAAAATTTGCGGCGGGGTTCCCCTTAATATCTATACCAGACCTGAAGGGCCTGGTAATTGAATTCTGGGGGACCCCCACGCTTTTTTTTTTTTATCAATGACTTTTGTATGTATTGCCGGGAGCCGACAATTCATTAATAGCCGCGAGTGAGTTTTAAATAACTTTTTTTCCTTCAAAAATGACATTTTGTGCAGGGACAGTTCTAAGCATGGGAAACATGCGCCACTTTACATGCATATCATACACACCCCCCAGGTACGAAATTTAAAGGAATATTTCACTTTTATTTTTTCATTTTAAGCATTATTAAAATCACTGCTCCCGAAAAAACGGCTGTTTTTAAAACTTTTTTTTGCATTGATACATGTCCCCTGGGGCAGGACCCAGGTCCCCAAACACTTTTTAGGACAATAACTTGCATATAAGCCTTTATAATTAGCACTTTAGATTTCGAACGTTCGAGTCCATTGTATTTAATAGGGTTCTAAAGTTCACGCTGTCTGTTCGCAGGTTCTGGTGTGAACCGAACAGGGGGGTGTTCGGCTCATCCCTGCTCCTAAACAGAAAACTCCTGGGAACCTCAATAATTTGAACAGTAGCTAAGGAAGGATTTTATGTTCTAGATGTTGACTGAGTCAAAAAAACTCCCACTGTGACAATCCAAGAGTTCAGCCATATAATCAGTCCTACTTGCTGAAATATTGTACTTTTCTCTTTTTCTCTTTATGTATGCAGCACGCTGTGAAATATGTTAACAATTTGATTGGAATTTCTAAAGCACGCTATCATTTTTGCTAATCTGTAGCACAATAAATTGCACAGTAGTTTTGCCCCAGGTTTCAGTTCTCTGTATAGATTTTTGAAGAATTCTCACTAGGTTTTGCTTTTCATCTGTAAAAAAAAAAAAAAAGAAGTCTCAGTTCTCTGCATAGATTTCAGAAGTTTTGCATTGACCTGTAAAAAAAAATGAAGTTTTAATAGAACTCTACAGACTCAATGGTTGTTATTTACGAAAGGCAAATCCACTTTGCACTACACGTTTTTTTTTTAATGTTGATAGCTAGCGGGGGAAGAAGAACCCCCGCTAGCTGGCACAGCGGGGATCGGGGAGTTGTGGGGGCCGGTGCATTCATAACATGTTACATGTTACACCCTGAGTATGGGTGTAAAGCCCCGTACACACGGTCGGACTTTTGGCCAACAAACTTCATTTTGAGCAAGTTGGACCAACAATCCGACCATGTGTACGCTCCATCAGACAAACTTTTGTTTCTTTTTTCTTGTTTTCATCGGACAAAAGTTGGGTCTGCAAACGGACAAACTTTTGCCCAACAAAAGTCCGATGGAGCAAAGTCCGACCGTGTGTACAGAAAACCATCGGACTTTTGTCCGATGGACAAAACAACTAATGTTAAAATCAACCAACAATAGCAGAAGTTGACCAAAGGGTGGCGGTAAAGAGCAGAAAAGAGCAGAAAAACCATGTGATGTTGCAAAACGTTTTGGGAAAGTTTGCAGAAAAGTCAGAGCGTGTGTATGCTATGGGTGTTCCCGACCAACTCCGTTCGGACAAAAAACCACGGAAAAGTCCGATGGAAGTCCGACCGTGTGTATGGGGCTTAACATGTAACATGTTATGAAAGGTGAACTTGTCCTTTAACTGGAAACTGTGCAGTCATGCAAAGCTGTACTCAAACTAAATTTCTATATTTTTTTTTCACACAAGTAGAGCTTTCTTTTGGTGGTATTTGATCACCACTGGATTTTTTCTCTTGCATTTGAGCTCCCTAAACCCTGAAGCAGGCAGCGACGTATGGATGCATCGCTTTGCCTGCACAGGCTGCCTGACAGTCTGCAGTACATTGCAGGGGCAGTCTGCAAGTGGTTAAAATACAAAAGAAAGTAGCATCTTGCACCCTTATATTTTTTACAACCAAATTAAGCAAGTATATTATTATATCCTTTTATAGGTATTAAAAGTACTCCATATGGTAATTCACTTTGAGACAATTCCAATTACGGTCGGTAAGTTACGGCATTAAGCACTACAAGGGTTAAAAACATGGACTGAAAGTTCACAAAAACATGTATCTGCTAGTGCAATGTGGGGATCCACCAAAAACACCATCATGCAGAAATCACAGATGCAATTTCGTCTATAGAGGGTCTTCTTGCATCCATGCTTCACCTGGGGTTCGCCACTGAGTATGCAAATCTACAGACTATTTCAAACCAATTTAACCAGAGGAGCCAGGGTTAATCTGTTTAAAGTTAGTTTGACAGAGCTCCAAGGGATGAGTCTCTGCTGCCTCCCCCTGGTGTCTAGAAACTCCTGGAGAGCAGTGGTTCTCAACCAGGGGGTCGGGACCCCTCTGGGGTCGAATGATGATTTGCAAGGGGTCACCGAATCCTGGGCTGTTCCTGAAGCCCACACTGCTCTCCCAGGCTTTTTGCGGCCACCCTGCAGGGATGTCCCTAGAGCCTGTGGCCGTCCACTCACCCTCTTCGGTAAAGGTCAGCTGACTGGTGAGAATGTGAAGTGGGAGGGGCTGGAGAAGACCCCTATATCCTGATTTCGGCATAGGTGTCACTGCTACGAAACATCACCAAGTCAGAGACACAGTGAAGAAAAAGACACAGTGAGTAACACTACCTGTGCTTATAGTTGCCATTAAAAGTCCCCACTACAGTTCTCAGATCAGCAGATGACCTTGATCAAGAGCACCTAAGTTGGCCGATCAGAACTCCCCCCAGCACTGCCACTCATCCCATTCCCCCTACCTCCCCACCAAGGAGTAAGAGAAGGAAAACAAATAGAGAATACATGAAAGGGAGAGGAAGAGAGGGGGAGGAACAAAGAAAAAGGGAGAGAAAGAATAAAAAGGGAGAGAAAGAATAAGAGAAAGAACAAGAAAGACAGCTAGAGAGAGGAATGGGGGGGGGGGGAAACAAGAAATTAGGATAGAGAGATGAAAGGGAAAGAAAGGAGAACAAAGAGAAAGAGCGGTACATCCTAAAATGCACCATAAGGGGTTTTAATACTGTACAAGTGGAAGGGACTCGGGGAGTGCTAAATGTCCGTGGGTTAGGGACGCAAATTACTTGTCTTGCCTTGGGTGCTGACAACCCACGCTACGAAAATAATTTTACTGTTAGGGGTCCCCACAACTTGGGAAATTTTATTAAGGGGTCACAGAACTAGAAAGGTTGAGAACCACTAACTTAGAGGGTGGAGGGGCAGATATGAGGCCTAAATATTTATAGCGTCTCCTCCAATCCCTGGATGAGGACGGCCCAGAAGGTGGAGAGACCAGACCATAAATATTCTGGAGCCTGGCCATGTGGGAGCAGAGTCCAGGGTCCAGTGAGTTGTACTTGGGGGCTCTTCCTCCAGGAAGAGGGAGCCAGAAAGGAAGGAGCCAGAGAGGAAGAGTGAGAAATCACAGCAGAGGAAGCCTCACACCTAGGCTTAGCTGAGTCACCCTGGGAGCCATTTGGACCTGTCCAGCATGAGACCTGTTCAGCAGTCACCACATGAGCTACAGGATATTTAGAAGACACTGTCAGGATTTTTTTATATAAAATGGTAAAAACGAATGAACTATGATTTTGCAATAACTAAATTCGCCCTTCTCATGAACCATTTTAAGACAAGGACAAGAAGGAAGGCCTAGAGGAACTGGTTCTTCAGACAATCATGTTAACCAAATTTCATCAGTACAAATGTATAGTTAGGTTTACGCAACTACTCGCCTCGACCCCAGTTGACAATCCTGGGAGGACCTGAAGTTTGAGATCAGTAAATAAAAGTCTTTGATCAAGGAAAACTCAGGTCAAGATATCACAGCTCCATACGAAAGATTGAACTAAAGACCATAAAATCTCCAAGATAGTAAATTAAACCCTCATTGTTCCAAGGATGAGACTATCTCTTCAACAGAAACCCAACAATGGCAGAAACACCCAGTTAATTATACACCAAGTGAAATCCAGTTTCATTTCAAAACAGAATATACATCTATATATATTAAATTATCATGCTGCTCTATACAAAAATGATCACTAGTGGGTCGATGACAAATGAACAGTTACCACATAAATTTAGAACCAACCAATCATGAGTTAGTAAACATGGGGGGGGGGTCCTAATTCAACAATAGTACTCCACCCTATAAAAAAGTCAGACCCACATTATTCTAGAACCACGCACCCACATGCCGATACTCTTCCTAGATGTTTGAGAAGCCTGCTGCCAGTTGACCACACCTCATATCGCTGGACTATGCTGCTGGAACTAACAGATTATACTTTTAATACTTTGGACATCTTCCACTTTTGAAATAGTGGGGAGACACTGACTATATATACATTGACTAACCTTTTTCTCCCAAAATTGTAGGGATTGTATTTTGACTGTTTGTATTTTGATCTTATTATTCACAGTGTGCAGGGCAAATTATTTACTAAAGCTTTCCCACATAGTCGGTATATGTTGTATGTTGAAACCATGTATAGTTATATTAGATATAAACCTGTATAGCAGCTAAATTAGCTATTTGTGGTGTCTCAGGGAAATTGTCTATTGTCCACACCAATTTAACGGCTGTATTGAAGTTAGGACTTATTTAAAATTTTAGTAGCATTTTTCTTTTTGGCTCTTCAAGATATGTTCCTCTCTCTTCTGGCCGCAGAGAGTCAGAAATTGTCTTAAGAGTGCTCGGGGATATTCTTTTTAATATTTTAATAGCACGGTTAATCACACTTTTATAGTTGGTTGAGGCTGTCCCAGGTTTGTCTTTGAAATTTAACCCCCTTGGCGGTATTCCTGAGTCTGGTTGGGGGGTGAGTTTTTAATGCTAAGAGCGGTAACCCTGAGCCAGACTTGGGCTGCATCGCAGTATCCAGGGGAAGTTACTTACCTTGTTCCCTGGATCCTGCGATGTCTCCCCGCAGTGTGTGCGAACCGTGTCTCGCTCGATTCACACTGCCGGATGCCGAGCTCCGTTCCCTGCGACGTTGCGGCGCACGGGGTGGAGTTCGGCGCCAAATTCAAAAAGTGAAAAACACAGTACACATACAGTACACTGTAATCTTACTGATTACAGTACTGTATCAAATAATTACACACCCCCTTTGTCCCTAGTGGTCTGTTTAGTGTCCTGCATGCAGTTTTATATTATAAAAACTGTTCTTTCTGCCTGGAAACTGGAGATTGTCCATAGCAACCAAAAAGTGTCCCTTTATGTCAAAAGTGGTTTTAGACCAGCTAGAAAACAGCGATAATAAATTAGAATCACTCGCAGAATTGAGCGATAGCGATTTGTGGGGAAATTCGTCATCAAACACTAAATCTAATGACAGCGATGACAGCTCAGGCTGAGCTCTGAGGAAGAAGACTTGTCTTCGAAACGCGTAAGCCGGCAGTGACCCCTGTCAATCCCTCTGTGATATATTGGAGTGGGTTCGGTTCGGACGCATTGCTGCGATTTTGTGGACTCTTTTAATGTGAGACACTCACGTATGTTTGTAAGTAGGTTTCTTTATTCATTTTTAATAAATCCACCCAAGGATAATGCACGAGGCTGGTGCGCCTTTGTTTTTTCTCTGTGCATTGGCATTACTCTGAGGAGGGAGAGTACCTGCAGTAAGAAGTTCTGAATTGATCTTTGCTAGTTGGGCTATTCAGTTGGTTCTATTGGAACACAGCCTTGTTCCCTTTTCTGGAAGCCAGAGACAGATTGTTGCATGTCCTCAAGTTTTATTATACTACAGTTCTGGGCATCCCATACACCCCTTTCCCCATCCAAGTTTATTCCCTTAATTAAAAACAAAACAAAGCACTTGGACTGGTTTCTGTCTACATAGTGCATGCTGAAAATACCTGTTGCCTGGCTGTGCATGTAAAGGGGGACCCTAAATCCAGCAGCCCCTAAGAGGGTAGCGCTACAGTGTCATTAATTATATGAAGAGCAATTAGTTTGTTGTCAGTTTAAGTGCTGCATAATGACTTGTGCAAACTCCGTGCAAGTAGTGCCGTGGTTGGTATTCAAACCAACAACCTTAGTGCTGCTAGGCAGAGGTTCTAACCACTTAGCCACTGTGCTGCCCCTTACGAGACATTTCTGCCGCACATGCCAGATCAAACTGTCATAGCCATTCCAGGGCCAAAGGTTGGCATCAAAATTCCCAGATTCTCCACAATATAGAGCAAATGACTGGGCACTGGGCAGTGGTAAGCTAGCTGCAAGATTGAAACTTTGTGGGGTTTTTTGGTTGACAAAACAAACTTTGCAGAGAAATCTCTCCATCGGAGTCACAAAAGATATAAGAATTCAGAGTAATTTAAGTCACCAAATTTTGGAAGAAGAGCATCTGATAACTCTCCTGTACATGACCGCATTTAGGTCTCAACATAGTAGGGGAATGCTACAACACAAAAAGATTTGTAAAGAGGACATTTTTTTAAGAAGCAATGGTGTGAAAGGTGTGGTGTGGTAATGTTGTTACATGATTCATGACTTGCTAAATCTTTGGAGAAATTCCTTTTGTGTACCCTTTGGGAGAAGGTCAGAAATTTAATGTGTATTAACAACAAAAGGGTGTACTTTCCTTGATATGAATGTGCTGTAAACATTAAAACATCTTTAAATTACAAAAACAGATCTAATTACAAAACCTTCATGCAAAGTGCATTAAAAATGACTACGTTTCTTAGAAAATGTGAGGTACACAATATGTGGGCGGGGTCTAGTGCATGGGATAACACCTCGCCCAAAGGCAAGCTCACCAATAGGGATGGGCCCGGTGCTCGATTCGAACCCATGTTCGAATCGAGCATCGGGCGTTCGCTCGCTCGTCGAGCCCAGAACTATTTGGGCCGTTCGCATCACATTCGTGTGATGCGAGCGGCCCCGCAATGCATTGCGGCCGGCGCGGCCGGCGCAGTGCATTGCTGGCTGATGATTGGCCAAGCATGCACTGTGACCCCGCATGCTTGGCCAATCACAGCGCCCGAAACTCGGAGAGCAATAATTGGCTACAGGCAGGACGGCTGTAGCCAATTACAGCTCAGGGGCTTTAGTACACGCCCCACCATTTAAGAGGCCGCCACGCCATCGGCCCCGGTCACATGAGTTCCGGCTTTAGGAGAGATTAGTCTGCTGATTCTGTCTTTGCTTGATACTGAAAGATTTGCTCTTCTTTGCTAAACCATTGGCTATTTCTTTGCTAAACCATTGCTACCTAAGTCATTGATCGTTCATTGCTGCTGATTGCACAGTTAGTGTGTTATTAGCTGCTGCTGGGGATTAGTCTGGTGCGTGCTTACTGTTAGTACAGTATTGCAGTAGTACCAACCGCAGTGCTGTTAGCACAGCATTGCACCCCAACAGCACCCATAGGACTTCTAGTGTGTTAGTGGCAGCAAACAGAGCTCCTATATTTTCTTCTCAGCAGCACCCATAGGACTTCTAGTGTGTTAGTGGCAGCAAACAGAGCTCCTATATTTTCTTCTCAGCAGCACCCATAGGACTTCTAGTGTGTTAGTGGCAGCAAACAGAGCTCCTATATTTTCTTCTCAGCAGCACCCATAGGACTTCTAGTGTGTTAGTGGCATCACACAGAGCTCCTATATTTTCTTCTCAGCAGCACCCATAGGACTTCTAGTGTGTTAGTGGCAGCAAACAGAGCTCCTATATTTTCTTCTCAGCAGCACCCACAGGACTTCTAGTGTGTTAGTGGCAGCAAACAGAGCTCCTATATTTTCTTCTCAGCAGCACCCATAGGACTTCTAGTGTGTTAGTGGCAGCAAACAGAGCTCCTATATTTTCTTCTCAGCAGCACCCATAGGACTTCTAGTGTGTTAGTGGCAGCAAACAGAGCTCCTATATTTTCTTCTCAGCAGCACCCATAGGACTTCTAGTGTGTTAGTGGCAGCAAACAGAGCTCCTATATTTTCTTCTCAGCAGCACCCATAGGACTTCTAGTGTGTTAGTGGCAGCAAACAGAGCTCCTATATTTTCTTCTCAGCAGCACCCATAGGACTTCTAGTGTGTTAGTGGCAGCAAACAGAGCTCCTATATTTTCTTCTCAGCAGCACCCATAGGACTTCTAGTGTGTTAGTGGCATCACACAGAGCTCCTATATTTTCTTCTCAGCAGCACCCATAGGACTTCTAGTGTGTTAGTGGCAGCAAACAGAGCTCCTATATTTTCTTCTCAGCAGCACCCATAGGACTTCTAGTGTGTTAGTGGCAGCAAACAGAGCTCCTATATTTTCTTCTCAGCAGCACCCATAGGACTTCTAGTGTGTTAGTGGCATCACACAGAGCTCCTATATTTTCTTCTCAGCAGCACCCATAGGACTTCTAGTGTGTTAGTGGCAGCAAACAGAGCTCCTATATTTTCTTCTCAGCAGCACCCATAGGACTTCTAGTGTGTTAGTGGCATCACACAGAGCTCCTATATTTTCTTCTCAGCAGCACCCATAGGACTTCTAGTGTGTTAGTGGCAGCAAACAGAGCTCCTATATTTTCTTCTCAGCAGCACCCATAGGACTTCTAGTGTGTTAGTGGCATCACACAGAGCTCCTATATTTTCTTCTCAGCAGCACCCATAGGACTTCTAGTGTGTTAGTGGCAGCAAACAGAGCTCCTATATTTTCTTCTCAGCAGCACCCATAGGACTTCTAATGTGTTAGTGGCATCACACAGAGTTCCTATATTTTCATCTCAGCAGCACCCATAGGACTTCTAGTGTGTTAGTGGCATCACACAGAGCTCCTATATTTTCTTCTCAGCAGCACCCATAGGACTTCTAGTGTGTTAGTGGCAGCAAACAGAGCTCCTATATTTTCTTCTCAGCAGCACCCATAGGACTTCTAGTGTGTTAGTGGCAGCAAACAGAGCTCCTATATTTTCTTCTCAGCAGCACCCATAGGACTTCTAGTGTGTTAGTGGCATCACACAGAGCTCCTATATTTTCTTCTCAGCAGCACCCATAGGACTTCTAGTGTGTTAGTGGCAGCAAACAGAGCTCCTATATTTTCTTCTCAGCAGCACCCATAGGACTTCTAGTGTGTTAGTGGCATCACACAGAGCTCCTATATTTTCTTCTCAGCAGCACCCATAGGACTTCTAGTGTGTTAGTGGCATCACACAGAGCTCCTATATTTTCTTCTCAGCAGCACCCATAGGACTTCTAGTGTGTTAGTGGCATCACACAGAGCTCCTATATTTTCTTCTCAGCAGCACCCATAGGACTTCTAGTGTGTTAGTGGCAGCAAACAGAGCTCCTATATTTTCTTCTCAGCAGCACCCATAGGACTTCTAGTGTGTTAGTGGCAGCAAACAGAGCTCCTATATTTTCTTCTCAGCAGCACCCATAGGACTTCTAGTGTGTTAGTGGCAGCAAACAGAGCTCCTATATTTTCTTCTCAGCAGCACCCATAGGACTTCTAGTGTGTTAGTGGCATCACACAGAGCTCCTATATTTTCTTCTCAGCAGCACCCATAGGACTTCTAGTGTGTTAGTGGCAGCAAACAGAGCTCCTATATTTTCTTCTCAGCAGCACCCATAGGACTTCTAGTGTGTTAGTGGCATCACACAGAGCTCCTATATTTTCTTCTCAGCAGCACCCATAGGACTTCTAGTGTGTTAGTGGCAGCAAACAGAGCTCCTATATTTTCTTCTCAGCAGCACCCATAGGACTTCTAGTGTGTTAGTGGCAGCTAACAGAGCTCCTATATTTTCTTTTCAGCAGCACCCATAGGACTTCTAGTGTGTTAGTGGCAGCAAACAGAGCTCCTATATTTTCTTCTCAGCAGCACCCATAGGACTTCTAGTGTGTTAGTGGCATCACACAGAGCTCCTATATTTTCTTCTCAGCAGCACCCATAGGACTTCTAGTGTGTTAGTGGCAGCAAACAGAGCTCCTATATTTTCTTCTCAGCAGCACCCATAGGACTTCTAGTGTGTTAGTGGCAGCAAACAGAGCTCCTATATTTTCTTCTCAGCAGCACCCATAGGACTTCTAATGTGTTAGTGGCATCACACAGAGTTCCTATATTTTCATCTCAGCAGCACCCATAGGACTTCTAGTGTGTTAGTGGCATCACACAGAGCTCCTATATTTTCTTCTCAGCAGCACCCATAGGACTTCTAGTGTGTTAGTGGCAGCAAACAGAGCTCCTATATTTTCTTCTCAGCAGCACCCATAGGACTTCTAGTGTGTTAGTGGCAGCAAACAGAGCTCCTATATTTTCTTCTCAGCAGCACCCATAGGACTTCTAGTGTGTTAGTGGCATCACACAGAGCTCCTATATTTTCTTCTCAGCAGCACCCATAGGACTTCTAGTGTGTTAGTGGCAGCAAACAGAGCTCCTATATTTTCTTCTCAGCAGCACCCATAGGACTTCTAGTGTGTTAGTGGCAGCAAACAGAGCTCCTATATTTTCTTCTCAGCAGCACCCATAGGACTTCTAGTGTGTTAGTGGCAGCAAACAGAGCTCCTATATTTTCTTCTCAGCAGCACCCATAGGACTTCTAGTGTGTTAGTGGCATCACACAGAGCTCCTATATTTTCTTCTCAGCAGCACCCATAGGACTTCTAGTGTGTTAGTGGCATCACACAGAGCTCCTATATTTTCTTCTCAGCAGCACCCATAGGACTTCTAGTGTGTTAGTGGCAGCAAACAGAGCTCCTATATTTTCTTCTCAGCAGCACCCATAGGACTTCTAGTGTGTTAGTGGCAGCAAACAGAGCTCCTATATTTTCTTCTCAGCAGCACCCATAGGACTTCTAGTGTGTTAGTGGCAGCAAACAGAGCTCCTATATTTTCTTCTCAGCAGCACCCATAGGACTTCTAGTGTGTTAGTGGCATCACACAGAGCTCCTATATTTTCTTCTCAGCAGCACCCATAGGACTTCTAGTGTGTAAGTGGCAGCAAACAGAGCTCCTATATTTTCTTCTCAGCAGCACCCATAGGACTTCTAGTCTGTTAGTGGCATCACACAGAGCTCCTATATTTTCTTCTCAGCAGCACCCATAGGACTTCTAGTGTGTTAGTGGCAGCAAACAGAGCTCCTATATTTTCTTCTCAGCAGCACCCATAGGACTTCTAGTGTGTTAGTGGCAGCAAACAGAGCTCCTATATTTTCTTCTCAGCAGCACCCATAGGACTTCTAGTGTGTTAGTGGCAGCAAACAGAGCTCCTATATTTTCTTCTCAGCAGCACCCATAGGACTTCTAGTGTGTTAGTGGCATCACACAGAGCTCCTATATTTTCTTCTCAGCAGCACCCATAGGACTTCTAGTGTGTTAGTGGCAGCAAACAGAGCTCCTATATTTTCTTCTCAGCAGCACCCATAGGACTTCTAGTGTGTTAGTGGCAGCAAACAGAGCTCCTATATTTTCTTCTCAGCAGCACCCATAGGACTTCTAGTGTGTTAGTGGCAGCAAACAGAGCTCCTATATTTTCTTCTCAGCAGCACCCATAGGACTTCTAGTGTGTTAGTGGCATCACACAGAGCTCCTATATTTTCTTCTCAGCAGCACCCATAGGACTTCTAGTGTGTTAGTGGCAGCAAACAGAGCTCCTATATTTTCTTCTCAGCAGCACCCATAGGACTTCTAGTGTGTTAGTGGCAGCAAACAGAGCTCCTATATTTTCTTCTCAGCAGCACCCATAGGACTTCTAGTGTGTTAGTGGCAGCAAACAGAGCTCCTATATTTTCTTCTCAGCAGCACCCATAGGACTTCTAGTGTGTTAGTGGCATCACACAGAGCTCCTATATTTTCTTCTCAGCAGCACCCATAGGACTTCTAGTGTGTTAGTGGCAGCAAACAGAGCTCCTATATTTTCTTCTCAGCAGCACCCATAGGACTTCTAGTGTGTTAGTGGCAGCAAACAGAGCTCCTATATTTTCTTCTCAGCAGCACCCATAGGACTTCTAGTGTGTTAGTGGCAGCAAACAGAGCTCCTATATTTTCTTCTCAGCAGCACCCATAGGACTTCTAGTGTGTTAGTGGCAGCAAACAGAGCTCCTATATTTTCTTCTCAGCAGCACCCATAGGACTTCTAGTGTGTTAGTGGCAGCAAACAGAGCTCCTATATTTTCTTCTCAGCAGCACCCATAGGACTTCTAGTGTGTTAGTGGCATCACACAGAGCTCCTATATTTTCTTCTCAGCAGCACCCATAGGACTTCTAGTTTGTTAGTGGCAGCAAACAGAGCTCCTATATTTTCTTCTCAGCAGCACCCATAGGACTTCTAGTGTGTTAGTGGCAGCAAACAGAGCTCCTATATTTTCTTCTCAGCAGCACCCATAGGACTTCTAGTGTGTTAGTGGCAGCAAACAGAGCTCCTATATTTTCTTCTCAGCAGCACCCATAGGACTTCTAGTGTGTTAGTGGCATCACACAGAGCTCCTATATTTTCTTCTCAGCAGCACCCATAGGACTTCTAGTGTGTTAGTGGCAGCAAACAGAGCTCCTATATTTTCTTCTCAGCAGCACCCATAGGACTTCTAGTGTGTTAGTGGCAGCAAACAGAGCTCCTATATTTTCTTCTCAGCAGCACCCATAGGACTTCTAGTGTGTTAGTGGCAGCAAACAGAGCTCCTATATTTTCTTCTCAGCAGCACCCATAGGACTTCTAGTGTGTTAGTGGCATCACACAGAGCTCCTATATTTTCTTCTCAGCAGCACCCATAGGACTTCTAGTGTGTTAGTGGCAGCAAACAGAGCTCCTATATTTTCTTCTCAGCAGCACCCATAGGACTTCTAGTGTGTTAGTGGCAGCAAACAGAGCTCCTATATTTTCTTCTCAGCAGCACCCATAGGACTTCTAGTGTGTTAGTGGCAGCAAACAGAGCTCCTATATTTTCTTCTCAGCAGCACCCATAGGACTTCTAGTGTGTTAGTGGCAGCAAACAGAGCTCCTATATTTTCTTCTCAGCAGCACCCATAGGACTTCTAGTGTGTTAGTGGCAGCAAACAGAGCTCCTATATTTTCTTCTCAGCAGCACCCATAGGACTTCTAGTGTGTTAGTGGCATCACACAGAGCTCCTATATTTTCTTCTCAGCAGCACCCATAGGACTTCTAGTGTGTTAGTGGCAGCAAACAGAGCTCCTATATTTTCTTCTCAGCAGCACCCATAGGACTTCTAGTGTGTTAGTGGCATCACACAGAGCTCCTATATTTTCTTCTCAGCAGCACCCATAGGACTTCTAGTGTGTTAGTGGCAGCAAACAGAGCTCCTATATTTTCTTCTCAGCAGCATCCATAGGACTTCTAGTGTGTTAGTGGCAGCAAACAGAGCTCCTATATTTTCTTCTCAGCAGCACCCATAGGACTTCTAGTGTGTTAGTGGCAGCAAACAGAGCTCCTATATTTTCTTCTCAGCAGCACCCATAGGACTTCTAGTGTGTTAGTGGCATCACACAGAGCTCCTATATTTTCTTCTCAGCAGCACCCATAGGACTTCTAGTGTGTTAGTGGCAGCAAACAGAGCTCCTATATTTTCTTCTCAGCAGCACCCATAGGACTTCTAGTGTGTTAGTGGCAGCAAACAGAGCTCCTATATTTTCTTCTCAGCAGCACCCATAGGACTTCTAGTGTGTTAGTGGCATCACACAGAGCTCCTATATTTTCTTCTCAGCAGCACCCATAGGACTTCTAGTGTGTTAGTGGCAGCAAACAGAGCTCCTATATTTTCTTCTCAGCAGCACCCATAGGACTTCTAGTGTGTTAGTGGCAGCAAACAGAGCTCCTATATTTTCTTCTCAGCAGCACCCATAGGACTTCTAGTGTGTTAGTGGCAGCAAACAGAGCTCCTATATTTTCTTCTCAGCAGCACCCATAGGACTTCTAGTGTGTTAGTGGCATCACACAGAGCTCCTATATTTTCTTCTCAGCAGCACCCATAGGACTTCTAGTGTGTTAGTGGCAGCAAACAGAGCTCCTATATTTTCTTCTCAGCAGCACCCATAGGACTTCTAGTGTGTTAGTGGCAGCAAACAGAGCTCCTATATTTTCTTCTCAGCAGCACCCATAGGACTTCTAGTGTGTTAGTGGCAGCAAACAGAGCTCCTATATTTTCTTCTCAGCAGCACCCATAGGACTTCTAGTGTGTTAGTGGCAGCAAACAGAGCTCCTATATTTTCTTCTCAGCAGCACCCATAGGACTTCTAGTGTGTTAGTGGCAGCAAACAGAGCTCCTATATTTTCTTCTCAGCAGCACCCATAGGACTTCTAGTGTGTTAGTGGCATCACACAGAGCTCCTATATTTTCTTCTCAGCAGCACCCATAGGACTTCTAGTGTGTTAGTGGCAGCAAACAGAGCTCCTATATTTTCTTCTCAGCAGCACCCATAGGACTTCTAGTGTGTTAGTGGCATCACACAGAGCTCCTATATTTTCTTCTCAGCAGCACCCATAGGACTTCTAGTGTGTTAGTGGCAGCAAACAGAGCTCCTATATTTTCTTCTCAGCAGCATCCATAGGACTTCTAGTGTGTTAGTGGCAGCAAACAGAGCTCCTATATTTTCTTCTCAGCAGCACCCATAGGACTTCTAGTGTGTTAGTGGCAGCAAACAGAGCTCCTATATTTTCTTCTCAGCAGCACCCATAGGACTTCTAGTGTGTTAGTGGCATCACACAGAGCTCCTATATTTTCTTCTCAGCAGCACCCATAGGACTTCTAGTGTGTTAGTGGCAGCAAACAGAGCTCCTATATTTTCTTCTCAGCAGCACCCATAGGACTTCTAGTGTGTTAGTGGCAGCAAACAGAGCTCCTATATTTTCTTCTCAGCAGCACCCATAGGACTTCTAGTGTGTTAGTGGCAGCAAACAGAGCTCCTATATTTTCTTCTCAGCAGCACCCATAGGACTTCTAGTGTGTTAGTGGCAGCAAACAGAGCTCCTATATTTTCTTCTCAGCAGCACCCATAGGACTTCTAGTGTGTTAGTGGCAGCAAACAGAGCTCCTATATTTTCTTCTCAGCAGCACCCATAGGACTTCTAGTGTGTTAGTGGCATCACACAGAGCTCCTATATTTTCTTCTCAGCAGCACCCATAGGACTTCTAGTGTGTTAGTGGCAGCAAACAGAGCTCCTATATTTTCTTCTCAGCAGCACCCATAGGACTTCTAGTGTGTTAGTGGCATCACACAGAGCTCCTATATTTTCTTCTCAGCAGCACCCATAGGACTTCTAGTGTGTTAGTGGCAGCAAACAGAGCTCCTATATTTTCTTCTCAGCAGCACCCATAGGACTTCTAGTGTGTTAGTGGCAGCAAACAGAGCTCCTATATTTTCTTCTCAGCAGCACCCATAGGACTTCTAGTGTGTTAGTGGCAGCAAACAGAGCTCCTATATTTTCTTCTCAGCAGCACCCATAGGACTTCTAGTGTGTTAGTGGCAGCAAACAGAGCTCCTATATTTTCTTCTCAGCAGCACCCATAGGACTTCTAGTGTGTTAGTGGCAGCAAACAGAGCTCCTATATTTTCTTCTCAGCAGCACCCATAGGACTTCTAGTGTGTTAGTGGCATCACACAGAGCTCCTATATTTTCTTCTCAGCAGCACCCATAGGACTTCTAGTGTGTTAGTGGCAGCAAACAGAGCTCCTATATTTTCTTCTCAGCAGCACCCATAGGACTTCTAGTGTGTTAGTGGCATCACACAGAGCTCCTATATTTTCTTCTCAGCAGCACCCATAGGACTTCTAGTGTGTTAGTGGCAGCAAACAGAGCTCCTATATTTTCTTCTCAGCAGCATCCATAGGACTTCTAGTGTGTTAGTGGCAGCAAACAGAGCTCCTATATTTTCTTCTCAGCAGCACCCATAGGACTTCTAGTGTGTTAGTGGCAGCAAACAGAGCTCCTATATTTTCTTCTCAGCAGCACCCATAGGACTTCTAGTGTGTTAGTGGCATCACACAGAGCTCCTATATTTTCTTCTCAGCAGCACCCATAGGACTTCTAGTGTGTTAGTGGCAGCAAACAGAGCTCCTATATTTTCTTCTCAGCAGCACCCATAGGACTTCTAGTGTGTTAGTGGCAGCAAACAGAGCTCCTATATTTTCTTCTCAGCAGCACCCATAGGACTTCTAGTGTGTTAGTGGCAGCAAACAGAGCTCCTATATTTTCTTCTCAGCAGCACCCATAGGACTTCTAGTGTGTTAGTGGCAGCAAACAGAGCTCCTATATTTTCTTCTCAGCAGCACCCATAGGACTTCTAGTGTGTTAGTGGCAGCAAACAGAGCTCCTATATTTTCTTCTCAGCAGCACCCATAGGACTTCTAGTGTGTTAGTGGCATCACACAGAGCTCCTATATTTTCTTCTCAGCAGCACCCATAGGACTTCTAGTGTGTTAGTGGCAGCAAACAGAGCTCCTATATTTTCTTCTCAGCAGCACCCATAGGACTTCTAGTGTGTTAGTGGCAGCAAACAGAGCTCCTATATTTTCTTCTCAGCAGCACCCATAGGACTTCTAGTGTGTTAGTGGCAGCAAACAGAGCTCCTATATTTTCTTCTCAGCAGCACCCATAGGACTTCTAGTGTGTTAGTGGCATCACACAGAGCTCCTATATTTTCTTCTCAGCAGCACCCATAGGACTTCTAGTGTGTTAGTGGCAGCAAACAGAGCTCCTATATTTTCTTCTCAGCAGCACCCATAGGACTTCTAGTGTGTTAGTGGCATCACACAGAGCTCCTATATTTTCTTCTCAGCAGCACCCATAGGACTTCTAGTGTGTTAGTGGCAGCAAACAGAGCTCCTATATTTTCTTCTCAGCAGCACCCATAGGACTTCTAGTGTGTTAGTGGCAGCAAACAGAGCTCCTATATTTTCTTCTCAGCAGCACCCATAGGACTTCTAGTGTGTTAGTGGCAGCAAACAGAGCTCCTATATTTTCTTCTCAGCAGCACCCATAGGACTTCTAGTGTGTTAGTGGCAGCAAACAGAGCTCCTATATTTTCTTCTCAGCAGCACCCATAGGACTTCTAGTGTGTTAGTGGCAGCAAACAGAGCTCCTATATTTTCTTGTCAGCAGCACACATAGTACCTATAGTGTGTTAGTGTCAGCACCCATAGGACCTACAGTGTGTTGTGAGCACACATAGGAGTTCTATTTTTTATACTATATACACTACCGACTACAATGGCTGGAAGACCGCCAAGGAGAGGCAGAGCGTGCCGAGGCAAGAACACAGGGCAGGCAGGCTCTGTTTCTAGAGACAACAGTGCTGGCCGTGGACGTGGTCGTGCATCGTCATCAGCACGTGGCCATGGGACACGCTTGTCTTTGTTTTCGGCAGCTGGACATGTGGAGCCGCATCATGCCGAAGGCTTGGTAGAATGGATGACCAAGCCCTCCTCATCCTCCTCATCCTCTCTCACCCAGGCTCAGGGTACTGGCAGAGCAGCTGCCAACGCGTACTCAATGGCATCATCAGCCACCCCTTCCCTAGACCCACCATGTCCTCCTGAGGAGTCCCCCGAACTGTTTGAGCACAGTGTTGGGTACATGCTCCAGGAGGATGCCCAACGATTCGAAGGCTCGGATGATGATACCCAGCTTGAGGAAGTCAGTAGTGTGCGCGCAGAGAGAGGGGATGCTGAAGGACAGCAATCTGGCAGTAGTGTTCCACCAGCTGCAGCTTACTGCCAGGTTTGCTCTAGTGGTGAAGAGGGAGGGGATGATGAGGTCACTGACTCCACGTGGGTGCCTGAAGGGAGAGAGGAGGAGGAGGAGGAGGATGCAGCGTCACATGTCCAACGAGGCAGGATGCCCCCTGGAGGCCAGCTAGAGGCCAGCACAGCAACTGTACCACACCGCAGAGCTCCGCCTGTGCAGGGCGCTGCCTCTGCACGTTATCACAAAAGTTCTTTGGTGTGGGCCTTTTTTGAGACGAGTGCATCAGATCGCACCACTGCTATTTGCAATATTTGTCTCAAGCGTATCTCGCGTGGCCAAAACATCAGCCGCTTGGGCACCACAAGCATGAGCAGACATATGTCGACCTGCCATGCAGCTCGTTGGCAAGCACACATAAAAGACCCACACCAAAGAACAAAGCGGACCTCTCCTTGCTCCTCATCAGCTGGGATCTCCATCCCCACTATATCTTCAGTCCTCTCTGAAAGCTGCTCTGAGAGGACTGAAGGTGTAGAATTAGGTGTGTCACAACCAAGTACTTGCAGTACACCGACGTCCGATTGTAGCAGGCAAATTTCCCTGCCCCAGCTGCTGGACCGTCGAAAGAAGTATACTCCCAGCCATCCACATGCCCAGCGGTTGAATGCTAGCTTGGCTAAATTGCTAGCACTTCAACTGCTGCCTTTTCAGTTGATAGACTCGGCCCCCTTCCGTGAGTTTGTTCAATGTGCGGTTCCTCAGTGGCAGGTTCCCAAACGCCACTTTTTCTCACGGAAGGCGATTCCGTCTCTCTACTGGCATGTGGAAGGCAATGTCCATGCCTCGCTGGACAGGGCGGTCAGCGGTAAGGTGCATATTACCGCTGACTCATGGTCCAGCAGGCATGGACAGGGACGTTATCTTTCTTTCACGGCCCATTGGGTCACTCTATTGGTAGCTGGGAGGGATGCAGGACAAGGTGCAGTAGTGTTGGAGGTTGTTCCGCCACCACGCCTCCAAAATGCTACTACTGGTTGTGACACACCTCTCTCCTCCACCCCCTCCTCTTCTTCTTCCTCCATGTCCTCTTCGAGTGCTCTGTCCTCGGAACCAGCGGTGCTCCGTAGGCGTACAAGGGGCTACGCGAGTACGCAGGCAAAAAGATGCCATGCCGTGCTTGCGCTGGTGTGTTTGGGGGACAGGAGCCACACTGGGCCAGAGGTTCTGGCAGCTCTGCAGGGGCAGGCCGAGAGGTGGTTGACGCCACGCCAGCTTAAGCCAGGAATGGTCGTTTCTGATAATGGCACCAACCTCCTCTCCGCCCTGCGACAGGGGCAGCTCACCCATGTGCCCTGTATGGCTCACGTCCTCAACCTGGTGGTGCAGCGGTTCTTGGGCAGGTTCCCAGGCTTACAGGATGTCCTGAGGCAGGCCAGGAAAGTCTGTGTGCATTTCCGCCGATCTTATAATGCCAGTGCTCGGCTGACTGAGCTGCAAAAGGAGCTGAACCTGCCCAAGAACCGCCTAATATGTGACATGCCCACCAGGTGGAACTCAACGTTGGCCATGCTGCAGCGACTGCACACGCAGCAGAGGGCCATCAATGAGTACCTTTGCGACTACGGCACCAGGACAGGGTCAGGGGAGCTTGGCTTTTTTTCCCCACGCCAGTGGAGCATGATCAGGGATGCATGCACTGTCCTCTCACCATTTGAGGAGGCCACGAGGATGGTGAGCAGTGACAGTGCATGCATCAGTGACACTGTACCTCTTGTCCACCTGTTGGAGCATACGCTGCGTGGGATAATGGACAGGGCACTTGAGGCAGAACAGAGGCAGGAAGAGGAGGACTTCCTTGTCTCTCAAGGCCCCCTTTATCCAGACAATGTTCCTTCTGTCCCACCCATCACACAGGAAGAGGAGGAGGAGGAGGAGGAGGATTGTGTGAGCATGGAGGTGGAGCCTGGCACTCAGCATCAGCAGCAGCAGTCTTTTAGGGATGATGTACAGTCCCAACAAACCAGTGGACTTGTACGTGGCTGGGAGGAGGTGGCTGGCGATCATGTCATCCTCAGTGACCCAGAAGACTCCGGACCGAATGCCTCAGCTAACCTACGCTGCATGGCCTCCCTGATCCTGCAAAGCCTGCGGAAGGATCCTCGTGTTCTTCGGATCAAGGAGAGTGACCATTACTGGCTGGCCACTCTCCTTGATCCACGGTACAAGGGTAAGGTTGCGGACCTTATCTTGCCGTCGCAGAGGGAGCAGAGGATGAGACATCTCAGGGAGGCCTTGCAGAAAGGTCTGTGCAACGCAGTCCCAGAAACTGGGAGGTTACAAACTCCTGGTCCTGGACGACAAGTTGCTGAGGCTTCGGTCAGTAGCAGAAGGAGCGGTGGGGAAGGTGGACGTCTGACCGATGCGTTCAGACAATTTTTTAGTCCGCAGCCCCAAGGTATGATCGGTTCCAGCAACCATCGCCAGCGTCTAATATACATGGTGCAGGAATACCTAGGGGCAAGGTCAGACTTGGACACCTTTCCCACCGAAAATCCTCTGGCTTACTGGGTCCTGAGGATGGATCACTGGCCAGAGCTTGCACAGTATGCAATTGAGCTACTGGCCTGTCCTGCATCCAGCGTTCTTTCCGAACGCACATTCAGTGCTGCTGGAGGATTTGTCACCGATCATAGGGTGCGCCTGTCCACCGACTCGGTTGATCGACTGACCTTCATAAAAATGAATCAGTCTTGGATCACCACCAGCTACCAGACACCTGAAGCGGATATAACGGAATAATTTATAATGTCACATCCCTTCAAGACTGCCTATGCTGATGCTGAGTGACTGTCCTGTTATGTTCACTGACTATCCTCTTCCTCCTCCTCAATGATCCATGCCACCACACCAGTGCCTAAGGCACAATTTTTCAGCCCCTGTATAACAGGGGCGTGTAATTACAATTTTTTAAAAAGATGCTTCGCAACAGGTGTGACTGCTGTGCTCAGAGTACAGTATCTGTGAGGGGTTGCAGTGTTGTGGCACCAGCACCAGTGCCTAAGGCACAATTTTTCAGCCCCTGTTGGGGCGTGTAATTACAATTTTTAGGCAATGCTTTGCAACAGGTCTCATTGCTGTGCTCAGAGTACAGTATCTGTGAGGGGTTGCAGTGTTGTGGCACCAGCACCAGTGCCTAAGGCACAATTTTTCAGCCCCTGTATAACAGGGGCGTGTAATTAAATTTTTTTAAAAAGATGCTTCGCAACAGGTGTGACTGCTGTGCTCAGAGTACAGTATCTGTGAGGGGTTGCAGTGTTGTGGCACCAGCACCAGTGCCTAAGGCACAATTTTTCAGCCCCTGTTGGGGCGTGTAATTACAATTTTTAGGCAATGCTTTGCAACAGGTCTCATTGCTGTGCTCAGAGTACAGTATCTGTGAGGGGTTGCAGTGTTGTGGCACCAGCACCAGTGCCTAAGGCACAATTTTTCAGCCCCTGTATAACAGGGGCGTGTAATTACAATTTTTTAAAAAGATGCTTCGCAACAGGTGTGACTGCTGTGCTCCAAGTACAGTATCTGTGAGGGGTTGCAGTGTTGTGGCACCAGCACCAATGCCTAAGGCACAATTTTTCAGCCCCTGTTTAACAGGGGCGTGTAATTACAAATCTTGATCTAATAGTTCACAGCAGGGCCCATTCCTGCGCCCACCAAGAGTAACTATGAGGGCCTACAGTCTTGTGGCAACACCGTCCACCACCACCACCACCACCAAAGGCCCAATTTTTCTGCCCTGTTCAACAGGTGCATGCAATTACAAATCTTGATCTAATAACTCACAGCAGGGCCCATTCCTGCACCCACCAAGAGTAACTGTGAGGGCTTACAGTCTTGTGGCAACACCGTCCACCACCACCACCACCACCACCAAAGGCCCAATTTTTCTGCCCGGTTCAACAGGTGCATGCAAGTACAAATCTTGATCTATTAACTCACAGCAGGGCCCATTCCTGTGCCCACCAGTCTTGTGGCTACACCAACATCTAATAGGGCAAATTTCTGCAGAGTATATACGGCAGGCCCCTACTTTCAAACATCCAACTTACAAACGACTCCTACTTGCAAACGGCAAGAGAAAACAGGAAGTGAGAGGAAATCTACCCCTAGGAAGGAAAATTCTATCCTGTTAGATTTAATTTGGGAAAAAGGTATCTCCTCTCTACTGATGCTTTATCACCAATCCTTGTTTCAATTAAAACCCCACTTTTCCAAAAACATTTGTCATTGGGACGGAAAGTGAGGTGACATGTTCTGAACAGATGTGCAAAGACAGCAAATGTTACAGGGGTGATAACCCCTCCCTATGTTCTCCAAAAAGCTTAAAAATTGATTTTTTTGGGATGTAGCTACACTTCATAATGTACCTGTTCAGATTCTACTTAAGAACAAACCTACAGTCCATGTCTTGTTTGCACCACCTATATACTGCTGTTCAGAGTATATAGGGTTGTAGGTATAGGGTTTTATTTTGGGTGCGGGGTCCCCCTTAGTATCCATACAAGACCCAAAGGGGCTGGGGTGGGGGGGGGGGGGTGATGGGGTAGCCATGCCATTTTTCTCAAGGATTTTCAGCCATATGGCGGCCAGGACAAGACATGACATTAAAGCCGCAAGTGGTTTTAAATGGCTTCTTTTTTTCCTTTACAAATGTCATTTTGTGCAAGGACAGTTCTAAACACGGGAAACACATGCCACTTCACAGGCATACTTTAGACACCCCCCAGGTACCATATTTAAAGGAAAATTTCACTTTTTTTTTTTCACTTTATGCATCATTAAAATGACTGCTCCCGAAAAAACTTTAGTTTTTAAAATTTCTTTTTGCATTGATATATGTCCCCTGGGGCAGGACCCGGGTCCCCAAACCTGTTTTATAACATTAACATGCATATTGGCCGTTGTAATTAGCAATTTTGATTTCGAACGTTCGCGTCCATTATAACGAATAGGGTTCGAAAATTCGCGCGAACTTTCGGTCCGTTCGAAGGTTCTGGTGCGAACCGAACCCGGGGGTGTTCGGCTCATCCCTACTCACCAATGCCAGGACCAAGTGGAGGCTGCGGTCATGTGAAGAATCATACATTAAGGCAGCTTCCAGAGATGAGACACTTTTGTGCAGCAATAATGTACAGAGTTCCTCCTTAAGATGTTTCGTCCCGTAACACTACTCACTTTTACTGATGTATACGTTGCAATCAGGAAGACATGCAGAGCCATTGCCCACTCCATCAGTCCAGCGTACCTCCACTACCTCACTCCGAATTAAACCCCGTAGGACACCTAGCGCATGTCTCATGTGTGTCCTCAGTTAGCTCTCACTTCTTCTGTACCCAGTGATCAGGCCTTAGACCCCCATAACGATAGTCTGCATCAAAGGAGACGGACAGCTAGGGAGGGAGGCAGAGCACCGACCCCCTTGCTACCAGAGGACCTGTCACCTAACCAGGTACCATGCCAATGACTGGTTGCTGTAGCTGCTCTTCATTGTGGTTACCTATGGCAACTACCTTACCTTCTCTTCTTAGCCTTGCAGGTTAACCTATTGTAGTGGTGTTACAAATACCCCATAGTGCTATTGCAGACCCAGGTTCTTCAGGAATATGCCAAGACCCAACATGCAGCCCTTGAATAACTTTAGACCAGGGCAATAGCAGTTGAAACAACTTTTACTGAAAACTTGACACCACATGTATAAACGTCTTTCTCCTAACTACACCTAACTATGGCTGCCCCATGCATACCTGCACAGGTGAAGTCCTTAGGGAAAAAGTTCATACTTGGCAAAATTAGAATGGGGATGTCCATGTTCTTGGAGATCCCAATGAGTTGGCGCTCTGAAGGTGGACCGTATGTCCCAGTAAGCCTCTGCACACGTTCCCTACTCTTTCTGTCCCTGAGTCCCAAGCGTTAGGACCCGAACCTTCCTGCCTTCACATGGGAGGAAGGCTAGACCCCAGAAAAAGCCTGTGAACACACTCAGGGAAGGCAGCAAGAAACATTAAGCCCTTCCCCCATTACCTGGACAGCTGAGCATCTAACTAAACATGCAATACAGTAGGCCATCTGCCTACAAGTAGATCCATTGCATCCTGCAAATATGTCAGTGGAATCTCCCATTTCATCCCTGCAGACCCTCTTCATGCTTCCAAGCTTGTGCTTACTTTAGCTCTATTATCTATATTTTAGAGAGGAAGGGCATCTATGTAGCAATGAAGGCAGGTGGTGGGGTCAGTCCTGGAAAGGTTAAAATCAAGCCATGGGCATCATCTCAGCTCAACTTCTCCATCCCTAGCAGCCTGTCCCTCCTGTAGGTACCAGAATCTGAGCCAGTGTAAATGGTGCCTGGTTCTCTATAGAGACAAAAATGAAGGGGATTTGGTGAACTAGACTAGGGAGTTTTGTGAAGTTATTTCCCAGCAGCACTGGATCTATTTCAGTACTGCAATTTTACTATACTTTAAATTTTACCCTATTAACTACAATGAACATGATTTTTATGTCAAACAAGTAATGTGCTAGCTCCGCTGGCTAATGTTGAAGTGATTTGGGCAGCCAATCAATCAATTCTACAGAGGCCAGAAGTGATTCCATTTTCTTTATTTTACTGCTTTTTGAAGTTTGACCAAAACTAGTCCCCCCCCCCAAATAAAATTATTTACTATTAAATAACTATGTAGCGGGGTGTCACTTTAATGGGCTCAAAATGACTACCATACCCAGTGTGCAGCGGGACACCCAGAGTACATTGCCCGGCACAAAGTCTGCTGGGGAAGGCCTATTTAAGGAGGAGCGGAGCTACACGTGGGTCTCTTTGGACGCCGCCCCCCTAGCAAGTGGAACCAACGCTGAGTCTGTCGCTAGACTGGGCCTAGGAGTTTGGGCCCTTGAGATCCAGAGAGCCCTCCGATCTTCACGGGAGAATCCAGAAGTCATTTCGTCCATCATCCTTCCAAGGACTGTCGGGAGGATCAGAGACTACGGGTGTCGTGAGACTGTGTGCTGGAACCCCAGCTAAGTAAGTCGGTTGTACGGACTAGTCCGGTCGGGTGAAAGAGCACCTGCTCAGAGATTAACTGACTAATCTTAGGCCCAGTGTCCACTGTTACAGAGTGTCACATTGCACACCAGAGGGACAATGTGTTGTGCAGCGTTAGTTGAACTTTCTAGTACATGCCAAGAAGTTAACTGTTTGTTGCCTGTGGATTACAAATAACCTACAAAGTGCACCACCATTGCTAGCGAAGACCCTTCCCAACGGAAGCACCATATCTGCAATAGTCAGGCCTGACTGTAGAGCTGTTAGAAATTGTTTGGGCGCCATCTTGCCCACGAGGGGGAAGCTCGCGAGCATAGTTAAATGATATTTAGCGTGTGTAATTACTATTGGAACTTAGTGCTTGTTATATGCTGAATAGTTAACATTGCAGGGCTCTGCATATGCACATGTATTGCTGTTTAACTTGATGCTTCATATTCAGTAAAAAAGTACTTGTGGTTAAGCCAATCTACTGTGTGATTACATGTTTATTGCGGTATTGTGATCCCCATAGCTAACGGGCTTCACAATCCTATATTTACTGCTATCTGTGCCAAGGGAGGTTAGAGCCAGTTACTGGGGGGTTGACAGCAGTGTGTACAGGCCCAAAAATCTATACCAGCAGCCCTCTAAACTGGGGGTATTGCTACAGCTACAAAATATAGTATTGCCAAATCAACATGCATATAGCTAGAAAGTAAGACAAGGGCTAAGCAACTGGTAGTCCTGGGGGCCCTTTGAGTTCAATTGAGGTAGCCGTGATCATTGCTAGGTTTAAATTTGAGAAATGGGTACAGTTATAGTGGATTGAAATGACTTCTATATGTAAAGGAAAAACCTGCGCTTTTATTTTCCATTGGTACGAGGAAGGAGACAATGGGGGTTATTTACGAAAGGCAAATCCACTTTGCACTATAAGTGCACTTTCAAGGGGGACATGCAAGGAAAATAAAAAACAGCATTTTTGCTTGCACATGATTGGATGATAAAATCAGCAGAGCTTCCCCTCATTTCAGAGCTTCCCCTCAGATCTACAGTGATCTACAGCGACTGCACTTACAAGTGCACTTTCAAGTGCACTTGTGGTGCAAAGTGGATTTGCCTTTCGTAAATAACCCCCCAATAACCTTGAGAGGTTCCAGGGTACTGATAAAGTTACCAGAATGCACTTTTATGAATCCTGGATTTTGCAGTAAGTATTACCAGTTGGCGTGTGTTAAGGCCCATTATGCATTTCTAGGCTTAGTGACAGGTGCACTTTAATTAAGCCAAGAGCAAATAACAAGGGTAAAATGAGGACTTATTGTACTTATTGTTTTTAACTTTTTTTATTTTGATCCAGCTAAAATAAATGATTCTAATAATTATTGTGGGGCCAGGCTATGGCGTGAGATACCTTTTTTAAAAAGAGGAAATTTATTGTAGATGAACTGATGGTTATGCCAGTGAATCAGACATAGGGAGGACCCACACTAGATTAATGAAGCATGATGGTGGTTTGTCAACTTCCTCTTTATTTACTGCTGCAGATCAAAGAGCTTATTACAAACATTAAACAACAGTGCCAACTCCCACCTCGCTACAGTGACAGGGCCTCTGGGAAATAATTCATGTAAATAGCTTACATGGTGGTTTAGGGGAAGCACTCTGGCCTTGCAGCCCCGGTTCAAAGGTTCAAAGGTTCGGTGTCAGCTGTACTGCCCCCCTCCCCCCGTGATTGTGTGCAGGTCAAGGATAGGGGTACAGAGAAGACACTGGAGATGAGCCCTCTATGTGTAGAAGGTCCAGCTCCCAATAGAGATGCTTAAAATACATCAGAGAAAACAATGAAACAAAAAAAACCTGCAAGTATCTTTAAAGCGGAAGTAAACCCATCGATTTAACAGTTTCAAAAAGCAGTTATGCCAACTGTCACATTGGTTGTGCTCTCAACCAAACTGTCAAATCATCCAATGGCTGGTGTCATAACTGATCACATGTGCAGCACCATGGCAGCTAAAGATTAAACAGAGGCCAAGATGGCAGCTTCCTTGCCTGAAAATGATAGGAGGGTTTACTTCCACTTTAAGTACAATACTTACGAAAACTGGAATATAAGTGTCCATATGAGCCTCCTTTTCCCTTCCAGGATCCTCAAAATCCAGGAGGCTGATGGAGGTGTGGATTAGTCTCCGAAACGCGTTCCTCATTGGTCACAGTGTCCTGCCACTTGACAGATCTTCTGATTCTCCCACGGAGGCTCTCTGGATTCCTGTGTTGGCTTCTGTCATGCTTCAGCGATCCCAGCGGCTCCTGTCAGGACTGGACTGTTTCCCTGTCGGCTCAAGACTGAGCTGTTCTTATTACCTACCCCACTGCGATGTTTGTGAGTGGATAATTATTTGTTTTTACATGATTTATCAATAAAATCCTACTGCACCATTGGCAGCTTGGTGCCTCTATCTCCCCTTCCCTCTCTCTTTTGAATAATACTGACCATTTTATGGCCGTTGGCTCCGTAGCCAATCACTAAACACATCATTTACTATGCAGAAGAAGGCATTGCAGGTCAAATTCATGGGGGCTCAAAATTGTGATTATCAGGATTTTGATAAATAAATGCTGTTTATGGTAACCCAGGAGACTGGAGGGCCAGAGCTTAAAGTGGTTCTAAAGCCTAAACATTTTTTACCTTAAAGTGGATGTAAACCCGAATTTTTTTTTTTTTGCTGTCACAATGTAGAGTATAAGATTTCCTATCATTTGTGCCAGGTCTTGCCACAAAGAGTTAATCCAGCTCTGAGCAATCCTCTTTTATTGTTTAGTGAGATAAAACGGACAAACAGAGAAAACCCTTTGTCTGTTCCGCCCCCTTGCTTTGAGTGACAGGTTATTTACATATCTCGTGCACTAGCTTTAGACAGGCATTGTTTTTTTAATTCCCACCCCCCCACTCCTTTTCTGAAGTCATGTGGTTACTTTTCTGGATTTTGAGTGGATGTTAGCAATCATAGCAGAAGGAATACACAGGAGAAAATTCATGCTGACAAGGGGAGTGTAGAGGTGGGCGGGGAGTCTACTGACATCACGACTCCACCCACCGAGCTCCAGACAACAGATCCACCCACAGAATCTGCAGTTTTTCAGTTCTTATAACAGACAGAGGGGAGACATTTGACAGATAAGGATTCATGCAGGAGGCATCTATATCCTTATAGATCAGCACTATGGCAGTAGTTTAGAAAGGATGAGAGTGGGTTTACATCCACTTTAATGCGTTTCTTGCATTAAAGTGTTACTAAACCCAGGACCCTGCATTCACTATATCTGGTCTCACGCAGTACACAGAACATATAAATGCAATTGTTTTAGTAACTATAAACTGAAAAACACCTTTCTCATCAGCAGTATATAGCAGTCTTGTGACTTATTTTAGTGTCTGGTTAAAGCTTGAAGGAGGAGTTTTCATTCTACTCTGACTGTCCTATGAGGCTGCAGGACCCCTGACTCTCTGTCTGGACAGTGCTGATTGGCCCTGTGCTGATCACATGCACCTTCCCGTGAAAAAAAAAACTCTCTAGCAATACTACAAACAGCATGTGACTCCAAAGGCTCTGTCTTATCAGGAGATGGATTGGGGACAGTGGAAGGGGAGGATCAGAGAAGACAGGAACAAGCAGCCTTTTTACACACAATGCAGAGGATTGATGACTTAGGTTCTACAGTGAGTATAACAAGCATGCTTCTAATGTATGTTTATTCTGTTCTGGGAAGAGGTTGCCACCATCCCTATTTCTGTACTTGAAATGGGAAAAAGACCCTCTTAAGGGATTTGGAAGGCAACCAAAAAAATTAAATGCATAACAGATTATATATAAAACCACTTTTTATTACAAAACTCTAAAAAGACATAAGCCTGTTAAAAACACACATGGCCATATTTGGGAGAAGAATAGTTTGCTTGAGCATTATGCACCCAACGCGTTTCTAGATTTATTAATTAATCTCTTCCTCAGGGATGATTAGATGCCTTTCAATTTATCAAAAAAATATTACCACTTCTCATGATAGCTGCCCATATCACCCTCCACTTGCTTGTGAGCAGGGGTGAGTCCATGCAAGGATCATAAAGATTCCCATACCATGGAAAAGGGACTTGTAAAAATTATACAAAGCCCATTTTTCACTGCTGCTCACCCAAACCAAGTTGTGCAGGTCTTTTCCTTAGCACATCTCATACGATTGTGTGGAGGTTGATATGGGCAGTCATCATGAGAAGTGGTAATATTTTTTTGATAAATTGAAAGGCATCTAATCATCCCTGAGGAAGAGATTAATTAACAAGCATGCTTTATTGCATATATAGACTGATTTTTACTTTTTATGGTAAAATTATTTAGGCATCAGCATCCCCCCTAACCCTCCCTTCTACTTTCCTGAGCCCTCATTCGATCCAGTGCTGTGCCCATCTGCAGCTCTTCTCTCCCCTCACTTCTGGGTCTCACTGGCTTTGCTGGGGCACCAGGAGCCATTGGCTCTGGCGGCTGTTAACCACTTAAACCCCGGAAGGATTTTTTCCCCACAAATAGAGCTTTCTTTTGGTGGTATTCGATCAACATGCGGTTTTTATTTTTTGCGCTATAAACAAAAAAAGAGCGACAATTAGCAAAATATTTTGTACTTTTTGCTATAATAAATATCCCCAAAAAAATTTAAGTAACAAATTTCTTCATCAGTTTAGGCTGATATATATTCTTCTACATATTTTTGGTAAAAAAAAATCGCAATAAGCGTATATTGATTGGTTTGTGCAAAAAGTTATAGCGTCTACAAAATAGGGGATATATTTATGGGATTTTTATAATTTTTCTTACTAGTAATGGCAGCGACCTGCGATTTTTATGGGGACTGCGATATTGCGGTGGACAGATTGGACACTTTTTTGGGACCAGTGACATTTATACAGCGATCAGAGCTAAAAAAGGAAGGAATAATCATTTTAAAATACAGAGCAGCCACCAGCACAGGAGACAAAAAAAAAAAAGACGTTAGCTTAAAGCAGAGCTCCACCCAAAAGGGGATGCTCTGCTTGTCTGCCTCCACACCCCCCACCCTTGGCACCTTTTGGGGGGGAGCGGCTACCGCGGCGAACCAAGACGGAAGTTCAGTCCTCCTCTTCCTTCCTCCACAGCCGGCCCATTCTAAGAGTGCAGGTCTAACTTACTGGAGATGGTGGCGACAGCAGCACCCAATTCATAAACTGGCTTAATGTGGAGTTCCACCCTGAATTTTTTTTTTTAACCAAGATTCTAAAAAAAATATAGGAAAAAAAAATGAGAAAAAAAAATGTTTTACTTACCAGAAATAGCGGTTGCTATGCGGAAGTTGCTAATCTGCCTCTTCATTCTCCGCGGCTGATCTTCTTCCTCGTCCTACTCGCGATGTCTTCTAGTGAATGGGGCACGCTGCCTTCTGGGAACTGTGTGTATCCCAGAGAAGAGCCGGCCCATTCACAAAGCGTCGCGCAACTCGCGCATGTGCAGTAGGAAACGGGCCGTGAAGCCGCAAGGCTTCACTGCCTGTTTCCCTTAGTGAGGATGGCGGTGCTGGGACCTGCCGCGATCGAGCGATCGGCCTCAGGGGGGGGGGGGCGACTTCACAGGTAAATGTGAAGGTAAAATGCGCCTAGGACAGGTAAATGTCCTTATTAAAAGTCAGCAGCTACAGTGTTTGTACCTGCTGACTTTAAAAAAAATAAAAAATCGCGGGTGGAACTCCGCTTTAAGTGAGGGCACGGCTGGATTCCTGGACAGGTGAGGGTCCTAATATTAAAAGTCAGCAGCTATAGTATATGACTTTTATTTTTTTTCTGAAGGAGCCTGGAGCTCTGCTTTAAAGGAGAAGTAAAGGGTTTTGGTTTTTTTTGCAGATTAGTACTTACCTAGGTGGATGCAGTATCGGTCCGATGCTGCATCTGTCCCCCGGCGCCTCTTCACTGACAACCAATCGATTGAACACCGCCGATCACTCGGTTTTCTCAGCTCCGTGAGCAGAGAGCTGTAGACTGTCAGTCACAGCTCTCTGCTCTGCTCCCTCCTCGCTCATTAGAGCGCTGAGCTGTGGAGGGGGTGGAGGCGGCCAGCTCAGTCTCTCAGCGGCTCACTGAGAGGCTGAGCCGGTTTCAGTCCAGGCACCTGGCGGATCCAGACTTTATTGTCGGGATGATGCGGTGCCTGGACTGCTATCCCTGATGTTAGCAGAGAGCGGGTCACAGGATTGCAAAACAAACTGCAATCCTGTGATCCATAGGAGAAGTACAGCCAAACAAGCTTTGGCTATACTTCTCCTTTAAGCTTTAACTCTTTTCCAGCCACCAATGTATGTAGTATGTTGCTGTCAGTGGGAGATTTTACACACATTACATAGCACATTCACAGCAGCTGTCTGTCTGTCAGGTGGCTTCCACACATCCTGGTTATGGTGACCACCCCCTACCTCCTGCCCCCATCCAGGACCCTGCATTCACTATATCTGGTCTCCCACAGTACACAGAACCTGGAAATGCAATTGTTTTAGTTATTATAAACTGCTAAATACCTTTTCTCATCAGCAATTTAGAGCAGTCTTGTGACTTCTATCAGTGTCTGGTTAAAGCTTGTAGGAGGAGTTTTCATTCTCCTCTGACTGTCCTATGAGGCTGCATGACCCCTGACCCTCTGTTTGGACAGTGCTGATTGGTCCTGTGCTGATCACATGCCTCCTCCCATAAAAAAAAAAACATCCTCTAGCAACACACACCAAACTGAGCATGTTCAGAGTGCCTTTGATTGGGGACAGTTAAAGAAGGGGAGGATCAGAGAAGGCACGATCAAACAGCCTTTTTTCACAGTGCGGAGGATTAACCAATTAAACAAGCGTGCTTTGCTGCATATACAAACTGATTGTGAGTTTAGTAACCCTTTGACACTAAACTGATGGCCTGTAGCGGCTTTTAAAGCATCTCCTGGATATTAAAGTGTACCGAAATTTGTTGCTGCTTCGCAGGCGCACACAATTTTAAGACTTGACGTGCTGGGTATTTATTTACTTGGCACAGCCTCATCTTTTATATTTTACAAAAAACAATTGGGTAATATATTGCATTTATGTGCCTAATAGCAAGAACAGTTCTGCATTTTAGGGCATTCTTCCATGAAATTTCCTAAAGACCCAGCAAGGTTGCCCGCCACAAGGGGGCAGTGCTATGAATACCCGAGAGCCGACAACATTAACCCTTTCCTACCTCCAAGGCATCCTGGCAGCAGAATATACAGTGAACATCTTTAATTAGTAAAAGGCCCTACAGTGATAACTAAATGAAGTCACACATGGCCAAGTATTCACCCCAAGTATTACACACAGAACCCCATAAACAGTGACAAATGGATGTAATAAATACGTATTAACCTGATCCTGATATGTGGCTTGGTGATAATTGAAGGCTTAGGGACAAGGTGCAATTGTCATCTCACTAACCTCCATAGCCACATTGGGTACTACATATTAGCAGTTCACGAAGTGTCAGCAGTCTCTTTAGACCACATTACAGCTTTATGATCTGATACTGAATTTGAAAGTATATTGTTGTGTTTTTTCCTAGAAATGCTTGTTGTTTCTCTAAAAAATGTTTAGGGTATAATTATGTGGGCAGCTCTTCATATAAAAGGCTTAAAGCTGAACATTGGGCGAACAAAGAAAAAGCACATCTGAAATATATATATATATGTGAGCTGTATTATCTTCCCTATGAGCATTTGTAATTCATATACCTCCGCAAGACAGTACAGCCAGGATGATGACAACCATTTATCTAAAATACAATGGTGGTACTTTGCAGCCACCAACCTACTGATCATACAATGCAACATTCTGCTAATGTATCAACCCTGCTTACTCTGATCTCTCCTCCTATCAGCATGTTTTCTGTGCATGTAGCAGAACCTGATTGGTTCTCAGTGCTGCCCCCTGCCTCTCCCAACTTGAATGCTGCCTTGCAGGGAATATGAGTAGGCTGATATCAGGACAGATTTAGATTCTTGCACTAGTTGTGTGTACATATACAGTACTTGTAATGATAAGAAAATAAAGCAGCCACTGCATATAAGAAGTGATAAGCTGCAATAAAATCAATGTTTGATTTTGACTTTACCAGTAATCCTGTTCCTCCAGTTATACTCTTATTGGCAGCAGGCTTGTAAGTGCCCTGAGAAAGGAAAACATTGCAAAATCTGCTGTAGTGACGTGGGCAGCAGAGATTCAATGTTCTTTCTGGGAAGAAGGTCAGCAAAACAAATAGCAGCTGGTAAATGTTGAAGGTTCAGTGAACAGGACAGCCAGCAGGAAACTCTTCTTGGTAATACACAAGTGTGAGCTGTCTTCTCAGTTTGCATGTTACTGATTTCCCTGCAGAGTGGTTATATGCAGTATAACTCACCACAATGCTCACCCATCTATGTGCACTGCTTATACTCACAACTAAATGGGTTTGTACTTGCACGGGGGTCTCTCTAGTCCGGATCCCAAATGATTGGCTATTTAAAGAGGAACTGCAGTCTGCTCACATAATTTGTAATAAAAACATCTTTGCCATTCTGAAGCTTCCCTCCAATCACTTTGCATATTATTTTATATATACTGTGATTCTGTACTTGCCAAATATGCTGCAGAAATCTCCCTTCACTGAGTCTGGCTGCAATCATTTTAACTGTAGGCAGCTGAAGCTGCTGCCTGTTCACTAAGGCCCCTTTCACACTGGGGCGGTTTGCAGGCGCTATTTTGCTAAAAATAGCGCCTGCAAACCGAGCCTAAACAGCGGCTCCTTTCTCTCCAATGTGAAAGCCCCGAGGGCTTTCACACTGGAGCGGTGCGCTAGCAGGACGGTAAAAAAAGTCCTGCTAGCCGCATCTTTGGAGCGGTGTGTTTACCGCTCCTCCACCGCTCCTTCCCATTGAAATGCATGGGATACTGCGGTAATACCGCCCGCAAACCACGGCTGTAGCCGCGGTTTGCGGGTGGTATTAACCCTTTATTGGCCGCTAGCGGGGGTTAAAACCGCACCGCTAGCGGCTGAATAGCTCAACAATCCCGACTGTATAGCGCCGCTAAAAATAGCGGCGATATACTGCCACCGCCCCCACCGCCCCAGTGTGAAACCAGCCTTACTGGATTTACACAGACACACAGTAAAGCTGCATGGACTGGCACAGTGAGGCTGCATGGACTGGCACAGTGAGGATGCATGGATGGGCACAGTCAGGTAGGCTGCATTGATGGGCAGTAAGGCTGCATTGATGGGCACAATGAGGCTGCATCGACGGGCACAGTGAGGCTACATTGACAGGCACAGTGAGGCTGCATGGACAAGCACAGTAAAGATGCATTGACCGGCACAGTGAGGCTGCATGGACGAGCACAGTCAGGCTGCATGGACAGGCACAGTCAGGCAGGCTGCATTGATGGGCAGTAAGGCTGCATTGATGGTCACAGTGAGGCTGCATGGACGGGCACAGTGAGGCTGCATTAACAGGCACAGTGAGGTTTATTGATGGGCACAGTAAAGCTGCATTGATGGGCACAGTGAGGCTGCATGGAGGGGCACAGTGAGGCTGCATGGAGAGGCAGGGTGAGGCTGCATGGACGTGCACAGTGTGGCTGCATGGACAGGCACAGTCAGGCTGCATAGACAGGCACAGTCAGGTAGGCTGCATTGATGGGCAGTGAGGCTGCATTGATGGGCACAGTGATACTCCACTGATGGGCACAATGAAGCTGCATGGACGGACACAGTGAGGCTGCATTGACAGGCACATAGAGGCACAGTGAGGCTGCATTGATCTCTTGTATCATGCCCACAGCCTCTAATATCTCCTGTATCATATCTGCAGCCTCTAACCATCTCTTGTATCATGTCCGCAACCTCTGACCATTTCTTGTCTTTTATCATGTCTGCAGTCTCTGAGGGAGTCTGGAGAGGAGTCAAGAGTGGGAGCTCCGCTGGGATGGGGATTATGGGAGAAGTCAGATTTGTGTTAACTGTGGACAGGGGACTATAGGATAAAACCAGAGCCACCAAGCTGGAGCCGTCTGACTGATCCCTGCATGGTGCACCTGAGAGGAGGTCAGTGACAGTGCCGCCAGGCCAGTCTGAGGGGGGGGGGGGTCACTGATGTAAGGGGGGAGTGAATACAATAATGTAAGGGGGCACTAATATAAAGGTTTCCCGCTCATATTAGTAGCCCCACCCCCTTACCTTGGTGTATTCTTTCTGCGGGAAGGTGGTCTCAGGTCACCAGAGTTCCCCCCACTTTCTCAGGGTCCCTGGTGCCCCCCTTGATGATTGCTCCACTTTAAACTGGCATTTGCTGTTATAGATATATAGCCCTATGTGCTTTCATATCTGTCTTATCTATATATAATACACTCTTCAAATGTGCTTTAAATGCATGGTTTTCCCTTTTATGAATAAGAAAATGACATAATGATGTTGGGCTGGTATAATAATGCATGGGGCTGGTATGAAATTTTTTCCAGGGCTGGTTTTTATTCCCAGTCCGGCCCTGCCCCCCACAGTTAGAAACACACATGAAGGAACACATTTAACCCCTTGATCTCCCCTTGTGTTAACCCCTTCCCTGCCAGTGACATTTATACAGTAATCAGTGCATTTTTATAGCACTGATCGCTGTATAAATGGTCAATGGTCCCGAAAAAGTGTCAAAAGTGTCCGATGTGTCCGCTGCAATGTCGCAGTCCCGCTAAGAATCGCAGATAGCCACCATTAATAGTAAAAAAATAATAATAATAAAAATGCCATAAATCTATCCCCTATTTTGTAGACGCTATAATTTTTGTACAAACCAATCAATATATGCTTATTGCGATTTTTTTTTTTTTACAAAAAATATGTAGAAAAATATATATCAGCTGAAACTGATGAAGAAATACATTTTTTTACATTTATTTTTTGGGGATATTTATTATAGCAAAAAGTAAAAAATATTGTTTTGTGCTTTTCAAAAATGTTGCTCTTTTTTTGTTTATAGTGCAAAAAATTTAAACCGCAGAGTTGATCAAATACCACCAAAAGAAAGCTCTATTTGTGGGAAAAAAAGGACGTCAATTTTGTTTGGGTACAGTGTCGCATAACCGCACAATTGTCAGTTAAAGCAACGCAGTGCCGTATCGCAAAAAACGTCCTGGTGGGAAAATCTTTCGGTCTGTAAGTGCTTAAAATCTTCCTGCTCACTAATTTCCAGAACTTTTTGGACCAACCAGGGGGAAGCAGTTAATACTGCAGCCACTGAAACATAGAACAGGCCAAAACAATCAACACTGCTTAATGAGCCAGAGCTAAATTTACCTAATCCTACCTACCTAGGAGCCTGCTACACATACAGTATTCTTTAACCACTTTAGGACCGCCCACAGTACTTTTACTGTGGGCAGGTGGCACAGGCAGGCTCAGCAATGTGTGTATGTGTATATATATATATATATATATATATATATACATTTCTTTGCACATGCGCACTTGTGCTGTGCGCCGATTCCGTAACCGATGTGTCCGGTGGATTACGGTTCCCGACACCCAGCCGCGCTCAAAGAATAAATTACTGTTCATGATTTTTGCCAGTAAAAAAACTTGGTGTCGTTTGTAAATGCAAGGCCATTTTCGGGCTGCCCGTAAATGTCTGTTACGGGCACCGCTGCCCGTAAAAAATATGGCCGCAAGCCGACCATGCAACTGCGCATGCACCGTTTTAAAGCCAGTCAGGCTCAGGAAAGCTCGAACACGCTAGGCCAGTAATGTAATGGCGCTGCCTGACGCCATTTTTTAAAAGAAGCCAGTCCACTCTTTCTTGGCGGTGCTGCAGCGGCGCCTAGTGCACTAGCCACAGCAGTCAGCAGAGGAGGAGCCGAGGAGGGATGAGGAGAGTGACACTGACTCTGTGTGGGGGGATAGCAAAAAGGGGGCAGAGGAGGATATTATTGGGGGGGGCTGAACTTGTGCAGGGGACAAGGGAAAATACAGATGTGCTGCCCTGTGGAGAGGTGAAAGGGGCACAGAAGGAGGACACACTGCTATAGAGAGCTAATATGCAAGTTATTGTCCTAAAAAGGGTTTGTATCAATGCAAAAAAAAAGTTTTAAAACGTTTTTTCAGGAGCAGTGATTTTAATGATGATTAAAGTGAAAAAATAAAACTGAAATATTCCTTTAACTATCGTGCCTGGGGGTTGTCTATAGTATGCCTGTAAAGTGGCAGGTGTTTCCCGTGTTTATAACTGTCCCTGCACAAAATGAAATTTCTAAAGTAATAAAAGTCATTTAAAACTGTTTGCGGCTTTAATGTAATGTCTGGTTCCGGCAATATGGATGAAAATCATTGAGAAAAATGGCATGGGTGCCCCCCCTCCCCCCCAGCCCATTACCAGGCCCTTTGGGTCTTGTATGGATATTAAGGGGAACCCTGCACCCAAATTAAAAAAAGGAAAGGCGTGGGGCCCTCAGGCCCCATATACTCTGAACAGCAGTATACAGGCATTGCAAACAAGACAGGGACTGTTCTTAAGTAGAATCAGTTTGTAATTTTTGAACTGGTACATTTTTTAAAGTGTAGCTCCAGCCAAAAAATCTATTTTTAAGCTTTTTGGAAAACATAGGGAAAGGTTATCACCCCTGTAACATTTGTTTTGCTGTCTGTGCACCTGTTCAGAAGATTTCACCTCACTTTCTGTCCCAATGACAATTGTATTTTGAAAACTTAGGGTTTTTAGGGAAACAAGGATTGGTGATAAAGCATCAGTGGAGAGGAGACACCTTTTTCCCATATTAACGCTTACAGGAGAGAATTTCCCTTCCTAGGGGTAGATTTCCTCTCACTTCCTGTTGTCTCCCTCCGTTTGTAAGTAGGAGTCATTTGAAAGTCGGATGTTTGAAAGTAGGGGCCTGCCCTAGGTACTCTGCAGAAATTTGGGCCATAGGTGTTGGTGTTGCTCTATAAGCCCTCACAGTTACTCTTGGTGGGCGCTGGAACGCCCTGCTGTGAACTATTATATCAAGAATTGTAATTACATGCCATTGTTGAACAGGGGCAGAAAAATTGGGCCTTTGGTGGTGGTGGTGGTGTTGCCACAACACTGTAAGCCCTCACAGTTACTCTTGGTGGGCGCAGGAATAGGTCCTGCTGTGAAATATTAGATCAAGAATTGTAATTACATGCCCCTGTTGAACAGGGGCAGAAAAATTGGGCCTTAGGCACTGATGCTGGTGCCACAACACTGCAACCCCTCACAGATACTCTAGTTGGAGCGCAGCAATGAGCCCTGCTGCAAAGTATTACAGCAAAAATTGTATTTACACTTCCCTGTTAAACAAGGGATAACATAACATAACAGGATAGTCACTCAGCATCAGCACAGGCAGTCTTGAAGGGATCTCACATTCAAAGAAAAATGATTCGGTTACATCAGCATCAGGTGCTTGGTAGCTGGTGATCCAAGACTGATTCATTTTTATGAAGGTCAGCCGATCGGCCGAGTCGGTGGACAGGCACACCCTGTGATCGGTTACAAAGCCTCCAGCAGCACTAAATGTGCGTCCCGAAAGAACGCTGGATGCAGGACAGGCCAGTAGCTCAATTGCGTACTGTGCAAGCTCTGGCCAGTGATCCATCCTCAAGACCCAGTAACCCCGAGGATTTTCGGTGGGAAAGGTGTCCAAGTCTGATCTTGCCCCTAGGTATTCCTGCACCATGTAAATCAGACACTGGCGATGGTTGCTGGAAGCGATCATACCTTGGGGCTGCGGATTAAAAAATTGTCCGAAGCCTCAGCAACACGTTGTCCAGGACCAGGAATTTGTAACCTCCCAGGCTCTGGAAACGCGTTGCACAAACCTTTCTGCAAGGCCACCCGAAGATGTTTCATCCTCTGCTCCCTCTGCGATGGCTGGATAAGGTCTGCAACCTTACCCTTGTAACGTGGATCAAGGAGGGTTGCCAGCCAGTAATGATCCCTCTCCTTGATACCACAAATACGAGGATCCTTTTGCAGGCTTTGCAGGATCAGGGAGGCCATGCAGTGTAGAGTTGCTGAGGCATTCGGTCCGGAGTCCTCTGGGTCACTAAGGATGACATGATCCGCAGCCACCTCCTCCCAGCCACGTACAAGTCCATGGGTTTCTTGGGACTGTAAATGATCCCTTGAAGGCTGATGTGGAGTGCTAGGCTCCACCTCCATGCTGACACAATCCTCCTCCTCCTCCTCTTCCTGTGTGATCGGCAGGCCAGCATGGCCTGGATAAAGGGGGCCTTGAGAGGTAAGGAAGTCCTCCTCTTCCTCCCTCTGTTCTGCCTCAAGTGCCCTGTCAATTATTCCACGCAGTGTGTGCTCCAACAGATGGACAAGAGGGACAGTGTCACTGGTGCATGCACTGTCATTGCTCACCATCCTCGTGGCCTCCTCAAATGGTGACAGGACAGTGCATGCATCCCTAATCATGTCCCACTTGCATGGCAAAAAAAAACAAGCTCCCCTGACCCTGTCCTGGTGCCATAGTCGCACAGGTACTCATTGATGGCCCTCTGTTGCATGTGCAGCCGCTGCAGCATGGCCAATGTTGAGTTCCACCTGGTGGGCATGTCACAGATTAGGCGGTTCTTGGGCAGGTTGTATTCCTTTTGGAGGTCAGCCAGCTGGGCACTGGCATTATATGACCGGCGGAAATGCACACAGACTTTCCTGGCCTGCCTCAGGACATCCTGTAAGCCCGGGTACCTGCCCAAGAACCGCTGCACCACCAAGTTAAGGACGTGAGCCAAACAGAGCACATGGGTCAGCTGTCCCAGTCGGAGAGCGGAGAGGAGGTTGGTGTCGTGGTTGCAAACCACCATTCCTGGCTTAAGCTGGCATGGCGTCAACCACCTCTGAGCCTGCCCCTGCAGAGCTGACAGAATCTCTGCCCCAGTGTGGCTCCTGTCCCCCAAGCACACCAGCTCAAGCACCGCATGGCATCTTTTTGCCTGCGTACTTGCGTAGCCCCTTGAACGCCTACGGAGCACCGCTGGTTCCAAGGACAAATCAGCACAGGAAGAGGCCCTGGAGGAAGAAGAAGAGGAGGGGGTGGAGGAGAGGGGTGTGTCAGAATCACCACTAGTAGCATTTTGGAGGCGTGGTGGGCGGGACAACCTCCAACACTACTTCACCCTGTCCTGCATCCTTCCCAGCTGCCAGCAGAGTTACCCAGTGGGCCGTGAAAGATAGGTAACGTCCCTGTCCATGCCTGCTGGACCATGAGTCAGCGGTAATATGCACCTTACCGCTGACCGCCCTGTCCAGCAAGGCCAAGACATTGCCTTCCACATGCCGGTAGAGAGCCGAAATTGCCTTCCGTGAAAAAAAAGTGGTGTTTGGGAACCTGCCACTGAGGTACCACACATTCCACAAACTCACGGAAGGGGGCAGAGTCTACCAACTGAAAGGGCAGCAGTTGAAGTGCTAGCAATTTAGCCAGGCTAGCATTCAACCGCTGGGCATGTGGATGGCTGGGAGCGAATTTCTTTCGGCAGTGCAGCAGCTGGGGCAGGGAAATTTGCCTGGTACAATCGGACGTTGGTGTACCGATAGCAGATTGCCCGAAAGTACTTGGCAGTGACACACCTATTTCTACACCTTCATTCCTCTCAGTGCAGGTTTCTGAGAGGACTGAAGGTATAGTGGGGTTGGAGATCCCAGCTGATGAGGAGCAAGGAGAGGTCCGCTTTGTTCTTTGGTGTGGGTCTTTTATGTACGCTTGCCAACGGACTGCATGGCAGGTCGACATATGTCTGGTCAAGCATGTGGTGCCCAAGCGGCTGATGTTTTGGCCACGCGAGATACGCTTCAAACATATGTTGCAAAAAGCAACGGTGCGATCTGCGGCACACGTCTCAAAAAAGGCCCACACCAAAGAACTTTTGGAATAACGCACAGAGATAGCAGTGCACTGCACATGTGGAGCTCTGCGGTGTGATGCAGTTGGTTGGCTGCAGTGCCCTTAAGCTGGCCCCTGGAGGGCATCCTGCCCCGTTGGAGATGTGCCTCCTCCTCCTCCTCCTCTCTCCTATCAGGCACCCACGTAGAGTCAGTGACCTCATCATCCCCTCCCTCCTCGTCACTGGAGCAAACCTGGCAGTATGCCAGGGAACATGACTGCCAGCTGGGGGAACATGACTGCCAGTTTGCTGTCCTTCTTGGGCACCCCCTCTCTCTGGGCTCACATTACTGCCTTCCTCAAGCTGAGTACCATCATCGGAGCCTTCAAAACGCTGCGCATCCTCTTGCAGCATGTACCCAACACTGTGGTCAAATAGTTCGGGGGACTCCTCAGGACATGGTGGGGCTAGGGAAGGAGTGACTGATGCCATTGAGCCGAGGGAAGAGGCCGCTTTGGCAGCTGCTTTGGCAGACAAAGTACCCTGAGCCTGGGTGAGAGAGGAGGATGAGGACGGCTTGGTCATCCACTCTACCAACTCTTCGGCATGTTGCGGCTCAACGCGGCCAGCTGCTGAAAAAAAAGGACAAGCGTGCCCCATGGCCGCGTGCTGATGAGGATGCACCGTGTCCATGACCAGCACTGTTGCCTCTAGACACAGAGCCTGCTTGCCCTCTTTTATTGGCCTGTGAGTGTCTGCCTTTCCTTGTTGGCCTTCCAGACATACTGTATTTGATGTATTGGAATAGAGGTACACAAGGAATTGTCTGCAGTCAGCTTTACGTGCACACTTTTCCCAGTATACAGTACACTGACTTAATATACTGCAGGTTAGCTCAATCAACTGCCTGTATTATCAGTAATAAAAAAGCAATAGTCTGTGGTCAGCTTTACGTGCACACTGTGGCCAGTATACAGTACACTGACTTAATAAACTGCAGGTTGGCTCAATCAACTGCCTGCCTATATTATTAGGAAGAGAACAGGGATGGTCTGCAGTCAGCTTTACCTGCACACTGAGCCCAGTATACAGTACACTGACTTAATATACTGCAGCAAGAACAACAGGAACACTCTGAAGTGAGATCTAGCTAAACTGAATACAGTGTATATTATATATATATATATATATATATATATATATATACACACACACAACTCCTGGGATGCATATATATACTTAATACACTGACTGCAGCTACCTGAATCGCCTGCCTGATCTATCTAGCTGAAATGAAATGACACTCTGACTCTCTCTATATCTCTCTCAGACTCTCACAACGCCGCAACACACTACACAAGGCCGACACGCAGGCGGCCTTATATAGTGTGGGGCGTGTACCTACTCCCCTGAGACATGATTGGCCAAAGGCACCCTTCCTATGGCCAATTATGGCTCTCTGTGCTGACGGCGCTGTGATTGGCCAAAGCATGCGGGTCATAGTGCATGCTTGGCCAATCATCAGCCAGCAATGCACTGCGATGATGCAAGTGAATTATGGGCCGTGATGCGCCACTCGAATTTGGCGCGAGCGGCCCATAATGTTCGGAATTCGGTGAACGAGCGAACAGCCGATGTTCGAGTCGAACATGAGTTTGACTCGAACACGAAGCTCATCCCTAGTGATGAGGACACTACCATGTCTGCAGCCTCTGTCCACCTCCTGTATCCTGTCTGCAGCCTCTGTCCACCTCCTGTATCCTGTCCGCAGCTCCTGTCCACCTCCTGTATCCTGTCTGCAGCCTCTGTCCACCTCCTGTATCCTGTCTGCAGCCTCTGTCCACCTCCTGTATCCTGTCTGCAGCCTCTGTCCACCTCCTGTATCCTGTCTGCAGCCTCTGTCCACCTCCTGCATCCTGTCTGCAGCCTCTGTCCACCTCCTGTATCCTGTCTGCAGCCTCTGTCCACCTCCTGTACCGTGTCCGCAGCCTCTGTCCACTTCCTGTATCACGTCCGCAGCCTCTGTCCACCTCCTGTATCATGTCTATAGCCTCTGACCACTTCCTGTATCATGTCCACAGCCTCTGTTCACCTCCTGTATCATGTCCACAGCCTCTGACCATCTTTTGTTTTTTTATCATGTCTGCAGTCTCTGAGGGGAGTCTGGAGAGGAGAGCGCTGCCAGGATGGGGGTCATAGGAGGAGTCAGACGTGTGTGGACTGTGGAGAGGACACTATAGGATAAAACCAGAGCCGCCAAGCTGGAGCCGTCTGACTGAGCCCTGCACTGTGCACCTGAGAAGAGGGTGAGTGACATTGCCGCCAGGCCAGTCTGAGGGGGAGGGGGGGGGGGGTTCCTGATGTAATGGGGAGTGAATACAATAATGTAAGGGTGCACTGATATAAATTGTTCCCCCCTATATTAGTAACCCCCCCTTACCTTAGTGTATTCACACTGCAGAAGGTGGTCTCTAGTTACCACAGCCCCCCTTTACATCAGAGTTCCCCCTTAGATCATGATCTGCAGCGTTCCCCTTTACATATGAGTTCCCTTTCACTGTAAGGGGGAATCCTGCAGACTCTGATGTAAGGGGGAACTCTGTGCTGGCTGGGTTATAGTAACCTGACCTTATATGTTTTTTGACTTTTGTTTAACTTAAACACATTGCTAATAGCACTAGCTATGTGTTTATAGTTTAAATATTGGTATTTGCACTGTTTAGCACTGTTTTCGCAGTGCCAGTAAATTTCATGATTTTTGACAGTAAAAAACTTGGTGCCAGTAAACGTCACTTCGGGAGGTTGGCAACACTGTGCTAGAGTCATACATCATCCAGGAGGAAGGGCTTCTATTGCTCTTCAGTCTTCACTAGTGGTTCGGCTTGTAGTTCTGAATGAACACCCTTGTGGTTCAATCGCAAGCCCTGCAGCTTTCAAACAGTCAGCCCGCATGAAGGTATGGGCTGAAAGCTGCAGGGCTTGTCTGCAGAAACATGACATTGCACTCCTGATCTACTGATCATGGGTGTAATGCTTTCCAGGCTCCTGGTTCTGATATGATTGGTTGTCATATGCAGGTTGGATGATGTCTACATGTGATCACCATTAAGTCACATGCAAGACCAAAACCTAAAATTTCTGCACTTGCAGATATGAGAAGACGACTAGAAAATTATAAAATTATTTTAAAGAAAGGGAGACATATTTTGCATTGTTTATGATGGGATGTAACCTAGACATTTTATTTATTTATATTCCAAAAAGACATCCCGGTACCACAGTCATACCATCGTCCAGGAAGAAGGGCTTCTATTGCTCTTCACTAGTGGTTTCTTCTTCACTATGCACCGCATGCAGTTGACATTGGGAACCCACGTGACATCTCCTGTGATTTCTGGTCACAAGTGTTTATATTTTATGACATTTTTACTTCTCCTTTCTTTAAACAAATTTAACAGGAAATTTAAAGTGATTTTAAAGGTGTTTTTTTGTTTTAATAACACCTGTGTGCAAGAGTTTTGCACAGAGTGGCCCCGATCCTCCTTTTCTGGGGTCCTCCCGGCGGCGCTCCTGGCTCCTCCTCTTCTCGAGTGCCCCCACAGAGAGCCGCTTTCCATGCGGGCACGTTCCTGAGTCCTGCTGCTGCGTCCATTGACACAGACAGCAGGACTCGGCCCCACCCCAGACTCCCGTATCACTGGATTTGTTGACAGCAGTGGAAGCCAATGTTTCCTGCTGCTATCGATCTATGCAATGAGGACCTGAGACAGTGGCTGGAGCTGCTGTGCTCATCGCTGGAACGATCAGGCTCAGGTAAGAAAAAGAGGGGGGGGGGTCTTGGGGGGTGCTGCAGCACAAAAGGTTCTTCACCTTAGACCCCTTTCACACTGGGGCGGGCAGGAGCGGTGGCGGTATAGCAGCGCGATTTTCAGCGCTGCTATACTGTCGTTATTACCGCGGTATGCGGTCGCTAGGGGGGTTAATTTAACCCCCGCTAGCGGCCGAAAAAGGGTTAATACCGCCCGCAAACCGCGGCTATTGCCGCGGTTTGCGGGCGGTATTACCGCGCTGTCCCATTGATTTCAATGGGAGACCGCGGTAAAGGAGCGGTGAACACACCGCTCCTTTACCGCTGTAAAGAAGCGGCTAGCAGGACTTTTGGAGCGGTCCTGCTAGCGCACCGCTTCAGTGTGAAAGCCTTCGGGCTTTCACATTGAAGGCACAGGGCAGGATTTTTTCATGCGGTATAACAGCGCTATTATTAGCGCTAAACCGCATGAAAAACGCCCCAGTGTGAAAGGGGCCTTAATGCATAGAAAGCATTAAAGCGGAGGTCCACCCGAAAATTTCTTTTTTTAAAAGCCAGCAGCTACAAATACTGCAGCTGCTGACTTTTATTAAATGGATACTTACCTGTCAAGCGCGCCCGCGATGTCGGCAGCCGAGACCGAGCAATCGCTCGTCTCTCGGCTGCCCCCCGCGGCCATCCTTGGTGAGGGAATCAGGAAGTGAAGCATTGTGGCTTCACTGCCCGGTTCCGTACTGCGCCCTGCTGTCTCCTGGGACCAGTGTGTTTCCCAGAAGACAGCGGGGGGGGGGGGTGGAGTCTATCCCCGGAAGTGGGTGTAAATACCTGTAGTATACAGGTATCTGCACCCCCCCCACCCCCCGAAAGGTGCCAAATGTGAAACCGGAGGGGGGGAGGGTTCCGAAAAGCGGCGGAGGTTCACTTTTTGTGTGGACCTCCGCTTTAAGGTGAAAAACAGTGAGGGTTTACAACCCCTTTAAGTGCATGCTCTGTAAGTCCTATCCACAGGGCATCCAAATGAGTCCAGATTCCAGGGCCAGACATAAGTACCAAACTAAATAAATCAATGCCCACATGAACAAAGAAGCATCAACCTTTGCCCTAAGGGCCAGTTCACACCACAATTTCTGCATTCCAGATGCATTTTTGCATACAAGTTTTTGATGTGTTCTAGTGAGTTTTTTCCCCATCTTTTTTTTCTTTTCCTCAATTGAGGACATGTGCATTCCTGTGCTTTTTTCAATTCATTTTGCTGCATTCTAGATGTGTTCCATTCAGAAAATAATCAACATCTACTTTTTTTGACTGTGCTGGAACGCACTGTACTGGTGTGAACTAGGGCTACTGGAGTCCATGTTAAACACTGTTCATGCATTTTTGATGCAGAATAAAAATGCACTGGACTGCATCTGTTGTAAACTAACCCTAATGCCGCATACACACGATCGTTTTTCATGCCGTTAAAAATGCCATTTTTAAAAATTAAATTTAAAACCGATCGTGTGTATGCTCCAGAGCATTTTTAACGGCGTGAAAAACGGGCATTAAAAATTTCGAACATGCTCTATTTTTTCACGTCGTTTTTCATGTCGTTTTTTTTTAACGACGTTAAAAACGATAGTGTGTATGCTTCTACGAGGTGAAAAAAAAACGCGCATGCTCAGAATCAAGTATGAGACGGGAGCGCACGTTTTGGTAAAGCTAGCGTTTGAAATGGAGATAGCACATTCGTCACGCTGGAAATAATAGCATCGTTTTCATGCTGCGCATTCCTTTCTTCTTTTGATAATGCTTAAATAATTAGCTTCTTTTGCTAATGATATTCAGAGTTATGGCAAACTTGTTTCTTAAAGTGGAGCTCCACCCTAAATAGCAACTTTTGCTATTTGGAACCCTCCCCCCCTCCGGTGTCACAAGTGACACCTTTCAGGGGGGAGGGGGGTGAAGATACCTGTCTAAGACAGGTATTTTCACCCACATCCGGGAGTCCTCTCTCCGGGAATCTGCGGGAGTTACGTCACTTCCCGCAGACTTCCCTTGGTGTTCTGGGAGACACTCGGCTCCCAGAACACAGGAGCACCAATCAGAACGGCGCAGCGCGACTCGCGCATGCGCCGTAGGGAACCGGGCATGAAGCCGCAGGGCTTCACTTCCTGGTTCCCTCAGCGAGGATGGCGGAGGGAGCAGCAGAGCGATGAGCGGTCGCTCGTCCTCTGCTGCGGACGTCGCTGGACTCCAGGACAGGTAAGTGTCCAAATATTAAAAGCCAGCAGCTGCTGTAGCTGTAGCTGCTGGCTTTTAATTTTTTTTTTCCGGCGGAGCTCCGCTTTAAGTAATTCCTAATTGATCTAATGATTTTAAAATATTCTTGTTAAGCCAGATCTCCCTCCTAAATTCATAAACAAATGTAAAGATCTCCAAAAAAAATTGGATTTAATTTTTTTGGGGGGTTTTTATTTATTTTTTGTTTTATTTAAGTTAGATTTATTATATTTTTTTGGGCTTCTTTTATATAGTTTGGCTTATTTTTTCCTTTTAGATTTCGTATTGTATTTTTACATAAATATTATTTGTGTGTCAAGTTACCACACCAACCTTCTAAATTTGGGTCCTTTCACACGGGGCGGATCGCTCCGTTGATCCCCGCTGAGCCGACGGATGACTGGGCGGTCCCCGCACACTGTGCAGGGACCGCCCTGTCAGAGCGCCGCTCTCCCCTATGGGGAATCGGATGACGACGGACCGTAGAGTCCGTTGTCATCCGATCCGCTCCGCCGACGGAAGGAAAAATAGGGTTTTCCTCCGTCACACTTTGGCGGAGCGGATGTCAGCGGACATGTCTCCGCTGACATCCGTGCCTCCATAGGGGTACATGGAGGATCCGTTTCAGGTCCGCCTAAAAAACTGACAGGCGGACCTGAACGGACCTCCGTGTGAAAGGGGCCTTAGTCTAATTTTGCCTCAAGGAGGTTTGTGTCCCTTGTTAATAACAATAATATTATTAGAAATGTCCCTGCCTACTCCCTAGCAAACTCTCTTTTAGAATAGAAATCACATAGTCAAGTATTGTAAGCAAAACAAAATAATCCTTTATTTAGGGAGATAACAAATTAAAGGGGAAGGCAGCACTGGAGAGCCTGCTTGCATTTGTGCATCCTTTGGACCCCACAACAACCATCCAAGAAGAGAAAACCAAAATCTTGAATTATCACAAAAAAAAGGAGCCCAATCTTGGCTTGAACTCCCAGAGGTCAGGAACAGCAGCAGATAAGTCAGATATGTCCCCAGTCTGTGGTACTACAGCAGTCATTATTTTTTCCTCTTCCTTGTAGCCTTCTCTCCAGCCTTCTTTGCAGCCTTCCCTGCAGCCTTTGTTGCTTGCTTCCTCGGAGGCTGGGGCTCAGGAGGAGAGGTTGTGGTAGGAGGAGGAGTAGGAGGAGAAGGAGGAGGTGGAGGAGGAGGGACAACCTCAGTTATGTCGGTGAACTGTGTCAGTTCACCTAGCAAACCCCTGTTTATGACCTTCAGCATGAGGTTCTCGCTGTATAGGCGTTGCCTCAAGTCCATCTGGCTTAATTTATGGGCCAGGACTGCGGCATAGCCCTCTTCAGCAGAGGGTGCCTCTCTGAGGGCCGCAGTAGCCTCTCTTAGGAAGGCTCTGGTTTCCTCCTCCACCTGCCTAACTCTCCTTGGCCCTCGTTGTATTATTTTCAGGGGAGGCATCTGGGCTCTTGTGCTGGGCCCAGCCTCCTCCTGTGTGCCACTGGGCCCTGCCTCCTCCTGGTCCCCAACATCACACTCTTCCTGGCTCTGCTCTGGCTGTAAAAAAAAAAAGGGACATTCTTTAGTTTTTGCCATCATCAATCACACACATTGTTCACCTCCAGGCATTTTTAAATTGAATGGCAAAAGTGATTAAATTCCCAAAGATTCATACTCCTGATATTTTTGGCTTGTCCCCATCAAATTTGACCACTACTGTCTATTGCTCTGTAAAGCCATTTTTTGCTGACATTAAATACATAACAATACTAACATCAATTTTAAATCATCACTTTTGTAACATATAAATGTAGATATCAATACTATACCTGGCTCCATATATCCAAATCGGCCTCCTCAAGGACCTCTGCTTGATCCTCTGAGGAAGCCAGAGCAGGGTTGCAAGGAAGGCTGGAGGGCTGGCTGCAAGGAAGGCTGGAGGGTTGGCTTCAAGGAAGGCTGGATAGACCACTGGGGGGAAGGGTTGACAGAGATTCCCTCACTTCCAGCTGGTCATCCAGAAAAGATAACTTGCTGTAGTACCACAGACTGGGTTTATAAACCTTATCTGCTGCAGCACCTGACCTCTGGGACTTCAGGACCATATTCCTCTGGGTCCTGTATGTGCCCCTGATGGTAGCTAGTTTGGTTTTAACATCTTGGATAGTTGTTGTGGGGATCTGGGTTTGGACAAATGCAAGCAGGCTCTCCAGTGCTGCTGTCCTGGCCGCTTTATTTTTATTAGATGCATTTTTAGTCTGCCACAGGACAGGGAGTTCCTTCCATCTATCGATGAACTCCCCCATGAATTCTGGATTTTTGAAACTCTTCATTTTGTCTGTAAAATCAAGAACCAATTAAAATAAAATGTTTCAGCCAACATTCATCAAATAATCATTTTGGACAGATATAGGCCCCAAATCTCATCCTCTGAAGAAACACAAATCCTTAAAATGTTATGTACCTTGGTGAACACGTTCGTTGCTAACTCCCTCTCCCGGCAAATGAACGTATTTTCGACACATGGATATTCGCTTTATATACACTGCGCATGCGTGAAACTCTGCACGCTTTCCCCGCCCCTGACGTTCGATATTGTACTTTACCCGCCCCTTCTCGCTCGTCATAGTGCTAAACAACATGGCGGAGACACAGGTGGCTGAGATTACCTCGACAGAGGAGGAAATTCCTGAGGAACCCAAATCCCGATCCCGGAGATATAAGGCATCCAACATGTCATTCGAGGAAATGGTGGAGATGGTCGCCATTTTGAGGAGGGAGGATTATGATGCCAAGCATGGGCCGTATAAAAGGCCTAATCTTGTCAAGTCAAAAATTATGGGCAAAGTGGTCAAAACTCTTCACCAAAAATTCGGGGTGTGCAGAACGAAGGAACAGCTCCGAAAACGTTGGTCTGATCTGAAGTTGCGGGAGCCCGACCAATACAAAAGAATCAAGAAAGTTTTAGGAAAAAGTAAGTAATTTTCATACATTTTCCCAGCTTAAAGATTATTACTTGTATTAAGTCGTGTATTTTTGACTTTGATATAGTACAGTGAAAGATAACAACTTTCATGTTCGTCCGCACAGTAAACGGACGTAGTAAAGCATTTTTTGCCCTTTAACTGTCCCAGCAGTGCCATTACTCCAGTCAATTTCTGGGTAGTTAAAATCCCCCATTATTATCACCGTTCCAGCCCTTGCAGGCCTTTCCATCTGTGCAAGGAGCTGAGTCTCCACCTCCTCATTAACATTGGGTGGTCTATAACAAATTTCAATGATTAACTTTGAACTACGCACATCTGTATGCAGTTCCACCCATAATGCTTCAGACTCATCCCGCTCTCCGTCCACCAGGTCCTCTTTCACAGTCACTTTGAGATCACTTCTCACATAGAGACAGACCCCTCCACCATTCGTTTTTGCTCTGTCTTTCCGGAAGAGTACATAGCCAGGAATATTAATAGCCCAGTCATGTGAGGAAAGAAGCCAAGTTTCAGCAATACCGATTACATCATAGCTCTCCTGATGCACCAGAGCTTCCAACTCACCTATTTTGCTTGGCAGACTTCTGGTATTGGTGAACAAACACTTTAATGCATTAATATATTTTGACTGGTCACATACTATCCTCTTGGGTGTTCCGAGATTGCAACTAGGACTTGCTACTATACTTACCTTGTGTTTATGTGCTTTGGTTACCCTACCACTAATGCCCCTAAAACTACCCTCTGAAATATGTTCTACGCTGACTATCTCTATCTCTGGACCCTCCCCCCCCCCCGTCACCTAGTTTAAAAACCCCTCTAACTTTTTGGCCATCCTTATTCCCAGCTGATCTGCACACTCCTCATTTAGGTGCAGTCCGTCCCTTCTATAGTACTAGTTATCGACTGAGAAGTCGGCCCAGTCCTCCAGGAACTCAAACCTGTTATGTACAGAACGTACCTGGTCATAGAGCTTGACTTTGTAGGAGGAGTCCTCTCTTACAGCCCTGGCTCAGGAGTAACTGGAGTGGGGACAGTGAGCTCGAGAGCGCAGTGAGGTAGGAGTGCATGCGGTAGGTGTAGTGGTTGGCACCGTGGCAAGGTGGTGATCCTCCAGGGATGGCTGGAGCTGTAGGCAGCAGAGCAGGTGGTTGCAGGTCAGCGACCCGGGAGCTGGCGGATAACGGAATAGTGGAAGCTGGAGCAAGGTGAGATAAGCTTGGTTAGGTGCACATGAACAGCAGACAGCAGGAAGGTCAGACAAGCCGGGTCAGAGCAGGTAGTCAGATGTATGGATCAGCAGGCTTAGACGTAGTCAGGAATACAGGCAGGGTCTGGCAGCGGGTAGGCAGGTAGGAGACAGAGCAGGGTCAAGGCGAGCCGAGGTCAGGATTGGAGATATATCGGGTGGTCAAGCAAGCCGGGTCGGTACAGGTAACTGGTAGCAGATGTGCAGGTATTCAGGTTACAAAGCTGCAGATCAGACAGCAATGCACTATTGCCACTGCTGGCTTTTTAAAGGCCTAATGGTGCCATGTCGTTTAGCGCGCACGCGCACACCTGACGCGTGCCGGCGCACAGGTATAGAGGGAAGCAGGAATTGTCTTCTATTTCTGGCAGGTCCCTGACAAAACCCCTCCTTACTACACCAGCTCTTCAGGCAATACGCAGAGATGACACAAATCCTCCTACATAAGTTGTACATGTTTATCTGCCTCCAGTAATTATCCACAGCCTTCTAAAACACACAGACCAAAGACAATTTTTCAACTCTAGCAGGTAGATGGCGGGGATATGATGTCACACATTGCACAGCATATAGAAAAGAGCTGAGTGTAATCTGAGACCTGCGTGGAAGAAATGGACCCCCCCCCCTGCTATACAGTCTCATAGTAAAACATGTACAGCTAAATCTGTCAATGACCTTCTGTGTGCTGCAGGGGAGTGAGGCAATCTCCCGAGATTCTATGATGTGGAAATGACCTGTCAGAAGTGACTCATGCAGATAGCAGAGAAATGACAGAAGAAACAGAAATCACTTGGTGTGATATGCTTTGTTCATGTTTAATTTCAGAGGTTTACAGCCACTTTAAAGAGGGGGGGGGGGGGGTCACAAGTGTAAGGGGGAAATTTCTCCACTGACCATCTATTTTTAGGGACAATTCCCTACTGACCACCAATGTGAAGGGGACACGTCTCCACTGACCACCAATCTAAGAGGACATTTCTCTACTTGAGACCAATATAGCGGGGACACGCCTACACTGACCGCCATTGTAAGGGAAACATTTCTCAACTGTCCACCAATGTAAGGCGACACTTCTCTTCTGACCCCCAATGTAAGGGAGCATCTCTCCACTGGTCACCAATGTAGGGGGACACTTCTCTACTGCACACCCATCTAGGGGAGCACTAGTCCACTGAACACCAATGTAAGGGGGTATTTCTCCCCTGACCACCAATGTAAATGGGACATCTCCATTGACCACCAATGTAAGGGGACATTTCCTTACTGACCACCGATATAAAGTAGATACTTCTCCACTGACCACCAGTGTAAAGGGGACACTTATCAACTGACCACCAATTTAAGGGACATTTCTGTATAGACCACCAATATAAAAGGGACACCTCTCCACTGACCACCAATGTAAGGGGACACGTCTCCACTGGCCACCAATATAAAGGAGCATCTCTCCAATGACCACCAATGTAAGGGAACACTCCTCCACTGACCACCAATGTAAAGGGGCACTTCTCTACTGACCATCAATGTAAGGCGCATCTCTCCCCTGATCACTAAGAACACTTTGCATTTTGTGTTCTCTGATGAGACAATGTGGGGGGGGGGGGTGTGAAGCCACACTGCATACTTACATACATACTTACGTAAGTCCATGCTAGACCAATGTACATATGCAGAAAATCCATGCCTAAAATTCAGCTTTAAACATTATTTCAAGGGTTCCTTCAGGGTAAAAAAGTTGTTCAAATAGAATAAGTTAAAGTGGAAGTCTGGTCTAAACCCATCTAATCCTAAACCTGCTCCCATCCCCATTCTATGTCCTATGCTAAGTAGAATATAGAGTAGAGATGCATATACCTATGTAGCACCCTCCTAGTTTGATTTGTAGATTTAGGCCGGGTTCAAACTTGTGCGACACGACAGCCGTCCTACTTTGGATCCGACTTTGCCCTGCGACTTGAAGCCGACGTAAGTCTGACTTTCAATGAACGCGGATCCGACTTGGATCCCCGCCAATACCAGGCACTGTGTTTGGTATGAATCTTGAGGGGGAACTCCACACCAAATTTTAAATAAAAAAAACGGCATGGGTTCCCCTCCAGGAGCATACCAGGCCCTTCGGTCTGGTATGGACTTTAAGGGGCCGTTTTTTCGGCTTAGGGGGTTCCCCTTAAAATCCATACCAGACTGAAGGGCCTGGTATGCTCCTGAAGGGGAACCCGTGCCGTTTTTTTATTTAAAATTTGGCGTGGAGTTCCCCCTCAAGATCAGCAGAGCACAAGTCGCATGCCAAAGTCAAAGTCGGACCAAAGTAGTACAGGGAGCATTTTCAAAGTCGGACCGACATCTGTTGGACCAGTTAAGACGGCTCCCATAGGGAAACATTGATTTTTACACGTCATGCGACATGAGCTCCCAATGTCGGAGCGTTTGTCGGACAAGTGTGAACCCAGCCTGAGTTATTTTTGTGCTCTTCTGTAATCAATGGAGCAGTTGTTGATTGTTTTGAGCTAATCAGGGTCCCACAAGCTGCACACTTGATTGCTTCTCCCTGCTTTCTGGAAAGCTCTAGAACATAGGAGTGGAGAGGGCTAAGTGAGCGGTCTGAATATTTGAGGTCCCAGTCAATCCCTGGGGAGGCATGCTCAGAAGATGGCTGGAGAAAACATGAATTGTCTGGAGCTGGATCAGTCAGTGTTGTGTTCCAGGAGGAGAGGCACCAAGCATGAAGGGCTTTTGCCCTCTCAGGCTACTTAGCCGACACCTGCCAAGTTGCTCAAGGAGTTTCCAGCAGAAACAAAGATGGGGGGCCTATCCACTCAAAGAAATCTCTGAGGCTAAAGAAGGAGGGGGGATCTCACCCATAGACCAGTCTGGAGGTCCTCTTTTCAAATGTCTGCCAACTGCAGGAGGAAGGCATCCAACTACTTAAAGGGGTTGTAAAGGTTTGTTTTTTATTTTCTAAATAGGTTCCTTTAAGTTGGTGCATTGTTGGTTCACTTACCTTTTCCTTTGATTTCCCTTCTAAATGTTTTTTTTCTTTGTCTGAATTTCTCACTTCCTGTTCCTCCTCAGTAAGCTTGCACCCATCATCTGAGCCGTTCTGGCTGGGGGTTAGTCAGCTTGCTCGCCCCCTCCCTTTGGGACTACATCCCTGCAGGGAGACGCTGTGAACGAACCTTTACAACCCCTTTAAAGCGGAGCATCACCCAAAAGGTGAAGTTTTGCTCTTGCTCCTCCTGCCCCCCTCCTCCTTCAGTTTGGCCCTTCATTTTTTTGGGGGGGGGAGAATGGGTATGTGTTTTTGACAGGTACCCACTCCCCCACTTCCAGTACCTGTTTTTGACAGGTACCCGTTCTCCCACTTTAGCCTTCTGGGTCATGTCACAGGTCCAATCAGATACGCAGTCAGCAGTCTGCAGTGAAGCAGCAAGCAGTCAAAGCCAGTTGCCCACAGTTATTATGCCGGCACCGGGGACCAAAGCTTGGTGAAGAAACCAGCCGAGTGAGGACACCGCTGAATCCTGCCACAGGTGAGTGTCTAATTATTAAAAGTCAGCAGCCACAGTTTTTGTAGATGCTGACTTTAAATTTTTTAATGTAAGACTGAAGAACCACTTTAAGGACTTGTGAGTAGAGACCTGAGAGCAGAATCTGGGTGACTGTGCTTCTCTTAACTCCTTAGTGCACTTTTGCTAAGACTTGCCTGTCCTGGGGCATTGCCTATAGTGTCTCAGTGCTGTCCATTTCCCTGAGAATCGATTGAGTTCATATATTTGTAGCGCCCTGCTCCTGTTGGGTAGGCGCTATGTGTTAAATTTAGTTATCTGAGCTGTAGTTCAGCTCAGAAAGAATTATGCTAAATTGTTGGCTCTGTTTCAGTCTAGCTGGGCTGCTCGTTTTCCACCCAACAGTAGGTGTCAGGGTTGGAAATGCAGAAGGCTAGGTAGGTGTATTGGGTATTCCTTTCCCAGAAGTGGCTCAGGGGGCGTAGTCAACCTGCTGTGCATTCTGGGAGGGGATACTTAAGAGACAGAGACCGTTCTCTCAGGGTTTGTTGCCTAGGGTCTTTGCCAGATCCTGACCTGAGGGCCCTCCTGGCCTCAGGGATGTGCGAGCCATTTTCGGCCTGCTGGCCCGAGGCTCTGCAAAGGAGAAATAGGCCCAGGATGTTGCTGGGGCCTACTAGTCTAGGGAAAGTCCTATGCGGTCTTGCCTGCGGGAAGAAGCATAACAATTGGGGACTCAATTGAAGGACGCATCCTGGCCAGTTTGTCTCACGGTGCTGCCGGACTGGCTGAAAGATTCTGGCACTGTGAGCTATGTACTTCTGAAGGAACTTTTTGCAAAGTGTCAGTGTGGTTACACGATCTTGTGGCGGAAGGTTGTGGAACGACACAACGGCACTCATCAAGTCTGTGGCAGAGACTTTGAACGAGCTTCGCACCGGTTGCTAGGCCAGTGAGAGTAGGCCTATCCGGTGTGGAACTGATTTGTCCTCTGGATCTGAGATTGTGCCCGTGATCCACAAAGTAAAGTACCTGAAACTCCCCTATCCCTCTACCCCTCTGTTGGAACTGGTAAAATAAAGCTCTTGAAGAAAAAAGTAACCAAGTGTTGGTGTGAACATTCATGAAAGCTTTCCAAAAGGGATCCCTGACACGAGTGTGGTGAACAGAAAAGGGTAACGGTAGGCCCAAAACATTAAACCAGCAGCTCCTACGGGAGTAGTGCTACATATTATACATTGGCTCCAGCCAATTAAATCCTGTGAGACTAATGCCCCATACACACGATCATTTTTCATGCCATTAAAAATGCCATTAAAAAAAATGGCCATTAAAAATGATCGTGTGTATGCTCCAGAGCATTTTTAACGACGTGAAAAACGGCCATTAAAAATTTCGAACATGCTCTCTTTTTTCACGTCGTTTTTCATGTCGTTTTTTTTTAACGACGTGAAAAATGATAGTGTGTATGCTTTAACGACGTGAAAAAAAAAACGCGCATGCTCAGAATCAAGTATGAGACGGGAGCGCTCGTTCTGGTAAAACTAGCGTTCGTAATGGAGATAGCACATTCGTCACGCTGTAACGGACTGAAAAGCACAAGACTGAAAAGAGCGAATCGTCTCTCAACAAACTTTACTAACATGAAGGGTGGCGCAATTCGAACGGAACTTCCCCTTTATAGTGCCGTTGTACGTGCTGTACGTCACTGCGCTTTGCTTGAACATTTTTTTAAATGATGGTGTGTACGCAAGACAGGCTTGAGAGGAAACAAGAAAAAAAATGACAAGAAAAACGTCAGTTTTAAAAATGACATTAAAAATGATCGTGTGTATGGGGCATTAAGGGGCAGGGCCATGCTGTGCTGTGGCACTCTGTACGTGTCTATGGACACACATAGCCTGGTTCGGGAGTGAGCCCACACGTCTGCCCTCAAAGCAAATGCTTGCTATGGGGGCAGACACAGAAGAGGAGAAGCCAAGAGCGCTGGCAGGGGACCCCAGAAGAGAAACTTCGGGGCCACTTTGTGCAACGCCATTGCACAGAGCAGGTAAGTGTAGCGGTACCCCCAGTTAAGAGAGCCGCTGGATTTGTTTTCAGGCCCTGTGTACAGCACCACCAACCCCCGGCAATCTGCTCGACCCACCCTGGCACAGTTAGTCTAGGGGTTATATTTTTTATCATAACCAATTGGTATTGTAAAGGCACCCTCTTTACAGTAAAACAACACACACATGTTAAAAATTAACCATAACAGTTTTACTTTGGTTGAAAAGGGCTTAAGCAGAATATAATACACACAACCGGCTTGCAGAGCCCTGCAGCAATAAATATAGCACACAATAATGGCGCTGCGCGGTAATACACCACGCGTAGCTATTATGGTGTACGCGCCCTGTGGCGCACTAAACAATATTCTATCTCCCCCTTGTCAGGCCTGACATAGAATAAATCTCAGGCCTCGTACACACGAACGAGTTTCTCGGCAAAAACCAGCAAGAAACTTGCTGGCAGAGATTTTTTGCCGAGAAACTCGTTCATGTGTATGGTTTCTCGTCAAGAAAATCGACAAGTATCTCGACGAGAAAATAGAGAACCTGCTCTCTATTTTCTCGTCGAGATTCTCGTCAGCATGTTTCTCGACGAGAAAAGTGAGTGTGTGTACACTTACCTGTCCTCCCGGAAGCCCGCGCATGTTCGAAATGAATTTGACGCATGCGCGGTAGCTTCCTAGGCATACGTAGGGTATACCAAGATGGCGGCGACGGCATCGAATGTGACGAGCGCATGCTCGTCGTAGTCGATGACGTCACCGCGTACGCTCCATTCAAAGAACCGCGGGTTCTTTGAATCGAGCGTGTGTACACTCGGCCGGGACAAGTTTCTTGTCCAAGAATCTCGTCAAAAAAAAGACATGTTTTTTTCGACGAGAATCTCGGCCGTGTGTACGAGGCCTCAGTCTTTTCACTCTATGATTTCTTCGCATGCAAACTTTCGGTGGTGCACTTGATGAGATAATATTTGTAATCCACAAATAGGCAGTCTTAAGGAACACTAAACTGGAGACCCTTCAACTCTGTCCTGCTACGGGTCTCCTAATGAAACAACAAACAACGATAGGTGGGCCAAGGCAGTCTATAGGCCTAAACACGGTACAGTCTATTGGTTTGAGCAAGTGCTCACTCACCACTCCGGACGCGATCCCAGTTCCGGGACTTCCACCTGCTGTGTCCCCGCACACAGCGTCTGCAACGATCGGGTCCCCGATCTAACTGATGTCCTCAATCGACAAGTCCGGTGCCACCCAGGCTCCGCAGTGGGGTGGAAGGCTCTTTGGAAGTTGCGCAAGGCCCAGGCTTCAGGCTTCAGGCTTTGCACTGCAGCAGATCCGCACAGGAAGAAGCTCTTGCTTGCAGCGCGGTGTCCAAAGAGACCGAGCTCCGCCTCGCCTCCTCCTTAAATAACCCCTCCCATGAGTCTCTGCGGTGGCCAACTGGGGTTCTGGGTAACGTAGTCCCGGAGCCTTAAAGGAGACTCCGCTACATAAGTATAAGTATAACATGTTTATTATTTAAAAATTATATATATATTGTGAGGGGGTTAGCTCGGCAGCGGGTGTGTGTGACCCCCGAGATGGGCTCCCCACACAAAAACAGGCCCAGCAAACGGAGGTTGTGGTTTTCAAAATCAAAAAGGTGCGGTTTATTTTCTATTTACAGTGACAAAACACAGCAAAGCAAAAGAAACATAAACAAAATAAATCCTGGTCAACTTGACCTCTGACTAAACATACAGGTTTCCTAACTAACAACTGGGATCAGCCTAGTGCTGTCCTAGTCCCTAAGTCCCTGGTTTTAAATGTCCAAGCAAATAGCCACACAGGCTTTGTCTCACCGCACAAGGGTTCACTCTCCCTAGACAGTCCACACAGGTCTGGTTCCAGGCATGAGCTAACATCTAATGAAGCTGGGAGTTCTTATAGAGGCCTAAATGAGCTGACAAGCTTCAGCTGGTCTCATCAACTCCCTGTCTGCATGACGCCCCACACTCTCCCTAGAGGTATGAGTCATCCATGAGCCCACTAGCCTTATACAACTCTCCACCTAGTTGTATAAGTCGGCGTAAAGCCTGAATCTGGGCGAAATATATCTACCCCCCTGGATGCAACCAGGTGACTTTACCTTCCTGCTGTCACATACCCCCCCCTCTTGTTTTAACCTCGGGGTTGGAACACCAGCAATCAGGCATTCATGTACTCGAGACAAAGCATCCACATTCCCCATTTGAACGCCAGGGCGATGCTTTACTGTGAAGTTGAATTCCTGGAGGGCCAGGAACCACCTATTCACTCTTCTTTCTTTTTCGTACATCACGGGACACAGAGCGACTTAGTCATTACTAATGGGTTATATAGATTACCTTCAGGTGTTGGCACTGGCCAATTCCAAACCGGAAGTACCCTCCCCTATATAAGCCCCTCCCACCCGGGAGCACCTCAGTTTTTTGCCAGTGTCTAAGGTGTTGGCCAAAGAGTAACATGTGTTTTCACTGGGCTTGCGTACAGGTTCTTTTGGGCCTTAGTAAGCTGTTCCGGATCCCACCAAAAAAGCTTCATAGCTAAACGGTCGGTACCCGGGCCTTGCAGCAGAAGAGCAAGGTTTTGCCTGTAATGCTTCTCTTAGGAGGGCTGGACCCTGGGATCCAGAGCTCTGGTCATACCCACGACCAAGATGTTGTCTGTGCAGGGTGCTATACAGGTCCAGGGGAGTGGAATCCTTGGGAACCCGGTCCCTGAAGGTTTAATTACAATGCCTGCCGTGATAGGTGAAGTTTGGACTTCTGTGGACCAAACAAAGTCCTGCGGCGGGGATCAGGTAAGTGGGGGCCCCCAGGAACTTGGTTCTATTGGGGGACCCCCAAGCCTAATTTGTCTTTCTGTCTGTTACCTAACGGTATTCCCGCTAAATATCTGTGTTTGCCTGTAACTACTGAAAATGTAAAATTTTAATAGTAGTCAAGAAAAAAAAAAAGGGACCGCGGTACCTGTGTTAAACCACTAGAGGCCGCTGTAGTCCATTTTTCTTGTCATGTGGATCTTTGGTTTTCTCAAGTCAAAAGATTCAGGCAGCTGGTAAGTTTCTCTGTGGGAATCCACTTCCTCTGCCCTGTTGCTGCGCTCATCCACCGCACAGGCCCTCCGGCAAAAAGGGCCCTGGCTCCTAGTCCCCTGTTTGATTTCGAAAAGGGCGCCAATGGCGCACGGGCGCGCGCGCGCGTGCACGCGCCTCCTATGAAAAAAGGGGCGGGGCGGGTGGATGACGCTCGATGCACGCCGCGGCGCTTCTGCGCATGTGCGGGCGTCCCAGCATAGTTAAAAGACACAGTACAAGTGTCAGCTGGATGCAAACAGAGCTAGCAACAAACAGTGGCACACAGAGGCGGTTGATGCAGGCATCCCCATAGAAAGGCACTTTAGTGGACACCAGCTGGTATATAGCAGCACCTGTGTTAGATTATTACCAGCAAAATTGGTGTATGACGACGGGTATACCTCAGCTTTGTGCTTAAAGATATGTCGTCCAGACGCTCCGGAAATAGATCTTCCAGGAAGCCAAAGGGGTCTCCATCGGGCTCTGAGGATATTGGGCATGCTTGTACTGCACCAATCTCCCCTGAGAATTCAGAGGTCAGTAGCCGTAGAAACCCCGCAGGAATGCCTGGTGCTGCGGCTGTCCCCAGTCCACCTGCTCCTGTATATATAACAGAGGAGGTTTTATCCTCAACTCTGGGAGGATTGGAAGAGAGATTAACAGCATTGATCGCTGCTTCCCTGTCTCAGGAAAAGCGCGTCCGATCTCCGTCTCCTCCTTCAGAGTGCCTGTTAGTGGAGGAACAGTCCCAGAGATCGACCTACCTGAAGGGGATCAGGATGAGGTTGATTCAGTTATGGAGGAATCAACAGTGGAAGAACCTTTCTCAGCATCTCAGGCTGAAAGATTATGGGTTCAGTCTCTGACTAATATGGTCCGATCAGCATTTAAAATGCCTCTGGCGGAACCACCATCCACTACGGTTTCCTCGCTGGGGTCGCTAAAAGCTCCCCAGGCTGTCTGTTCCTTCCCAATCCACCCTTTATTAGAAGGGCTTATTTACCAGGATTGGGAGCATCCTGATAAAATATTTGCTCCCCCCAAGAGATTTCCGGTGATCTATCCCATGGAGGATAAGTTCATAAAAAAATGGAGGGTCCCTACAGTGGACGCAGCCATCTCTTCTGTTAACAAATCACTGACATGTCCAGTAGATAATGTTCCAATGTCAAAGACCCAATAGATAAAAAATTGGAGTCTTTACTAAAATCTGCTTTCTCTACAGCAAGCATGGTGACACAACCTGCGGTAGCAGCGATTGGAGTCTGCCAAGCAGTGAAAGATCAGTTGAAACAAGTCTTAAGGGACTTACCAGATCAGCAGGCTCTTGCCCTAGCTGACCTGCCTAGAGCCTTGTGTTTTGCGGTGGACGCCATAAAGGATACAATCCAACAGGCCTCCCGCTTTACGCTGTCTATAGTACATATGCGTAGGCTTCTGTGGCTCAAAAACTGGTCTGCTGAAGCTCCCTGTAAAAAAACTGCTGGTTAGCTTCCCATTTCATGGAGAACGCTTATTTGGAGAAGATCTGGACAAATATATCCAGAAAATTTCTGCCGGTAAAAGTTCACTCTTACCGGTTAAGAACAAGGGTAGAAGTCCTTCTTTTAAGAGGCCTACTTCTCCAGTCCCTGGCACATCGGCTGTGAAACAGTTCCGACGGCCTCCGCGGTCAAATCCAGGGGGCAGAAATCAGGGACAATCACAGGGTATCAAGAAACCCTGGGTCAAGAGAGGTACAAAACCTCCCCCTAAGTCATGAAGGGTTGCCCCCACTCAGTCGGGTGAGGGGAAGACTTCAGTTGTTCACAGAGACCTGGCGGGACACCATCAGAGATGGGTGATCCCCGCAGTAAGTCTGGGATACAGGCTGGAGTTAAAAGACATTCCTCCTGCCCATTTTATAAGGTCAAACGTGCCAAGCGATCCCCAGAAGAGTGGATCCCTCCTTCTGGCACTAGAGCAACTATTGCCCCAAGGGTAATCATGAAGGTTCCCTTGAAAGAAAACGGGTTCGGGTTTTTCTCGAACCTTGTCACAGTCCCCAAACCAAATGGGGACATGAGGCCCATATTGAATATAAAAGGGCTAAACAAGTTCCTACATATCAGGACTTTTTTCGGATGGAGTCGATCCGATCGGTGGCCACCGCCCTACAAGGGCAGGAATGGTTAGCCTCGATCGACATAAGGGATGCTTATTTGCATATTCCCATCTGTCCGGCCCACCAGAAATTTCTACGCCTTGCAGTAGAAGGGCGCCATTTTCAGTTCAGAGCCTTACCTTTCGGTCTGGCCACGGCACCACGAGTGTTCACAAAAATTCTGGCCCTACGATTGGCCAAACTAGGAACACAAGGTGTAACGATAATGGCATATCTAGACGACTTGTTGCTGATAGACCACTCAGTGAAAAAAACTAGAAGTGGTCGTTCACAAGATAATCAAGTATCTGGAATCTCACGGTTGCATTATCAACCGAGACAAGTCAGCCCTAAAACCAGTCAAAAGCCTGGAATACTTGGGGGCTAAGACTGGATTCAAATCAGAGAAAGATTTTCTTACCTCCAGAGAAGGTGTCGTCTTTGAAAGATTTGACCCACTTAGTGGGTACAAAAAAGAAAAACCATCCATACGCCTGTGTATAAGGCTGCTGGGAAAAATGGTGGCTTCATTCGAAGCGGTACCCTACGGTCAATTCCATTCAAGGAACTTGCAGAGGGCCATACTGTCAGCCTGGAACAAAAAAGTTCAGGCTTTAGACTTACCAATGTCCCTGTCCCCTTCCGTTCGCAAGAGCCTCCATTGGTGGTTGGTGCCCCAGAATCTGGGAAGGGAAACCCTTCAGTCCGGTTTCTTGGAAGGTGGTCACTACAGTTGCCAGCCTCATAGGCTGGGGGGCAGTACTGGAGCAATGGTCTCTCCAGGGCAAGTGGTCAGAAGCAGAGAAGGCCCTGCCCACCAATCTCTTAGAGATACGAGCAGCCCGGTATGCCCTAGTAGCATGGACATCCAAACTCCAAGGGTCACCTGTCAGAATTCAATCAGACAATGCCACAGCAGTGGCATATATCAATCTCCAGGGTGGCACCAGGAGTCGTGCAGCCCAGAGGGAAGCGAAATGCATCCTGGAATGGGCAGAAAGGTATGTCACAGCCATATCCGCGGTTTTCATCCCAGGAGTGGAAAATTGGAGAGCGGACTTTTTTAAGTCGCCAGCAATTATGCCCGGGGGAATGGTCTCTTCACCCCGAGGTTTTCCAGGCAATATGCCAGCGGTGGGGAACACCGGATGTAGATCTGCTAGCATCCAGATTCAACGCAAAGGTGGACAGATTTGTGTCTCGCACAAAGGATCCCCTAGCTTGCGGTTCGGATGCCCTAGTGTTCCCTTGGGATCAGTTCAAGCTGATATATGCATTCCCACCGCGATTAATCCGCAGAATCAGGGTAGAAAAGAAACCAGTGATTCTGGTGGCTCCAGCGTGGCCCCGAAGGGCATGGTACGCGGAGATTGTAAAAATGTCAGTGGGAAGTCCTTGGACCCTCCCACATCGTCCGGACCTGCTTTCGCAAGGACCGATATACTACCCTTCCTTACCAGCCCTAGGTTGACGGCCTGGCTATAGAAGCCCACATTCTAAAAAAGAGAGGGCTCTCTAATCCTGTGGTATCTACCATGATCAATGCCAGGAAGCCGGTATCCAGGCAGATCTATTATAGGATCTAGAAGGCGTACATCACGTGGGGTGAGGCCAGGAAATGGCATCCACGTAAGTACGTAATAGGTAGGATTCTGGACTTCCTACAGTGGGCTGTACATAGGAAGCTTGCCTTGAGTACTATCAAGGGTCAGACGGCCTTGTCAATATTTTTTTGTTTCAAAGGCCCTTGGCTTTGCATTCATTAATCAAAGCTTTCATACAAGGAGTGATGCGTATTAGCCCTCCGGTTAGTATTCCCATATGTCCATGGGACTTAAACCTGGTTCTGTCGGTTCTACAGAAACAACCATTTGAACCATTGCGGCACATTTTCTTGGTTCTTTTCACCAGGAAATTGATTTTCTTAGTAGCCATTTGTTCGGCTAAAAGAGTATCGGAATTAGCCGCCTTGTCCTGTAAGGAGCCATATCTGGTTATCCATAAGGACAGAGTAGTATTACGTCCTCATCCAGCCTTCTTCCTAAGGTGGTATCGAGGTTCCATTTGAACCAAGATGTGGTTCTTCCTTCCTTTTTCCCCAAACCTAGTTCGGTAGAGGAAAAGTTATTGCATTCTTTGGATGTAGTAAGAGCAGTTAAAGCTTATCTTAAAGCCACTGCTCAGATTCGTAGAACGGATACTTTGTTTGTTCTGCCGGAAGGCCCCAGAAAGGGTCAGGCAGCATCAAAAATCTACTTTAGCCAAGTGGATTCGACAGGTCATAATACAAGCCTATGGCTTGAAAAGGAGACCGCCTCCGTTCAAAGTTAGGGCGCACTCCACAAGAGCAGTTGGAACTTCATGGGCAGTGCATCACCAAGCCTCCCTGGCTCAAGTACTGTAAGGCCACAACATGGTCCTTAGTACACACGTTTACTAGATTCTACCAGGTAGACGTCAGAAGTCAGGAGGATGTCGCCTTTGGGCGCAGTGTGTTGCAGGCCGCAAAAGAGCCTCATGCCTGATGGCGCCCAGCTTATGTATCCCTCCCCTCATTTGGCATTGCTTTGGGACGTCCCATTAGTAATGACTAAGTCGCTCTGTGTCCCGTGATGTACGAAAAAGAAAAAGGGATTTTTATAACAGCTTACCTGTAAAATCCTTTTCTTGGAGTACATCACGGGACACAGAGCTCCCACCCCTCTTTTTGGGACACTTATTGCTTGGCTACAAAACTGAGGTGCTCCCGGGTGGGAGGGGCTTATATAGGGGAGGGTACTTCCGGTTTGGAATTGGCCAGTGCCAACACCTGAAGGTAATCTATATAACCCATTAGTAATGACTAAGTCGCTCTGTGTCCCGTGATGTACTCCAAGAAAAGGATTTTACAGGTAAGCTGTTATAAAAATCCCTTTATTTGTTTCCTTGTTTTGAGCCATCCACTTTAACAGGGCGTGATCCGTAACCATGTCAAAGTGCCTACCTAGCAGGTAGTACCGAAGGGAATCTAGAGCCCACTTCACCGCTAAACACTCCTTTTCAACGGTGGCGTAATTTACCTCATGGGACTTCAACTTCCTGCTGAGGTAAATGACTGGGTGCTCTTCCCCGTTCCAGACCTGGGACAATACTGCTCCTAACCCCACATCTGACGCATCACTTTGTACGACAAAGTCTTTAGAGAAGTCGGGTGAGTACAACACTGGCTGGCTACATAAGTCTTGTTTCAAGAATTGGAATGCTGCCTCAGCCTCGGGGGTCCATTTAATCATGACCGACCCTTTCCCCTTCGTCAGGTTGGTTAGGGGCACAGCCTTAGAAGCAAAGTGGGGAATGAATCGCCGATAATACCCAGCGATTCCCAGAAAGGCTCGTACCTGCTTCTTGCTGTTGGGACGTGGCCAACTCTGGATGGCCTCGACTTTGTTGAGTTGGGGTTTTATTACTCCCCTCCCAATGGTGTACCCAAGATATTTGGCCTCCTCCTGCCCAATGGTACATTTCTTGGGGTTAGCCGTAAACCCCGCTTCCCGAACAGAGTCCAGGACTGCTTGCACTTTTGGCAGATGTGAGGCCCAATCTGTGCTATGGACAATTATGTCATCCAGGTAAGCCGCAGCATACTTCCGATGGGGCCTCAGCATCTGGTCCATTTTCCGCTGGAATGTGGCCGGCGCATTCTGTAACCCGAACGGCATTCTTTTATATTGGAACGCCCCGTCTGGGGTTACAAATGCGGTTTTCTCTTTGGCCGACTTGGCCAGGGGGATTTGCCAATACCCTTTTGTGAGGTCAAGAGTCGTCATGTATCGGGCTGTTCCCAGCCGGTCGATCAACTCATCTATACGTGGCATGGGGTAGGTGTCAAATTTTGTAACTTTGTTCAACTGACGAAAATCGTTACAAAATCGCCAGCTCCCATCCGGTTTAGGCACCAACACAATGGGACTAGACCAATCACTTTGGGACTCCTCTATCACCCCTAAGTTCAGCATTTTCTGTACTTCCTCCCGTATTGCCTCCCGTCGGGCCTCTGGGATCCGATAGGGTTTTAACTTCACCCTTTCACCGGGCGGGGTAATGATGTCATGCTCTACCCCAGATGTTTGTCCCGGCAGCTCAGAGAATACCTCCTTGTTGCGAAGCACAAACTCCTTAACCTCCTGTTGTTGGGGTTGTGACAAGGTGGCTGCTATTCCAACCCCAGGAATCACGCAACCAGTTTGAGCTGGTGACCAAGTGTCTGCGACTAGGGACTCTCTATCCCTCCAGGCTTTCAACAGATTAACGTGATAGATCTGTTCGGGCTTTCGCCTTCCTGGTTGTCTGACCTTGTAATTCACTTCGCTCACTTTTTCCATTATCTCGTAGGGGCCTTGCCATTTGGCAAGGAATTTACTTTCAACCGTAGGGACAAGTACCAGTATCCTATCCCCAGGGGAAAAGGTACGGGTCTTGGCTCCACGGTTGTACACTCTCTGCTGTGCTAACTGCGCTTGGGCCAAATGTTCCTTCACGATGGGCATTACCTGTGCAATTCGGTCTTGCATCAGGGCGACATGTTCAATCACACTCCTGTGGGGAGAACTCTCACTTTCCCAAGTTTTCTTGGCAATATCCAACAGCCCTCTTGGGTGTCTCCCATACAGTAACTCAAAGGGGGAGAATCCCGTAGAGGATTGGGGCACCTCCCTAATAGCAAACATCAGATAAGGAAGTAGACAGTCCCAATCCTTTCCATCTCTATCCACCACTTTCTTCAACATTTGTTTTAGGGTTTTGTTGAACCTTTCAACCAGCCCATCGGTTTGGGGGTGATACACAGATGTACGTAATTGCGTCACTTTGAACAATTTACACAGCTCCTTCATAACCCGGGACATAAAGGGTGTACCTTGGTCCGTAAGCAGTTCTTTACAAATACCCACCCGGCTAAACACAAGAGATAGCTCTTTGGCTATGGTTTTGGCCGAGGTATTTCGGAGAGGGATCGCTTCTGGATAACGGGTGGCATAGTCCATTATAACTAATATGTACTGGTGCCCCCTAGCGGACTTGATTATAGGACCTACCAAATCCATGGCGATCCTCTCAAACGGGACCTCAATGATGGGTAGAGGGACCAGCGGGCTACGGAAATGTGGCATCGGGGCCGACCTCTGACACACAGGGCAGGAGGAACAATAATTTTCTATGTCCTTCATCACCCCCGGCCAATAGAATCTCTGTAATACCCTCTCTCGGGTTTTCTCTGTCCCCAGATGACCTCCAAGAATGTGCCCATGGGCCAACTCCAACACCAACTTCCTGTAAGGTTTGGGCACCACAAGCTGCTCAACGGTTTCTTCTGCCCTTTTTGCCACCCGATACAGTAGGTCCTTCTCTACGCTGAAGTATGGGTAAGTGCAGGTATTATCTGGGTTCACTAACTCGCCATCTATTTTCACTACGTTTTCCCGTGCCTTTATTAGGGCGGGGTCTTTCAACTGTTCTGTGGCAAAGTTTTCCCTGTGAACCTCAAGATCAGAAAACTCCACAGACGGTAGGTTTTCGTCTGAGGAGGTGGGCTCCTCTCCAGTTTCTTGAGTCTCCCCTGCCAATACTGATAAGGGAAATTCCGGAGAGTCCTCACCACTCTCAGGGGAGTTCTGGCTATCACATTCCTGGTACATAGGGGCACCAGTGGGGGCTCAGGATCATCCCACAGTTCCCAGAACTTCGGAAAATCCCTTCCCACAATGGCGTCATGCGGTAACTGAGATACTAAGCCCACTGGATGAGAGAGGGTACCTTTGGGGGTCTCGAAACACACTGTAGTCACTGGATACTCTCGGGTGTCCCCATGCACACAAATAACAGCTACCTTGCTATTCCCAGAGACCTCTGTTTTAACTAACTCAGCCTTTATCAGGGTCACAAGGCTACCTGAATCCAACAATACCACAACATTTCTACCATTAACACACATTTTGCATAAATGTTTCTCAGTTCCTCGAATGGCAGTGCATGCGACTGTCGCACACAGCGACTGACGTCTGCCCATCAGAAAGTCACACTGCATGGGTTCCTCCACAACCGGGCAATTGGCTGCAATATGTCCCGCTTGCCGGCAGCGGTAGCAAACGATCCTTCTTGCCGCCTCTTGAGCCGCTGATTTCCCAGGCTGTTCTCGCCAAACTTGGGGTAGAGCTCCCACCCTCTCACTCTCTCCACCCTCACCCCTTGGAATCCTCTTATCCGCCCCTCGGGATGGTCTGGTCTTAGGGTGGAAAGTCCGAGTGTCTCTGGAAGAGGCCGTCAGGTTCTCTGTAGCCAAGTATTTCTCCACACGATCCACAAGACCATCGGCCGTCTCTGGGTCTCCATGGCTTACCCACTTTTGGATGGCAGTAGGAAGAGCTCTCAAAAACCGATCCATTACAACACGTTCCACAATCTTTGGTGCGGACAAAGTCTCTGGCTGTAGCCACTTTCTGCTCAGGTGAATGAGATCATACATTTGAGACCTGGGGGGTTTTCCAAGCTGGAAAGTCCAGTTATGCACACGCTGAGCCCGGACAGCCTGGGTGACACCCAGCCTTGCCAATATTTCAGCTTTTAGCATCACATAGTCTTTTGCTTGGTTAGGCTCTAGGTCATAGTAAGCTTTCTGCGATTCACCAGTTAACAGAGGAGCCACCAGTCCAGCCCACTGCTCCTCAGGCCACTTTTCTCTTTCAGCGGTCCTTTCAAATGTGGTCAAAAATACCTCTGGATCATCCTCTCCAGTCATTTTTGTCAATAAACGACTCACCCCAAAGGACGCGGTATTAGTGGGACGGCTTTCCTCACTGGTCTGCGGACGTTGCTGCATTACTGCTTCCATCTGTTGTTGTAGTCTCTGCTCTTGCTTCTGCAACAGGTCTATGAAGCGGGCCTCAGATTGCTGCTGGGCTTGTTGCTGAGCCTCCAGACTCTGTTGCAAAGTTGCGTTTGTCTGCTGCTGGGCTGCAAGGCTCTGTTGATGAGCTTGCTGCTGGGCTGCGAAGTTCTTTTGCAAACCTGCATTTGTCTGCTGTTGATTGGCATTTGCTAGAGCCAGCTGCTTCAGTATCTCCTCCATGCTGGCTTAAAAAAAAAACTGCCACTGGTTCTCCACCAACTGTGAGGGGGTTGGCTCGGCAGCGGGTGTGTGTGACCCCCGAGATGGGCTCCCCACACAAAAACAGGCCCAGCAAACGGAGGTTGTGGTTTTCAAAATCAAAAAGGTGCGGTTTATTTTCTATTTACAGTGACAAAACACAGCAAAGCAAAAGAAACATAAACAAAATAAATCCTGGTCAACTTGACCTCTGACTAAACATACAGGTTTCCTAACTAACAACTGGGATCAGCCTAGTGCTGTCCTAGTCCCTAAGTCCCTGGTTTTAAATGTCCAAGCAAATAGCCACACAGGCTTTGTCTCACCGCACAGGGGTTCACTCTCCCTAGACAGTCCACACAGGTCTGGTTCCAGGCATGAGCTAACATCTAATGAAGCTGGGAGTTCTTATAGAGGCCTAAATGAGCTGACAAGCTTCAGCTGGTCTCATCAACTCCCTGTCTGCACGACGCCCCACACTCTCCCTAGAGGTATGAGTCATCCATGAGCCCACTAGCCTTATACAACTCTCCACCTAGTTGTATAAGTCGGCGTAAAGCCTGAATCTGGGCGAAATATATCTACCCCCCTGGATGCAACCAGGTGACTTTACCTTCCTGCTGTCACAATATATACATATATATATATATATATATATATATATATATATACACCTTTACTACTACTTTAAATGTTAGATAAAGGCGATGGTTAGATTTCCGTTACTGGCTATGGGGAGGGAATGCTGGGAAGTTTAGCTATTGTTTATTTGCCAGGAAAGCTGTCTATATATCACAGGAGATGAACCTTTCATTCTGGTTCTTATATGATTGGTTGTCATATGCAGGCTGGATGATGTCTACATGTGATCACCAAAGTCACATGCAAGACCAAAACTTAAAATTTCTGCACTTGCATCTGGCAGATATGAAAAGACAATTTTAAATACATTTTAAAGTAAGGGATACATCTTTTGTATTGTTTATGATGGGCTTCTGTAACATAGACATTTTATATACCAAAAAGACATCCTGGTACCACAGTCATACCATCGTCCCGGAAGAAGAGCTTCTTTTGCTCTTCACTAGTGGTCTCTTCTTTACTATGCACCGCATGCAGTTGACATTGGGAGCCCACGTGACATCTCCTGTGATTTCTGGTCACAAGTGTTTATGTTTTATGATATTTTTACTTCTCTTTTATATAAATAAATGAAACAGGAAATTAAGTGCATGCTCTGTAAGTCCTGTCCACAGGGCATCCAAATGAGTCCAGACTCCAGGGCCAGACATGAGTACTAAACTAAATAAGTCAATGTCCACATGAACAAAGAAGCATCAACTTTTGCCCTAAGTTAAGGTGACCAGATTTTTAAAAATGAAATCCAGGGACATATTTTATTTTTTTACTACCGTGTTTCCCCGAAAATAAGACCTAGCGTTTTTTTCCAGGAGGGCTGCAATATAAGCCCTACCCCGAAAATAAGCCCTAGTTTAGAATGCTTGTAAAATCCTATAACCCACTCTAATACTGTAGTATATAATGTACAATGTGTGTGTTTCTGTAATATAATTGCAGGGTAGAGAGCTCCGGCGGGTCACAGAAGGTATTTGGCACAATTATATTACAGAAATACACACGTTGTACATTATATACTACTGTAATAGAATGGATTATAGGATTTTACAAGCATTTGAACTCAGTTCTCACTGGGGATTCCTGTCAGGCAGGGAGAGAGAGGGGGAGAGAAGACAGCACATTACATGGTAGGACCTACCCCAAAAATAAGCCCTACTGTGTCTTTTGTTGCCAAAATTTATATAAGACCCGGGCTTATTTTCGGGGAAACATGGTAGTAATGGCGGCAATCAGCGACTCTCTGCCCGTCGCCGCCCGCCTCACAGCTTGTCAAGTCTTACTCTCCGGGCCCCCGGCTACTACTGGGTGGGGTGCGGAGGAAGATCACTATGCCAGGGAAGGTAAGGAGATAAGCAGGCAGGCGGCTGGCCGGGACTTGAAACAAGGCAGAAGAACATGCGAACGGAGCTGAATGGGCATGCACCCAAAACTGAAGAAATTTTCCCTCCGCTCCGACCAGCACATGATCATCAGAAAGAGGCACAGATAATGGAAAAAAATACAACCCCCCTAAGCTAGTAGGAGCGGGGGGGTGTAATTCAGAATTTTTCAAATCCAATCCGGGAACAAAACCGGGGACAGACTTGGTCCAGGGACAGTGTCCTCAATTCAGGGACTGTCCCCTGAAACCGGGGATGTCTGGTCACCCTACCCTAAGGGCCAGTTCACACCACAATTTCTGCATTTCGGATGCGTTTCTTCATACAAGTTTTTGATGTGTTCTAGAGAATTTTTTTCAATCTTTTTTTCCTTATCTCAATTGAGGACATGTGCATTCCCATGCTTTTTGATGCATTTTGACACATTCTAGATGTGTTCCATTCAGAAAATATGAACATCTTCTACTTTGTTTTAACTGCGCTGGAACGCACTGTACTGGTGTGAACTAGGGCTACTGGAGTCCATGTTAAACACTGTTCATGCATTTTTGATGCATAATAGAAATGCACTGGGCTGCATCTGGTGTAAACCAGCCCTAAGGCTTGGTTCACACCTCTGCATTCGCTGCGGCCTGTGTTTGCCCCGGCAGAGCAGCCCATTCATAGCTTGTTCTCCTCTTCTCCCAATACCCCCCTCAGTGTGACAGCAGGCAGGGATTGTTCTCCCTGCACCCACTGTCACAATTCAAAAGCAGCACAGCCGTGCAGAATAAATCAACTACAAGTACTGTCAGCCACTGCAGCAGACAGCTTGTAGTTCTGAATGAACACTCTTGTAGTTCATTCATAAGCCCTGCAAATTTAAAACAGACAGCCTGTATGAAGGTACAGGCTTAAAGCTGCAGGGCTTGTCTGCAGAAGCCTGATATTGCACCCCGATCCACTGATCATGGGTGTAATGCTTTCTAGGCTCCTGCAGGAAAGAATAATAAATTCACTTCTTTCTGCAAAAATCTGTGCATTTATTATTTTTCTAAAAAGGTGAACTGATCCCTTAAGAAAAAAACAAAACCTTTAGGACCAGTTCACACCAGACGCAGTTCGTGCGCATTTTTTCTGCATTAAAAATGCATGCACAGTGTTTTCCATGTAATCCAATGGCTCTTGTTGGCTCTAGTTCACACCATGCAGTCAGTTTCCGGTCAGTTTCCGGTGCAGAAACTGACCGGAAACTGACTGCATGGTGTGAACTAGAGCTAACTAGAGCTATTGGAATACATGGAAAATACTGTGCATGCATTTTGTGCAGAAAAAAAGCACACGGAACTGAACGGAACTGCGTCTGGTGTGAACTGACACTTAAAGTGTCACTATCACTAAAGTGTCACTAAACCCACGTCATCAAAAACTATCAAAAAATGGTGCAATTTCCAGTGTAAGTGGCGTGCCATTAGGATTTACTGTGTGGGTGGTTGCAGCTGCGGGAATTTGTGCGGCTCCCACAGCGGCACACCCGCACAAGTGTGACCCAAGTCTTAATGGTTCCAAAAAACAGTTACATTCAAGGCATGCCAGGAATACTAACTGTCACATTTGCTTGTGCTCCCAACAAAACTGTCAAACCATCAAATGGCTGATGTCAAAACTGATCACATGTAGCACCATGGCATCGAACAGAGATCAGCAGCTTCCTTGGCTGAATAGTATAGGAGGGTTTAGTTCTGCTTTAAACTACCAATAGGTTATATTTATAGACTCACAGAAAAGACTCATCTTCATCTCCCTCTTTTACAAAGAGATTACAGGATTTTCATACAATGATTTATACTCCATACTACCACCTAGTGTACAAATATGAACATGTATATTATATATCGTAGGGATAGTATACAGTATATACTTACAATACATATGTATACTTCAAACAAGTATATTACTGGCAGGCCGCAGGAAAAGAGGGGGGGACGAGAGAGCACCCCCCCCCTCCTGAACCATACCAGGCCACATGCCCTCAACATGGGGAGGATGTCCCCATGTTGATGGGGACAAGGGCCTCACCCCCACAACCCTTGCCCGGTGGTTGTGGGGGTCTGCGGGCAGGGGGCTTATCGGAATCTGAAAGACCCCTTTAACAAAGGGGACCCCCAGATCCTGGCCCCCCCTATGTGAATTGGTAAGGGATACATTGTACCCCTACCATTTCACGAAGAAAGTGTAAAAAAACAAAAAAAACCACACAAAGACCTTGGGAAAGTCCTTTATTAAAAAAAAATAATAAAAAAAACCAAAAAAAACCAAAACATTCCAGCGATGAAATCCAGTGTCCCGCGGCGATCCGATGTCCAGCATTGTCCGCGCTGAGCCTGAGCTGATCTGATGGGGAACTTCCTCCGCAGTCTATTAAATGTATAGACCCGCCCCTTCTAAAGTTCCCCATCAGGTCTGCTCAGCCAATGACTAGGTGTAATGCGGCGTACACACAATCGTTTTTCATGCCATTTTTTTTACCGACGTTTTTCACATCGTTTTTTTTCATGTTTCCTCTCGAAGCCTGTCTTGCGTACACACGATCATTTAAAAAAAAGTTCAAGCAAAGCGCAGTGACGTACACCACGTACGACGGCACTATAAAGTTCCATTCTAATGACGCCACCCTTTGGGACGCTTTTGCTAATTTCGTGTTACCGCGTGTTAGTAAAAGTTTGGTGAGAGACGATTCGCGCTTTTCAGTCTTCGTGCTTTGAAGATCGTTTTGTGGAGTTCAGATTGTGCCTGTGGGTTCGTATCTGTCTTGCAGTGCTTGTAGTCAGTTCGTATCTGTTTATTCAGTGCGTTCTCATCTGCTCGTTCCTGTTTTTCAGCTTGTTCTTCCTAGGCCTTCCTGTTCTTCCGTTCGTTCTTCTAGTTCGTTCTGAGCTGCCGACCGTTATCTAGCCATGTTGCGGCTACGTACTCGTCGTAGAGTTCGTGCTGTAGTTGGTGCAGGGGTTCATGCTGTATCCCGACTCCATGCCATGAGCAGGGTCAGGAGTTCATGGACTAAGAATTGGTTGCTCCAGCGGCACCAGTTCTGTCATATGCCTTTGTTGCTGGAGATCAGGGAGAATAATCCTGATGACTACAGGAATTTTCTCCGGATGTCTGACCCCGTATTTCAGCATCTGTTGGCTTTGGTGTCCCCCTACATTACCAGGCAGGACACCGTTATGCGTGAAGCCATCAGTGCTGAGCAGAGGCTCATTGCCACGTTGCGATACCTGGCGACTGGGAGAAGCCTGCAGGACTTAAAGTTCTCCACAGGCATATCCCCCCAGGCTCTGGGTATCATTATACCAGAGACGTGTTCTGCCATCCTCCAAGTTTTGCAGGAGGACTATATTAAGGTAAGTGTTCTTATTTCAAACATCACATTGTATGTATTTATTTGTTTTAATTGTTATTTTGGGTTTATTAGCAGTCCCTAATTCCCATGATTCTTAGCTGCAGGGAATGTCCCCTTTCTCCACATGGTAATTTATTTTTGGGATTTGTTTTATTAGGCCTACATTTAAATTTGCCTTACCTAACCTCTCCAGCATGCTATCCTGGGGCCATACCCACCTTGCCTAGTCATTTCCATGTATTTTAATCTATGCTCCATCGTAGTGCTTTACCCTAAACGCCCCCTAAAGATTGCCTAGGAATGTTAAATTTTTCACTAAATCATACAGAGTGCTACAGCCTTCATTTGTGATCTCCCCAACTCATCTTCAACCCCCCCCCCATTTTTTTTGTTGGGTTTGTTGTTGCTTACTAATAATGTTTTCATTTTTCGGTTTCTCCCAATGTTGGCCATAAATTATTTTCTTAAATCTGCTTTCAATGTTTCTGTCTCAAAATATATATATTTTTTTAATTTAATTCCACAGTTCCCTTCTACGCCACATGAATGGCAGAATGTGGCATCGGAGTTTGCCCAACGATGGAACTTTCCGAACTGTGGAGGGGCCATCGATGGCAAACATGTTCGGGTCGTCCCACCACCCCATTCGGGATCCTTTTATTACAATTTTATAAGGGGTTCCACAGCATCGTGATGATGGCAGTGATGTCGGCTACCTACGAATTCCTCTATGTGGACGTTGGCAAGAATGGCAGGATTTCTGATGGAGGAGTCTTTGCACAGACGGAGTTTGAGGAACGGCTCCTTTTGGATCAGCTGGCCTTGCCACCAGCGGAGCAGAATGTGGAGGGACTCCCATTTGTGTTTGTGGCGGATGAGGCGTTTGGCCTGGGTCCCCATTTGATGAGGCCATTCCCGCAACGCACCCTCACCCCTGAGAGGAGGGTGTACAACTATCGGCTGGCCAGAGCAAGAAGGGTGGTTGAAAATGCCTTTGGCATCATGGCCAGCCGCTTCCGCCTGTTCCTCACCTCCATCCACCTTGCCCCTTACAAATGGAACCATGTTGTAATGGCGTGTTGTGTGCTCCATAATTATCTCCGGGTGCATTCAACAAATTATCTGACTTTGACTGGGCCTGAGGCCACCTTAATGGAAGCAGAACATCTTGTGGCCCTGGAAGCTGGCCGTCCAGGCTTGGCCCCCCAAACCGGACGTGAGGTCCGTGAAAAATATGTGGATTATTTTGTGGGTAGGGGGGCCATTGAAATGCCTGATGACTTTTAACCTTATTATTTGGAAAAATAAAACTATTTTTTTATCAAAGATTGGTTTGGTGTTTTAATTTAATAATGTTTTATGTTTCTCGTAGGTTTACTTAGTGCGCTAGTATTGCCATGTGTATTTTGCATTCTTAATTAGCCTTCATTGTCAGTGTAAACACAAAACATTGATTAGTTCACTTTGCACAATATTTACATAATGAAGCCACAATTTCTTGATAAGAAAATAAAAAAAATTATTATGTTTTAGGACTATTCCTTTTAAATGTAGATGTCCAAAACATTTTTTGTTTGTTAAAACGCATGAACAGCCATGCATACAAAAAAGATCTTTAAAAATATCGTGAAAAATTAAACATGTACTAGTCCTTAAAGTGGTTGTATACCCAAATTTTGTACAAGCACCTACAGGTAAGCCTACATTAAGGCTTACCTGTAGGTGCTTGTAATATCTCCGAGACCTACACAGTCTCGGAGATATTTGCAAAAAAAACTGTACCGCTATCTACGGCGCATGCGCACCGTAGATAACGGCGCAGGCGCACTGAGCGCGGCGGCTCTTGAATGGGAGCCTGCCGTACACTGCCGGTAATTCGCGCATGCGCGGGGATCGTGCCGTTCCCCGCGCATGTGCGGGAGTGACGTCATCGCCGCTCCGGCCAATCACAGCGCCGGAGCGGCAATACCCGGAAGTCACTCCGGGTATCATGGATTCGACGGAGGACACGTCCGAGGACCGCTGCGGGGGCTTTGATCTAAGGTAAGTGATTGATAATGAGCTAGTATGCTAGTCATACTAGCTCATTATACCTTTGCCTTGCAGGTTGACCCAAAAAAAAAAAAGTTTTGCGGTATACAACCGCTTTAAAGGTTAAAAGAAAAACAAACCTGCCAAAACACAGCAAGTTCAACGTTATTTTGTGGAAAAACATTATACACGCCCAAGCACAGCCATGATCTTTTGTAGCCTTTCCTCCACCCGCTTGGTATTTTCCCTGATCTCTATCAAGTCTCCCTTTAATTTTTTAAGGTCACGACAGCAGACCATGAGGTATTGGATCAGGATCTGGGCACTGTGATGTGTAAACTTTTCGGGGTCTCCGGCCAGAACTGCACCTAAATAAAAAAGAATCATGTAGTATAGAATATGTAGGCCTACATCTATTAACCTGCATCTGTCTGGTTTGACACTGACCTGTTGTGGTGCCACTTTCCACTTCCACAACCTCACGTTCCTCTCCATCATGTGGTTCTGGGGGTATTGTTGAAGGTCTTGGATTTAGAGGCTCATCTGACGTAGCTTTTTGAAGCCCTATGGAGATTGCAAGAAAAGGTATACTTTCATTAGTAACGAATATATTTTTGAGAAAATTAAACCATGAACAAATAATTTGTAAACATTATTTTGAAGTGTGGTCCATTTTTAAATGTACCCCCAGTGACAACCGGAACACATGATTGGATACATAGCGAAAACCATAGCATATACTTTTTGAACCAAAGTTTGACACATTGTAACACCCCAAAGTATATACACAGGATCACCTGTGTGTGACACCCTCAAACTTTGGGGCTTTTGGCCCACACTTGTACTACTGCGTTCAGATGTTTCATCAGCTGCTGAGCATTCTCTCCCTCAACATTACCATGCATATCCTTTTTTTTTTTTTAAATTGTCCTTTGGATTTGATCCCAAAAACTAATTGGTTACCAAATTTGCTCCCCCAAATAAAATTAAATAAATGGGTGTTCACACGGGATGATCCCAAAACATCGTTTTATGAACTGGACGGAGAAAGAGGTTTAATACGTCCGTTTACTGTGCGGACGAACCTGAAAGATTGTATCTTTCACTGTACTATATCAAAGACAAAAATACACGACATAATACAAGTAATAATCTTTAGCAGGGATAATAGCCAAAAAGTACTTACTTTTTCCTATAACTTTCTTGATTCTTTTGTATTGGTCGGGCTCCCGCAACTTCAGATCAGACCATCGTTTTCTGAGCTGTTCCTTCGTTCTGCACACCCCGAATTTTTGGTGAAGACTTTTGACCACTTTGCCCATAATTTTTGTCTTGACCAGATTAGGCCTTTTATATGGCCCATGCTTGGCATCATAATCCTCCCTCTTCAAAATGGCGACCATTTCCTCGAATGACATGTTGGATGCCTTATATCTCCTGGATCGGGATTTGGGCTCCTCTGGAATTTCCTCCTCTGTAGAGGTAATCTCAGCCACCTGTGTCTTCGCCATGTTACTAAGCACTACGACGAGCGAGAAGGGGCGGGGGAAGTACAATATCGAACGTCAGGGGCGGGGAAAGCGTGCAGAGTTTCACGCATGCGCAGTGTATATCAAGTGAAGATCCATGTGTCGAAAATACGTTCATTTGGCGGGAGAGGGAGTTCGCAACGAACGTGTTGACCAAGGTACATAACATTTTAAGGATTTGGGTTTCCTCAGAGGAGGAGATTTGGGGCTTTAAGATCTGTCCAAAATGCTGATTTGATGAATGGTGCCTGAAACATATGTATTTTCTTGGTTCTTGATTTTACAGAGAGAATGAATACATTCAAAAACCCTGAGTTTATGGGGGAGTTCATTGATAAATGGAAGGAACTCCCTATCCTGTGGCAGACCAAAAGTGGTTCCAATAAAAACAAAACGGCCAGGACAGCAGCACTGGAGAGCCTGCTTGCATTTGTCCAAACCCAGATACCCACAACAACTCTCCAAGATGTGAAAACCAAAATTGCTACCATCAGGGGGACATACAGGACCCAGAGAAATATGGTCCTGAAGTCCCAGAGGTCAGGTGCTGCAGCAGATAAGGTTTATAAACCCAGTCTGTGGTACTACAGCAAGTTATCTTTTCTGGATGACCAGCTGGAAGTGCGGGAATCTCTGTCCACTCTTCCCCCCAGAGGTCAATCCAGCCTTCCTTGTAGCCAAACCTCCAGCCTTCCTTGCAGCCAGCCCTCCAGCCTTCCTTGCAGCCAGCCCTCCAGCCTTCCTGGCAACCCTGCTCTGGCTTCCTCTGAGGATCAAGATCAGGTCCTTGAGGAGGCAGATTTGGATATATGGAGCCAGGTAAAGTATTGATATCTACATTTATATGTTACAAAAGTGATGAATTTAAATTGATGTTAGTATTGTTAGGTATTTAATGTTCGAAAAAAAAAGGATTTAAAGAGCAAGATACAGTAGTGGTCAAATTTGATGTGGACAAGGCAACAATATCAGGAGGCGGAATCTCTGAAAATTTACAAATTTTTCACATTCAATTCAAAAATGTCTGGAGGTGAACAATGTGTGTGATTGATGGTGGCAAAAAATTAATAAAGTCCCTTTCTTTTTTTACAGCCAGAGCAGAGCCAGGAAGAGGGTGATGTTGGGGACCAGGAGGAGCCAGGGCCCAGTGGCACCCAGGAGGAGGCTGGGCCCAGTGGCACCCAGGAGGAGGCTGGGCCCAGCACAAGAGCCCAGATGCCTCCCCTGATAATGAAACCACGAGGGCCAAGGAGAGGTAGGCAGGTGGAGGAGGAAACAAGAGCCTTCATCAAAGAGGCTACTGCGGCCCTCAGAGAGGCACCCTCTGCTGAGGAGGGCTTTGCCGCAGTCCTCGCACATAAGCTAGGCCAAATGGACCTGCGTCAAAAGCTCTATAGTGAGACCCTTCTCCTGAAGGTAATTAACAAGGGATTGCTCGGTGAACTCACCAAGTTCACCGACATCACAGAGGTTGTCCCTACTCCTCCACCTCCTCCTCCTCCTCCTACTACTCCTCCTGCCACAACCTCTCCTCCTGATCCCCAGCCTCCGAGGAAGAAACCAACCAAGGCTGCAGAGAAGGCTGGAGAGAAGGCTACAAGGAAGAGGAAAAAATAATGCCTGCTGTAGTACCACAGACTGGGGACATATATGACTTATCTGCTGCGGTTCCTGACCTCTGGGAGTTCAAGCCAAGATTGGGCTCCTTTTTGATTTCTTTTAATCAATAGTTTGGTTTTCACATCTTGGATGGTTGTTGTGAGGTCCAAGGGATGCACAAATGCAAGCAGGCTCTCCAGTGCTGCCTTCCCCTTTAATTTGTTATGTTCCTAAATAAAGGATACTTTTTTTTGGCTTAAAATACTTGACTATGTGATTGGTATTTCAAAAGAGAGTTTGCTAGGGAGCAGGCAGGGACATTTAAAATAATATTATTGTTATTAACAAGGGACACAAACCTCCTTGAGGCAAAATGAGACAAATTTTGAAGGTTGGTGTGGTAACTTTACACAAGAATAATTTAAGCAAAAAAACAAAAAAAAAAAAAGACCAAAAAAATAAATAAGCTAACTTAATTACTAAAATAAACTGCAAAAACATAAAAAAAAAAAAAGTTGATCTTTACATTTATTCATGAATTTATGAGGGAGATGTGGCTTGAAAAGATTATTTTTCTATCATTAAATCAATTAGGAATTACTTTAGAAACAAGTTTGGCATAACTCTCAATGTCATTAGCAAAAGAAGGTAATTATTTAAGCATTATCAAAAGAAGAACGGAATGCGCAGCATTAAAACGATGCAATTAATTCCACCGTGACGAATGTGCCATATCTAGTTCCAACGCTAGCTTTACCAAAACGAGCACTCCCGTCTCATACTTGATTCTGAGCATGCGCGTTTTTTTTCACCTCGTTAAAGCATACACACTATCGTTTTTCACGTCGTTAAAAAAAACGACATGAAAAACGACGTGAAAAAAGAGAGCATGTTCTAATTTTTTAATGGCCGTTTTTCACGTCGTTAAAAATGCTCTGGAGCATACACACGATCATTTTTAATGCCCATTTTTTAAAATGGCATTTTTAACGGCATGAAAAACGATCGTGTGTATGGGGCATAAGGCTAAGCAGACCAGATGTGGAACATGAGAAGGGGCGGGTCTATTCATGTATTACACAGTGAAGGAAGTTCCCCATCAGGTCCACCCCCTCGTATGTCAGACCCCGCCTACGTCATTGGCCTGAGCGGACCTGATGGGGAACTTCCTTCACTGTGTAATACATGAATAGACCCGCCCCTTCTCACATTCCGCATCTGGTCCGCTTAGCCTTACACCTAGTCATTGGCTGAGCGGACCTGATGGGGAACTTTAGAAGGGGCGGGTCTATACATTTAATAGACTGCGGAGGAAGTTCCGCATCAGGTCCGCTCAGGCTCAGCCAATGACGGACAACACTGGACATCGGATTGCCGCGGGACACTGGATTTCATCGCTGGAATGTTTTTTTTTTTTTTTATAAAAAGGACTTACTCTTTCGTCCATGGACCGACACAGCTTCTCTATTGACAAAGTGGGTATTATCCGTTAATTAGGAGTGACTAGGCAGAAAAACTTGTAAAAAGTGTTGCATTACACCTTCTACAGTACCGCCCAGGGGGCGGACCCTCTGGGTATACCCTCTCAGTCTGCATCTTCGCAGATCAGTTTTTTTCTGTCTAGCAAGGAGTAGGACATGGCTCCCTTCGGGCCCATTGGTCCGGGGAAAAAAGATATATATATATATTTTTTTATTTTTTTTGCTACATTTGTTGTTTCCTGCGATCTTCGATCAACTACCGACTGGGTGACAGGCTGGATCCTCGATCCTTGTAGTCTCCCCAGTTTCGGCCATCGAGCGTGTGCCGACCCTAGCTGCGCGCTGGGTTTTCCACGACATGCCCGTCGCTCCACGGGTGGCCGGTGAGCTTACGCTCCAGGGCCTGCATCGGACCGCTCAGCTTCGGCTGACCTTACGGCCGAGTCGCAGCAGCCTGGCCGGTGAGCTTACGCTCCAAGGCTTGCATCGGACCGCTCAGCTTCGGCTGACCTTACGGCTGAGTCGCAGCAGCCTGTCCGGTGAGCGTCATGCTCCAGGGCATACATATGATCGTCCCTTCTGGGTCCAATCACAGCATGCCTGGCCAACAGTCACCTTCCGTGCGTGGACGATGATCTGTTTGGAATGTCTTCCAGCAGAATACATGCAGGATAGGTAAGTAAAACTCCCCTGCCTCGGCTGGGTGATTTAGCTGGACATTCCTGGAGAGATCAAGTAAGTGGTTGTGGCCCCTTTCTTCCCTCTCTCCCTGCCTTTCCCTCCTCCCTGGGCTTCTAGCTAAAGGTTGCTGGGTGCTGGGGGTCACCTAGGGGGTCCCACTGGAGCGGGGCTGGCTGTAACTAACATTTAAAAGAAATGTCATTTTTTCTTACCTGTGTTTGTGTCCTTCCTCCTCCATGCTGTCGGCGGCCATTTTGAGGTGGTCCATGCCAAGTTTGGCCTCTTGTGACTGCCCGGCGGCCATCTTCCTGTGGTTCGGCCACACCCACTGGCCCCTATCAGCTGATCGGCGGCCATGTTTGTCCACCCTGTATGCAGATATTGCCGTTCGGCGGCCATCTTTTTGTGGGCTATGGCTGCTTGACCTCTATCTTCTGTCGGCGGCCATTTTCCTAGAGCCCACATTATCTTCCATACAGACGTTTTTGGCAACCATTTTTCGAGAGCCTCCGGCCTCTAGGGTGCATTACACTGGCGCGAAAATTCACACAGGAAGTGCTGATAAAAGAAGCAGACTGACACAGCAGCAAGGGGACAGCATCACAGGCGCAGCATAGCAGTACCTATCCAGGGTGGTGAGTCCTCTGGGTGACCCGGCCTCTCTGCAGCACAGGAGGGTGGCCTATTGATATCTTGCCTGGAGCCCTGTGAGTGTCAGCGTGTGGTCAGCATGGCATCTGAGCCAGATGTCTTCTCCCCTGAAACACCAGATTTAGCAGCTGGTGCCCCTGAGGTGTCTATGAACGCTATGACTGCAATCCTAGAGGCGTTTGCTGCCAGGGTGGAAGCAGCACACGGGAATACAGGGGGTAGTAAACGCCCCATCCCCTGCAAGCTTCTGGGGATAATTCTGGTGCAGAACCAGGTCCAGCTACGGCTCGGGGCCCAGATTCTGACACATCAGAGACTGCAGACCGTGACCGGACAGTGAGAATGACTCAAAGTCCAGGTCAGTACGCGAGACGGTTTTGGTATCTGACCATATTACTGCAGTGCGGGATATGCTAAAATTGGAAAATACTACAGAAGCAGCAGAGACTCCGGTCCACTTGGGTTTCATAGACCTGCCCGCACTGCTAAGGTGTTCCCTTGTGTGTATTTTGATAAACTCTTATACAAGGAATGGGAGAACCCACTGAGGGTCTTTACAGCCCCAAAGAGGTTTGCGGTACGGTACCCCTTTTGAGGAGAGTTTTCTGAAGAAATTGATCTCTCCCCCCTATAGTGGACCCTCCGGTGTCCAGACTTAATAGAGCCACCACAATTCCTGTAGAAGGGGCTCCTGTTTTCAAGGACCCTGTGGATAAGAAGGCTGAAGCACTCGCTTGCTACCTATACTCAGTGGTAGGCTCGGCAGTACGCCCGGCATTGGCGGGGGCCCTAGTGTCTCACACACTTACTGAATGGGCAAGATTGCTACTCCAGGGGTTAAGGAGCGAGATGCTCCTCCTGATGAGATAACATTGGCCGACCTGTTGGTCCAGGGCCTTAGGTTTGTCTGCGAGTCAGACATGAATACTATTCCCCTGCTGTCTAAAACTTCGGTTTATGCAGTAGCAATACGCCGCCTGATCTGGCTAAAAGGCTGGTCTGCGGACCAGACTTCCAAGAAAGCCCTGTTGGATCTGCCTTTTAAGGGCGACAGACTTTTTGGGGCTTCTCTGGATGACATCATCAAGGATGCCACAGGAAGTAAAAGCACTTTGCTTCCCCAAATTAGCAAGGGTAAGGGGCCACGCCAAGGGCAAGGGCCCTCCTTTACTGCACACAAGTGTTTTTTTCGTCCCCCTAGGGCGACAGAGAAAAGACCCCAGGCCGATAAAGCGCCTGCCCAAGGACAAAAGTGTCCCTGGTCCCGCATACCCAATAAGCCTGCGGACAAATTTGCGTCCGCATGAAGGTCCACCCCCACCCAGCTCTCGGGTGGGGAGACGTCTTCGCAAATTCGCGACTCAGTGGACAGCACTAATCTCCGACAGGTGGGTTTGCGAAGTAATCTCCTCAGGCTACCAGATAGAGTTTCTCTCTTGTCCACCGGACAGATTCAACACCTCCAATCTCCAGCTACTACCGACCCGTCGGGAGGCCCTGTATGGGGCGGTCCAGGGTCTACTGGAACGCAAGGTAGTTATTCCAGTTCCAGAACTGGAACGGGGTTTTTACTCAAATCTGTTCATTGTGCCGAAGAAGGAGGGGGTTCGTCCAAGCTTGGATCTCAGAGCCCTCAATTGCTTTGTGAAGGTACAAAGTTTTCAGATGGAGTCGGTTCGATCTGTAGTCACGGCTCTCCATCCGGGGGACTTTCTGGCCTCCTTGGACATCAAGGACGCATACCTGCATGTCCCCATATACTCCAGACACCAGAGGTTTCTGCGATTTGCTATCGGGAAGGACCACTACCAGTTTGTGGCCCTCCCGTTGGGCCTTGCCTCAGCACCCAGGACGTTCACCAAGGTGCTCGCTCCGATTCTGGCACTTCTAAGACAGTGGGGTATCGCTATCACAGGCTACTTATACGACCTTCTGCTGAAGGCCCCTTCAAGCTCAGAATTAGAGGTAAGCGTGTCCATTACCTGTCAGACTCTTCGAGACTGTGGTTGGATATTAAACACGCAAAAGTCACTATTGGTGCCCACTCAACGCCTAGGGTACCTAGGGTTGATTCTGGATTCTTCAGAGGCAAAGGTATTCCTCCCTGTGGAGAAGTTGCAGACCCTCCGGGCTGCAGTACGGCAGCTGACTTCCAGGAATTGGTCGTCACTCCGTTTTTTTCATGCGAGTGTTGGGCCTCAGGGTAGCCTCCTTCGAGGCGGTTCCATATGCTCAATACCACACTCGAGTGTTACAGAAGGAAGTTCTGTCCAGATGGAACAGATGTCCATCATCTCTGGATTATCAAATCCGAGTGAGCCACATAGTCAGGAGATCCCTGGTATGGTGGCTGACAGCACCGGCTCTAATGACCGGGAAGTCATTTCTTCCGGTTTACTGGATAGTGATCACGACGGACGCCAGCCTTACAGGTTGGGGGGGAGTCTGGGGTGTTCAGTCGGCGCAAGGTCGCTGGACCCCAGAGGAAGCCCGCCTGCCGATCAATGTCCTGGTAATCCGGGCGATCAGGCTGTGCCTCTTCAAATGGTCTCAGAGGCTGCAAGGGCGTCCAGTCAGGATCCAGTCAGACAACGCCACAGAAGTGGCATATGTCAATCATCAAGGAGGAACAAGAAGCTCAGCTGCAACATCGGAGATCGCTCGCATCCTGAAGTGGGCAGAGAGGAGCGTACCGGCACTGTCGGCCGTGTACATTCCGGGTGTGGAAAACTGGCAGGCGGACTACCTGAGCCGCCAGATGCTGGACCAGGGAGAAGGGTCCTTACACCGGGAGGTGTTCCAACTCCTCTGCCAAAGATGGGGCACACCAGACGTAGATCTTCTGGCTTCCCGACTCAATCGGAAGGTATTGAGATTTGTGGCCCGGTCAAGAGACCCATGGGCAGACGCAACAGACGCGTTGGTAGCATCGTGGGGTCAGTATCGGCTAATCTATGCCTTCCCTCCCTTAAGGCTTCTTCCTCTTCTGCTCCGCAGAGTGGAGGCAGAGGGAATTCCAATGGTCCTAATCGCTCCAGATTGGCCTCAGCGTCCTTGGTACGCCGATCTAGTACGTCTGGTAGCAGACGTCCCCTGGCGCCTACCACTACGGAAGAACCTGCTATCGCAAGGTCCCATATTCCATCCTGCTTTACAGTCATTGGCTTTAACGGCATGGCTGTTGAGAACCAGGTACTGAGAGACCGGGGCCTGTCAGACTCAGTAATCTCTACTATGAGAAGTGCTCGAAAACCGTCCTCTAGGAAGGTCTATCACCGCACTTGGAGGGCCTACATCTCCATGTGTGAGGAAATGAAATGGCATCCGCGTACCTATTTGGTGTCAGGGTCACCTGTGGCCAGGTGACAGATGCACACCGTAGGGGGACAGGAGTGCACCGCGAGGTAGTGAACCCTATGGCTGGCTTCTGTGGGTAGGAAACTGGGTGGTTGTGGAAAGCGGGACCAGAGGAGCACAACCGGGATCCCAACGGAAGCGAGAGCCAAGATTCCCCAGGGCGCGGAGTCTAAGACCCAGCTGGTCTTCTCCAGGGCCTCTAGTGGTGAGGATGTTACGCTGCAGGCTGGGACCAGGTCGCGGCCCCTGGAGTTTCCTAGCTCACGCCCCGTAGGATAAGGGGAAGCAGCGGCACACGATAGAGAGAACCGAATAACAAGCCGAAGGTCAGGGGCCACAAGCAGACAAGGATAACGAAGAACGAGCCGAAGGTCAAGGGTCACGAGCAGACAGGGATGGTCGGGGACAAGCCAATAACGTAACAGAGAGACAGACGTAGCACACGGCAGGCAGGAACCCAAACACACAATGCCTAACAAACACGTTGATCAGCAAAGCAGGCTTGCAGTGCACAGGTTAATATAGTGTTCAGTGATAGGGCCTGGGGTGGAGTCAGGCTGGGAGGAGATTATAAAGGAAGCCAGGTGAAGGAGGTCTGGTCTCTAGATGAACACATGAGGAGGAAGGTAAGATGGCAGACAGACATTAATGCATATCCATGACAGTACCCTCCCTCTTACGAGGCCTCCCCCTTCCCCGCCTGGGCCCAGGTTTAGAGGGAAACTTCAGATGAAACTCCTTTAACAGACGAGGTGCAAAGACCTCAGATGCAGTGATCCAAGACCTCTCCTCAGGACCAAACCCTTTCCAATGAACGAGGTACTGAAGAACGCCTTTACAGAGTCGGGAGTCCAGAATTTGACTGATCTCGTACTCCTGATTATCCTCCGAGACAGGCGCCACGGTAGGAAGAGGACGAGAGAATTTATTGAGGACTAAAGGCTTTAGAAGAGCAACATGAAAGGAGTTAGTGATTTTAAGGCTCTTAGGAATCTGGAGTTTGAAACAAACCGGATTCAGTTTAGCAGTTACCGTGTATGGACCGATGAATCGTGGAGCAAACTTCAGAGAAGGAACTCGGAGCTTGATGTTCCTGGTAGAGAGCCAGACTTTGTCCCCTGGCTGAAGAGAAGGCGGTTTACGCCTGCGGCGGTCTGCAAAGCCTTTGAATTTTTCAGCAGCTGCCCGGAGGGAATCATGAACGTGACCCCAAACGGAATTGAGAGACTCCTGAACCGAAGCCAAAGCTGGAATGTCTGGAGAACAGATCATAGGAAGAGGAAGTTGAGGGTGTTTTCCATAAACTGTGAAAAAGGGTGTCTTCTGCGAACTGGTATTCACATGATTGTTATGGGAGAATTCTGCCCACGGGAGTAGAGAGGACCAATCGTCATGGTGAGAAGACACAAAGGTGCGAAGAAAGACCTCTAACTCCTGATTAACCCTCTCAGTCTGTCCATTGGATTGGGGATGGTAAGAAGAAGAAAAATCCAAGACAATATTGAGGGATTTGCAAAAGGCTCTCCAAAAACGAGACGTGAATTGGACTCCCCTGTCGGAAACAATATGAGAAGGGACCCCATGTAGGCGGAGAATTTCTCGAATGAAAATGGGAACCAAGGCAGGGGCAGAAGGAAGACCAGGAAGAGGAACAAAATGAGCCATCTTGGAGAATCGATCGATTACCACCCAAATGACTGTATTATTCTCAGACAGTGGGAGATCGGTGATAAAATCCATGGCAATATGGGCCCAGGGTTCCTTAGGAATAGGCAAGGGCATGAGGAGACCAGCAGGAGCTTGTGTGGAGGATTTGGACTGAGCACAGACATGACAAGCTTTAACGTAGTCTTTGACGTCTGAGCGGAGATTAGGCCACCAGTAGTGACGACTGATGAGTAGGAAGGATCGGAGGAATCCAGAATGCCCTGCCACCTTGGAATCATGTCCCCAACGAAGGATCTTAGCTCTTAGCTCAGTGGGGACAAAGGTCTTACCAGGCGGAATTTTAGACTTCAGGGTGGTAGAGTGGGCAACAATGCATGAGGTGGGAATGATCGGCTCAGGTTCAGGGGCGGACTCCTCGTCCAAAGTGTCAAATGACCTAGAGAGCGCATCAGCCCGACCGTTGCAGGAACCAGGTTTGTAGGTAATCGTGAAATTAAAACGGGCAAAGAAGAGACTCCACCTGGCCTGTCTAGGATTCAGACGTTTAGCATTCTGTAGATACTGTAAATTCTTGTGATCGGTAAAGATCGTTATGGAGTGAGGGGAACCCTCCAAGAGATGACGCCACTCCTCTAACGCCAATTTAATAGCGAGAAGTTCCCGATCACCGATGGCATAATTCCTCTCTGCCTGAGAATTTTTTTTGGAGAAGAACGCACATGGTTGGCGTCTCTTCTCAAAGATTTGAAGAAGCACAGCTCCCACCCCCATTGAGGAAGCGTCCACTTCAATAAAAAATGCATTCCCAGGATTTGGTCTCCTCAAGAGGGGGCCAGAAACAAAGGCCTGTTTCAGGTTGTGAAATGCAGAGACAGCTTCGGGAGGCCAGTCTCTGGCATTCACACCCTTCTTGGTCAAAGCGATAATAGGCGCGGCAATGGAAGAGTAATTCCTTATGAACTGCCTATAATAATTAGTGAAGCCAAGAAAGCGCTGTGTGGCCTTGAGGCTAGCAGGAAGAGGCCAGTTGGTGATAGCCAAGACCTTCCCAGGGTCCATACGAAGCCCCGAACATGAGACAAAGCACCCCAAAAACAGGACCTCAGAACATTCAAAGGAACATTTCTCCAGCTTGGCATAGAGATTGTTCTCTCTAAGACGTTGAAGTACAGTGCGGACATGGTTTCTGTGGACGAGCAGATTTTCAGAAAAGATCAGAATGTCATCCAGATAGATGACAACAAACTGGTACAGCAGATCTCTGAAGATTTCATTGACAAAGTTTTGAAACACGGCTGGAGCATTACACAGACCAAAAGGCATCACCAGATATTCGTAATGCCCGTCTCTAGTGTTAAATGCAGTCTTCCATTCGTCACCCTCCCGTATTCGAATGAGATTGTACGCGCCTCTGAGATCCAACTTGGTGAAAATGGAGGCACCCTTCAACCTATCGAATAGCTCAGATATTAAGGGTAAGGGGTATCGATTTTTAATAGTAACCGCATTTAAACCCCGATAATCGATGCAGGGTCTTAAGGTACCATCCTTTTTGGCAACAAAAAAGAACCCTGCCCCTGCAGGCGATGAGGATTTCCGGATGAACCCTCTCTCCAGATTCTCTGCTACATACTCCGACATGGCCTGGGTCTCTGGGATGGACAGAGGGTAGGTACGACCCCTGGGTAGAGTTGCTCCGGGGACAAGATCAATAGCACAGTCAAAAGACCTGTGGGGAGGAAGCACCTCAGCTGATTTTTTACAGAACACATCCCGGTAATCGCTGTATGCGGCGGGAAGATCAGAAGAAACAGAAGTGGCAGCAACCGGAAGACTCTCCTTGGGGGTCACCTTGAGAAGACACGACGAGAAACATGAGGAACCCCAGGCCAGGATCTGCCCAGAGACCCAGTCCACATGTGGAGAGTGGAGCTGTAGCCAAGGGAGGCCCAATACAACTGGGGTAGAGGCCTTGGGTAGAATAAGAAAGGATATCCACTCCTGGTGGAGAATCCCTACCGACATCCTAATGGGTAGCGTCTGGAAGCGAATAGGGCCCCCTGGGAGAACAGTGCCATCAATTGCCGAGACTACCAATGGGGTAGTGAGAGGTGAAAGGGTAAGCTTCATAGAAGAAGCAGTTCTCCAATCCATGAAATTGCCGGCAGCCCCGGAATCCAGGTATGCAAGGGTTGACTGAGGAGAAGTGCCTACATGAAGGGACACCGGCAAGAGCAGGCGAGAAGGTGATGTTTCTGGGTCCAATACTCCACCTTCCAAATGTATTAGACCCGAGCGTTTCCCGGACGAAGCGAGCAGGAGTCACGAAAATGACCCTTGCCCCCACAATAGAGGCACAAGCCCAGAGTTCTGCGCCTAGCACGTTCTTCGGGGGTTAGTCTGGTCCGGCCCAGCTGCATAGGTTCTTCAGCAGGTAGAGGATGCTCCACGGAATGAAGGGAGGGGAGCTCAGACTGGCTAGGACCCAGAGAGTGCTGGCGTCTTTTTTCTAAGGACCTCTCTTGAAAACGAATGTCGATCTGGTTGCATAATGAAATTACATCGTCCAGACCGACGGGAATGGCTCTTCCCGCTAATTCGTCTTTCACTCGGTCAGAGAGGCCATGTAAAAAGGTAGCGACCAGGGCCTCATTATTCCAGCTCAATTCAGCTGTGTGGATACGGAACTGAAGAGCATATTGCCCCACTGAACTAGATTCTTGGCGAAGACGTAAGACAGCACTAGCCGCTGAAGAAGCCCGAGCCGGCTCTTCGAAGATATTACGAAAGAGCTTCAAGAATTCGGACAGACTGGAAACCACCGGATCGTTCCTCTCCCACAGGGGGGCAGCCCAGGCCAAAGCTTCACCGGAGAGGAGGGAAATGATATAGGCTACCTTAGCCCGGTCAGATAGGAAGCTTTGAGGCTGAAGCTCAAAATGAATAGTGCATTGGCTGAGAAACCCCCTGCAGGCCTTGGAGTCCCCAGAGAAACGGAACGGAGCTGGCAATCTTAGTGAGTGTGAGGCTGCGACTGGTGCGATAGGTACAGCCGCTGGTTGTACTTGGGGTTGCGGATTCGGGGTTCCCAAGGAGACCTGAAGCTGCTCGAATCGAGAAGCCAGATCCTGGAGGAATCGCATCACCTGGGTCTGATTTGATTCCTGGGTCTCAAGTCTGCGAACTATGCCCTGCAATGGATCATCCGCGGGAAGCGGGATGTCAGCCGGGTTCATGGCTGATCAAACTGTCAGGGTCACCTGTGGCCAGGTGACAGATGCACACCGTAGGGGGACAGGAGTGCACCGCGAGGTAGTGAACCCTATGGCTGGCTTCTGTGGGTAGGAAACTGGGTGGTTGTGGAAAGCGGGACCAGAGGAGCACAACCGGGATCCCAACGGAAGCGAGAGCCAAGATTCCCCAGGGCGCGGAGTCTAAGACCCAGCTGGTCTTCTCCAGGGCCTCTAGTGGTGAGGATGTTACGCTGCAGGCTGGGACCAGGTCGCGGCCCCTGGAGTTTCCTAGCTCACGCCCCGTAGGATAAGGGGAAGCAGCGGCACACGATAGAGAGAACCGAATAACAAGCCGAAGGTCAGGGGCCACAAGCAGACAAGGATAACGAAGAACGAGCCGAAGGTCAAGGGTCACGAGCAGACAGGGATGGTCGGGGACAAGCCAATAACGTAACAGAGAGACAGACGTAGCACACGGCAGGCAGGAACCCAAACACACAATGCCTAACAAACACGTTGATCAGCAAAGCAGGCTTGCAGTGCACAGGTTAATATAGTGTTCAGTGATAGGGCCTGGGGTGGAGTCAGGCTGGGAGGAGATTATAAAGGAAGCCAGGTGAAGGAGGTCTGGTCTCTAGATGAACACATGAGGAGGAAGGTAAGATGGCAGACAGACATTAATGCATATCCATGACATTTGGTTTCCAGAATCCTGCTGTTTTTACAGCATGGGGTGGACCAAGGGCTTGCCCTAAGTACGATTTAAGGGACAGATATCTGCCCTGGCTGTCTTTTTTCAGCGACCCCTGGCGACTCACTCTCTCGTGAGTACATTTGTGCAGGGGGTCCGACATGTGGCCCCTCCGGTCCGTCCCCCGTTACCTCCGTGGGACTTGAACCTGGTCCTCTCGGTGCTTCAGAAGGCACCGTTTGAGAATATTAGAGATATTCCCCTGTTGACACTTTCTCAGAAAGTGGTCTTTTTGGTGGCTGTTACGTCAGTTAGACGAGTCTCTGAGCTGGCAGCCTTGTCCTGCAAGGCTCCCTATTTGATTTTCCACAAGGATAAGGTGGTGCTGCGGCCACAGCCTTCCTTTCTTCCGAAAGTCGTTTTGGCTTTTCATCTCAACGAAGACATTGTACTTCCATCCTTGTGTCCTCAGCCGTCGAATCCTAGGGAGTCGGCGTTGCATTCCTTGGACGTTGTCCGAGCTTTGAGAGTATACCTATCTGCTACTTCCCTGTTCCGGAAGTCAGACTCACTGTTTGTTTCGGTGGCTGGTCCCAAGAAGGGCCAAACAGTCTCATCGGCCACCATCTCTAGGTGGATCCGACAGATAGTAATCCAGGCTTACGCCTTAAAGGGTCAGGCGCCCCCCTTTCCTGTCACGGCGCATTCGACCAGGGCAATAGGTGCCTCTTGGGCTTTCTGACATCAAGCGTCTGTTTCCCAATTATGTAAAGCGGCGACTTGGTCGTCCGCTCACACTTTCACAAAATTCTACAAAATTGATGTAGGTGCATCTTCGGATGCCTCTTTTGGCCGCAAGGTTTTGCAAGCGGCTGTTTAGAGTTGCAACTCCTCCGTTGGAGGAGTGCTGTTTTGTGTTTGGGGTGAAGTTTATTTTTATGCTGTTACCACCCCTCGTTTTTTCTCTGACACTGCTTTGGGACGTCCCACTTTGTCAATAGAGAAGCTGTGTCGGTCCATGGACGAAAGAGTAAATAGGATTTTTTACTCACCGTAAAATCCTTTTCTCTGAGTCCATGGACCGACACAGCACCCACCCCTCCTTTTAAGTTTGTACTGCTTTTTGACGAACTGATCTGCGAAGATGCAGACTGAGAGGGTATACCCAGAGGGTCCGCCCCCTGGGCGGTACTGTAGAAGGTGTGATGCAACACTTTTTACAAGTTTTTCTGCCTAGTCACTCCTAATTAACGGATAATACCCACTTTGTCAATAGAGAAGCTGTGTCGGTCCATGGACTCAGAGAAAAGGATTTTACGGTGAGTAAAAAATCCTATTTTTCCAAGGTGTTTGTGTGTTTTTTTTTACATTTTTTTTACACTTTCTTCGTGAAATGGTAGGGGTACAATATACCCCTTACCAATTCACATGGGGGGGGCGGGATCTGGGGGTCCCCTTTGTTAAAGGGGTCTTCTAGATTCCAATAAGCCCCCTGCCCGCAGACCCCCACAACCACCGGGCAAGGGTTGTGGGGATGAGGCCCTTGTCCCCATCAACATGGGGACATCCTCCCCATGTTGAGGGCATGTGGCCTGGTACGGTTCAGGAGGAGGGGGGCGCTCTCTCTTCCCCCCCTCTTTTCCTGCGGCCTGCCAGGTTGCGTGCTCGGATAAGGGTCTGGTATGGATTTTTGGGGGGACTCCACGACATTTTTTTATTTTTTTTGGGGTGGAGTTCCCCTTAAAATCCATGCCAGACCTGAAGGGCCTGGTATGGATATTTGGGGGGAACCGCACGCATTTTTTTTTTAATTTGCGGTGGGGTTCCCCTTAATATCTATACCAGACCTGAAGGGCCTGGTAATTGAATTTGGGGGGACCCCCACGCTTTTTTTTTTTATCAATGACTTTTCTATGTATTGCCGGGAGCCGACAATTCATGAATAGCCGCGAGTGAGTTTTAAATGACTTTTTTTCATTCAGAAATTACATTTTGTGCAGGGACAGTTCTAAGCATGGGAAACATGCGCCACTTTACAAGCATATCATACACACCCCCTAGGTACGAAATTTAAAGGAATATTTCACTTTTATTGTTTCACATTAAGCATTATTAAAATCACTGCTCCCGAAAAAACAGACGTTTTTAAAACTTTTTTTTGCATTGATACATGTCCCCTGGGGCAGGACCCGGGTCCCCGGGCGAACAGTCAATGTTCGAGTCGAACATGAGTTTGACTCGAACTCGAAGCTCATCCCTAGCCAAAGCTATCAGCCATAACCCCGGTATTTTTTAACCACTTCAGCCCCGGAAGAATTTACCCCCTTCCTGACCAGAGCACTTTTTGCGATTGGGCACTGCGTCGCTTTAACTAAGAATTGCGCGGTCGTGCGACGTTGCACCCAAACAAAATTGACGTCCTTTTTTTCCCACAAATAGAGCTTTTTTTTGGTGGTATTTGAACACCTCTGCGGTTTTTATTTTTTGAGCTATAAACAAAAAAAGACGACAATTTTGAAAAAAAAGCAATATTTTTTACTTGTTGCTATAATAAATATCCTCAAACAATATATAAAAAAACTAATTTCTTCCTAGGTTTAGGCCGATATGTATTCTTCTACATATTTTTGGTAAAAAAATTTACAATAAGTGTATATAGATTGGTTTGCGCACAAGTTATAGCATCTAAAAATAGGCGGTAGTTTTATGGCATTTTTATTATTATTATTTTTTTATTAGTAATGGCAGCGATCTGCGATTTATATCATGACTGTGACATTATTATGGACACATCGGACACTTTTGACACTATTTTGGGACCGTTGTCATTTATACAGCGACCAGTGCTATAAAAATGCACTGATTACTGTGTAAATGACACTGGCAGTGAAGGGGTTAAACACTAGGGGGCGATCAAGTGGTTAAGTGTGTCCTAGGGAGTGATTCTAACTGTGGGGGGGGGGGGTGGTCTCACTAGAACATGACAGAGATCACTGCTCCCGGTGACAGGACAGGCAGAACAGGGAAATGCCTTGTTTACAATAGCATCTCCCCTCTCTGCCGCTCTGTGACACGATCGCGGGACACCGGCAGATATCGAATCCGCGGGACCCACGGGCTCGCTCACGGAACACGTGCCCACTGTGCCGTGATTTAAAGGCGATGTACAGGTACGTTGCTTTGCGCAGCCGTGACATTCTGCCGACGTATATCAGCGTGAGCCGGTTGGCAAGTGGTTAAAACGTTTTTTAAATTGATGCTTTCAAGGGTAGAGTAGAAATGGAGAGATGTCTCCATAAAGAGGACCTGTCACGCCTGATTTGTTTACATTTCTTGTGATAGAAATAAAAGTGATCAAACAAAAAAAAAAATGAAAAGGGACAGTGTAAAAATAAAACGATTAAAATAAATAATAAGAATAATATATATATTTTTAAAGCACCCCTGTGCCCCGTGCTCGCAAGCAAAAGGTCGCGCATGCATATGTAAACAGTGTTCGCACCACATGTGAGGTATCGCCACAAACATGAAAGCGAGAGCAATAATTCTAACACTAGACCTTCTCTGTAACTCTATACTGGTAACCTGTAAAAAAAAATTAAAGCATCGCCTATGGAGATTTTTCAGTATCATAGTTTAACGCCATTCCACGAGCGTGCGCAATTTTAAAGCGTTTTGTGTTAGGTATCTATTTACTCGCTGTAACATCATCTTTTATAATTTACCAAAACATTTGGTTATATATTGTGTTTTTGTGCAATAAAAATAAAATACATTTTTTCCCAAAAAATTACATTTGAAAAAAACCACTGCGCAAATATCGTGTGACATAAAAAATTGCAACAACTGCCATTTTATTCTCTAGGGTCTCTGCTAAAAAATGTATAATGTTTGGGGTTTCTTAGTAATTCTCTAGCATAAAATACTGATTTTAACTTGTAAGCAACAAGTGTTAGAAGAAGGCCTGGTCTTAAAGCGGTTAACAGTTAAAGGCACTGTAAGCGTGACGTGTTTTTGCGTGTTCCCTGAACAGAGCCTACATGAGGTCTTTGGGTGAAAGTACACAAAAGATTTCACTGTCAGCCTCTCACGGTGTGCAGTAAAATGTGGGCTCTATCAGTGGCAGTGCATCCATAAAGGGCGCATGGGCGCATCCCCCTCTCTCCTGCCGTCCCTCTATCACCATAGATAGATTCATGCATTGCATGAATCTATCTATGGTCTATCTATGGTCGCTGCTGCAACCCCCTATTCAGGTGCCCGGCCCCTTGTCGGGCGTCGGGCACCTGAATTACAGTGGCGGGGTGTTTTTTGAAAGCACCTGATTAGAGCCATAAGCTCTAATAGGTGTCCAAAAAAGTGAACAGCGGGCACCATGCTGGGTGTTCGCTGTTCACTCAGCTGTGTGTTAGGAAATCGATTCATTCGCTTTCCTAACACTGAACCGCCTCTCAGCCAATCAGGTGCTCGGGTCTGTGTTACCTGATTGGCTGAAACGGCAGGCGCTGTGATTGGACGCCACCTATCAGGCGTCCAATCATAGCAGAGGACGGGAAGAGAGGGCGGCAGAAGAGATAGAGGACACAGCCGCCGTGACCCGATGCCCCATCGAGACAAGGTAAGTGGTGGGCGGGGGATGCACACTGGCAGCATTTGATGGGCACAGTAGTGGCAATTGATGAGCACGCTGGCAGCAATTGATGGGCACAGTAGCGGCAATTAATGGGCACAGTGTCAGCAATTGATGGGTACAGTAACGTCAATTTATGGGTAGAGCGGCTGCAATTCATGGCACAGGGGCTGCGTTTGATGGGCACAGTGGCGGCAATTGATGGGTACAGTAACGACAATTTATGGGTACAGTGGCTGCAATTCATGGCACAGGGGCTGCGTTTGATGGGCACAGTGGCGGCAATTGATGGGCACAGTAGCGACAATTTATGGGTACAGTGGCTGCAATTCATGGCACAGGGGCTGCGTTTGATGGGCACAGTGGCGGCAATTGATGGGCACAGTAGCGACAATTTATGGGTACAGTGGCTGCAATTCATGGCACAGGGGCTGTGTTTGATGGGCACAGTGGCGGCAATTGATGGGCACAGTAGCGACAATTTATGGGTACAGTGGCTGCAATTCATGGCACAGGGGCTGCGTTTGATGGACACAGTGGCGGCAATTGATGGGCACAGTGGCTGCAATTGATGGGTTTTTTTTCAGTTTGTTTGCACCCCCCTAAAAAAAAAAAAATTGAGCACCAGCCGCCATTGGGCTCTGCATACACAGAAAAGAAGATATACTGCTTAGAGTTCAAATGCATGTGTTGGAAATGAATGGAAAGCTGTACTGCACACCTCCATCCCACCAGCGGACAGGCGCTCTATCACAGTACAGCGTCTGCAGGAGGAGCGCGGAGCGCACACTGTGGTGGTGTTTTGGTCCGCCGGGTGTGCCGTAGCCGGGGCTCTCACGCATGCGCAGTACAATGTGCCCGGCCAGTGTCATGGTGCGCTGTATGAGGCTGGGCCCGGTGGTGAGGGCCTCTGGCCGGGCCCTTAGTACGGCGGCGGGGAGACAACAGAAGAGGGCGCTGGCGGCGGACACGGCGGGTGAGGAGAACTCCGGGGCTGTGAACTCTGGACTGGTGGAGGTCACTGGGGCCAGAGGCTGGACACTGCAGGCAGACATGCTGGCTGGACTCCTTCCACCAGCCCTGTGCTGCTGAGCCGGGGAAGGGACGGTCCCTGGAGCTGCTTATAGAACTTTATGTCCAGTTATGTGGTATCCCCATAATTTCTAGGATAGGGGTGATGAATGACAGTCAGGGGCCTCCAGGGGGCGCTGTGTATAGAGTGGGAGGTTCTGTGTCCTGTTGCAGGACTCTATGGGCCCATCACACCCAGCCATAGCAGTAATATGTGTTGCCATTCATTGTGAATGACCCCCAATGCACCTTCAAAATGCAGTCCCCCCCCATGAAAAGATGTGGACAGGGCCCATTGTTACACATATTGCAGCCCACCGCCATGCACAGAACCACAAGCACTGCAGCACGAATAGGCCATTCACCTTTTGCATATCAGCCTGTTATACCCCTTTACCATTTTTTGGTTTTCAGTGCTGGGATAGATTGACCGATTAATTATGTCAGCACGCAAAACTGTACTCAAATTTATTTTATATCATTTTCTTAAAGTGGAGTTACACCCAAAAGTGTAAGCTCTGCTGATCGGAGCTTTTGGCACCTTTCAGGGGGGAAACGGGTACTCCTGGGTCACGGCGCCTTCCCTCAGAAGTTCGGCCTTCCTTCGCTGCAGGGCCAGTTAGCGCAGCGCAGTAGGGAAAGGCTTTACTGCCAATTTCCCTTACCACAAATGAGGGCGGCAGCACCTGAGAGCTGATCTTAATTTAGGCTGGGGTACCACCTTCGTGGGCTCCCAGGACAGGTAAGTGTGATCGAGAAATGTCTCACTGCCTGTGATTAGCGCTGGGCAGTGCCAACTTCCTGGCGGGCTCTGCACGTGCAGGTTGTGAACACACCTGAGCTCATCCTTAGTCCTTATATTAAATGTCAGCAGCTACAGTATTTGTAGCTGCTGACTTTAAAAAAATATTCCCCCATGTTGGAACACCGCTTTAAGACAAATTGAACTTTCTTTTGGTGGTATTTATCAACCACTGGGGATTTTAAATTTTTTACTATTCGCGGGTGGATCAGTGGCCTGACAGTTTTTTATAGCTCTTCCATAAGCGGTACTGAGTAAACAATTCACCATTGATAGACGTACATTGGCATGTAAGTGGTTAAAGTGTATAAGACTGTCAAGTTTCTGTCAGTGTCCCTGTTGGGGAGATTCACTTCTCCATTTGTATTAGAGAGAGGGGAAATCCAACACTTTTTACATACTACTCTCATTATCAAATACTTGACTTAGAAGGATGCCCTGGATCGGCACTGGCACACCACTGACAGGGCCGACGTTTCCCGGAGTTACTTCTGGGTTCGCGGTCTCTGGCGCTATGATTGCCCGGAGCCGCGATTACATCACTTCCGCGCATGCCGGTCACCGCACTGGCCCTGAAGAAACGGCACAAGCAGGCCGTTCCTTCAGTGCGGCGTTGGCGGCAGCATATACAGTGAATATCTCCTGAACGGTACAAGTTTAGGAGATATTTACAGTACCTACAGGTAAGCCTTATAGGGTTACCTGTAGGTATAATTAAAGAGGAAGACCTTACTTCCTCTTTAAAAGTCTCCAGCTACAAAAACTGTAGCTGCTGACTTTTAATACACAAACACTCACCTGTGCCAGGATCCAGCGATGTGCTCACCCAAGCCGCCCCTTCCTCTTCTGTCCTAAGGGGCGGCATCTCTGACTGTGGGCACCCGGCTTGCGGCTTCACAATTTTGGGGGGCAGAAAAACATGATAAATGACCCAATTGTTTGGTAAAATATAAAATACCCAGCATTTCAAACCTTGCCTTTTGCGTGCGCAATTTTTTTTTTTACTTTTTTTTTTGGGCGACAGGTATTTTCTTTAATGAGACATGCAGGGACTCTGCATGTGTCCCACTGAATGTAATGCAGTACAGGTCCCACTGCATTATATTTTTTCTCTGCCTTGGTGGCCAGGAAAACTGTCAACGGGGACCTGGACGCGAGGTCATACACATTGCGTCTGGGTCAGCCAGCAACAAGGAGAGGAGAGCGGTTATTTGTCCGCTCTCCTCCATGCCCTCCACCCGACGGCACCCGCTCCCAGGTCTGCAGATGGGCAAGTAAAGCCTGGGATACATAGCGGTGGGGGGGGCTTGGAATCATTCGAGTGGCAGCCCAGGCACATTGATGCAATTTCTTGTCGCCATGGTGACCTGGGATTTGTCGAGCCCTGCTTTAAGGTAACATTCAAAAAAAAGAAAAGCCTACGTCTAATTATTCTTTAAAAAATTCTCTTTTTCCTTTCTCCTACTTATGTTGCCTAACCTGTATAAAAAACTATCTGTGTACTTGTCTATTTTTAATCTGCTTCAGTCAGGTGATCCTTTTGGGTTAGGGAGCACTTGGGGATGGCACCCATTGCCCAGCTGTTGTCAGTGCTCCCTCCTCTCCTCTGCATCTGCTGCTCACTGACACAAGGGAGCCAGAGCTGTGGGATCACATGATCAGACAGGAGTGGACTAAAAAAAGGGAAATACACAGATTAGGCGGGATAGGTAGGAGGAGGGGACATTTTTAAGAATAAATAGTGTTAGGCTTTTTTACACTTCACATAATTGGGGTGCTGGCTTCTTCTTGAAATTGTCACCTTTGACACCATCTTGATGATTATTACGATTATATTTCTATGATTTATAAACCCAAATGCATGGATCTGGGATGGCTTCTGCAGAAAGGCAAAAACAGGGCTCACTGGATATAGGAAGCTTGTCCAGGCAGTCAGCATAAAGAAAAGACTTCTACTGCACTGAATGGAGTGGAGGGACATTGGCACAGTAACAGTAATTAAAACAGACTTCTGTTCTGGCTGACTTCACACCACTCGGATGATGGTGTGAAGTTTAGTGAGGAGAAACAGGAAGTGAGAAATTCAGACAAAGAAAAAAAACATTTAGAAGGTAAATCAAAGGAAAAGGTAAGTGAACCAACAATGCACTAGCTTAAAGGAACCTATTTAGAAAATAAAAAACAAACCTTTACAACCCCTTTAAAGCGATTGTAAAGGCAGAAGTTTTTTTTATTTTAATGCATAATATTAGGATAAAAAGCCTTCTGTGTGCAGCATCCCCCCTAATACTTACCTGAGGTCCATCTAGATCCAGTGATGTTGTAGGAGTGTCTCGGCTTCCCAGGACTCCCCTCCTCATTGACTGAGACATCGGTGCAGCGCCATTGACTCACGCTGCTGTCAGTCAGTCAGCCAATCAGGAGAGAAAGGGGGCTGTGGCACTCAACAGAAGGGTGGGGCAGGAGTGCCGAAAAGGAACCCAAAAAGAGGAGGATCTGGGATGCTCTGTGCAAATCCACTACACAGAGCAGGTACATACGTCATGTTTGTTATTTTTAAAGTGTAAGTTCACCTTTACAGAAAAGTCTGCAAGGGGAACTTACACAGGTCCGTCCGTCCCCAGTCCTACTGACCTGTACCGCCGCAATCTCCGGTTCTAAGCCCTGGTAGATCCGCGCCAGGAGTCTGGGGCTTAGAAAAATCCTCTTTGCTTCTTGTCTTCTGCATAGCTGACAGGACGGGCTAGGCGAGGAGGGGGACCTGTGTAAGTTCACCTTACAGAGATTTCTGTGAAGGTGAACGTGCCCTTTAACTTTTTACACTCTAAATCGAATCTTTTGTGTCGTGTGGTGCTAATTATTTATTAACTCTATAATATTCATAGATCAAGATCATGTCACAAGGAAGAACTTTGCAGATGTCCAAAGGGAAAGAGAAGAACAAGCCAAACAATCGATATTAATAAGCTGTCCCCCTAAAATTAATGAGAAGAAATTTTTGAAGCATTTATCACGACATGGAGAAGTTGCCAATCACTTCTTTTTTGACAGCTATGTAAGTATTTTCACAATAGTTTTTTTCATGTTTAAAATGTAAACTTCTATGCTAGAAAGAGGTTGGCTCTTCAGTGAAAATGTTATTTCTGTTTTGGATAGAGAAGTGAAAAGTTAGTGTGTCTGTTGGTTTTTAATTGCAGTCTGGGTCCTCGTTTCATGTCCCAGTGATGGTTGACACTGAGACGAGGAATAGGTCTAATGACGATTAATAGACACATTTGTTTTTTTAATAGATTGGGGAAAGATTAGAACTGCTACTGTTTGTTTTACTTCTTGTCTATGTAATCAAGGAGGTGAAAGAACTTATTTTCTTTCTCGTACATCACGGGACACAGAGCGGCATAGTCATTACTATGTGGGTTATATAGATACCTTCAGGTGCTGGCACTGGCAACTTCCAAAACCGGAAGTACCCTCCCCTATATAAGCCCCTCCCATCCGGGAGCACCCCAGTTTTTTGCCAATGTCTAAGGTGTTGGCCAAGAAGTAACATGTGTTTTTCACTGAGCTTGCGTACAGGTTCTTTTGGGCCTCAGTAAGCTATTCCGGATCCGACCAAAAAAGCTTCATAGCTAAACGGTCGGTACCCGGGCCTTGCAGAGAAGAGCAAGGTTTTGCCTGTAATGCTTCTCTTAGGAGAGCTGGACCCTGGGATCCAGAGCTCTGGTCATACCCACGACCAAGATGTTTTCTGTGCAGGGTGCTATACAGGTCCAGGGGAGTGGAATCCTTGGGAACCCGGTCCCTGAAGGTTTAATTACAATGCCTGCCGTGATAGGTGAAGTTTGGACTTCTGTGGACCAAACAGAGTCCTGCGGCGGGGAAAAGGTAAGTGGGGGCCCCTCAGGAACTTGGTTCTATTGAGGGGACCCCCAAGCCTAATATGTCTTTCTGCCTGTTACCTAACGGTATTCCCGCTAAATATTTATGCATGCCTGTAACTACTAAAAAATGTAATAATTTTAATAGTGGTCAAAAAAAAAAAAAAATATATATATATATATATATATATATATATATATACACACACTGCTGTACCTGTGTTAATCCACTAGAGGCCGCTGTGGAACGTTTCTTGTCATGTGGACTAGTTTCTTTTTATCAGAGCAAGTCCAGGCAGATGGTGAGTTCTCTTGTGGGAAACTGCTTCCTCTGCCATTTTGCAATGCTCGTCCATCCCCCGGCCTGCGGCAAAAGGGGCCCTGGCTCTTGTCCCTAGTTTCCCTTTTCAAAAAAGAGCGCCGAAGGCGCATGTGGCCGCGCGCGTGCGCGTGCACGCGCCTCTATATATAGAGGTGAGCTGGGAAAGGGGGCGGAGCTTGTGGGATGACGCTCTGTGCGCGCCGCAGCGCTTCTGCGCATGTGCGGGCATCCCAGCATGTTAAAAAACACAGTTATGTGTTGTGAGCTGGCTATGGAGTGCAGAGACAGAGCTGGCAACATTTAAAAAAGGCATACAGCAAGCGGTTGATGCAGGCATCCCCATAGAAAGGCACATTAGTAGTCACCAACTGTTTTTATAGAAGCATTTGTGCTAGACTATTGTCAGTAAGTGGTGTATTTCGGCTGGAATACCTCCAGCTTTGGGCTTAGGAATATGCCGTCTAAAAACTCCGGGACTAAAAATCCCAGGAAGCATAGGGGGTCTCCATCGGGCTCTGAGGATCTTGGGCATGCTTCGGCTGCACCAATCTCCCCTGAAGAATCAGAGGTTAGTGACCGTAGAGCACCCTCAGGAGTACCTGGTACTGTGGCTGTCCTCAGTTCACCTGCTCCTGTGTATGTAACAGAGGAGGTTTTTTCCTCAGCTCTGGGAGGGCTGGAAGAGAGATTGTCAGCATTGATCGCTGCTTCCCTGTCACAGGAAAAAAGCGCTCGATCTCCGTCTCCTCCCTCAGAGTGCCTGTTAGCGGAGCAACAGTCCCATACAGGGATCGACCTACCTGAGGGGGATCAGGATGAGGTCGATTCTGTTATAGAGGAATCAACAGTGGAAGAGCCATTCTCAGCATCACATGCTGAAAGATTATGGGTTCAGTCCCTGACTAACATGGTCCGATCAGCATTTAAAATGCCCCTTGCGGAGCCATCATCCACTTCTGTCTCCTCGTTGGGGTCGCTAAAAGCTCCCCAGACTGTTTGTTCCTTTCCGATCCATCCTTTACTGGAAGGGCTCATTTACCAGGATTGGGAGCATCCTGATAAAATATTTACTCCTCCCAAGAGATTTCAGGTGATCTATCCCATGGAGGATAAGTTCGTCAAAAAATGGAGGGTCCCTACAGTGGACGCAGCCATCTCTTGTGTGAATAAATCACTGACATGTCCAGTGGATAATGTCCAAATGTTTAAGGACCCAATAGATAAAAAATTAGAGTCCTTATTAAAATCTGCTTTTGCTACAGCAGGATTGGTGACACAACCAGCAGTGGCAGCCAGTGAAGGATCAGTTGAAACAGGTCTTAAGGGACTTGCCAGATCAGCAGGCTCTTGCCCTAGCTGATCTACCTAGAGCCTTATGCTTTGCGGTGGACGCTATAAAGGATTCAATCCATCAGGCCTTACGCTGTCTGTAGTACATATGCGCAGGCTTCTATGGCTCAAAAACTGGTCTGCTGAAGCTCCCTGTAAAAAATTGCTGGTCAGCTTCCCATTTCATGGTGGACGCTTATTCGGGGAAGACCTGGACAAATATATCCAGAAAATTTCCAGCGGTAAAAGTACACTTTTGCCGGTTAAAAACAGAGTTAGAGGTCCCTCTTTTAAGAGGCCTGCTTCTCCAGTCCCTAGGACATCGGCTGTGAAACAGTTCCGACGGCCTCCTCGGTCAAATCCCGGAGGTAAAAATCAGGGACAATTGCAGGGTAACAAGAAGCCCTGGAGCAGGAGAGGTACAAAACCTCCCCCAAAGTCAAATGCATGAAGGGTTGCCCCCACTCAATCGGGTGGGGGGAAGACTTCAGTTGTTCACAGAGACCTGGCGGGACACGATCAGAGACAGATGGGTGCTCTCCGCAGTAAGTCTGGGATACAAATTGGAGTTAAGACTCCCCTCCTTCCCACTTTATAAGGTCAAACGTGCCAAGGGATCCCCAGAAGAGAGGATCCCTCCTGTTGGCACTAGAACAATTATTGCTCCAAGCAGTAATTATGGAGGTCCCCCTAGAAGAATGGGGGTTCGGGTTTTACTCAAACCTCTTTACAATCCCGAAGCCAAACGGGGACGTGAGGCCCATATTAAATCTAAAAGGGCTAAACAAATTCCTACATATCAGGACTTTCCGGATGGAGTCGATCCGATCGGTGGCCACTGCCCTACAAGGGGAGGAATGGTTAGCCTCGATCGACATCAAAGATGCTTATTTGCACATTCCCATCTTTCCAGCCCACCAAAAATTTCTACGCTTTGCGGTAGAAGGGCGCCATTTTCAGTTCAGAGCCTTACCCTTCGGTCTGGCCGCAGCACCATGAGTGTTCACAAAAATTCTGGCCCCATTATTGGCCAATCTAAGAACACGAGGTGTAACGATAATGGCATATCTAGACGACTTGTTGCTGATAGACCACTCAGTGGAAAAACTAGAAGTGGTTGTTCACGAGACAATCGAGTATCTGGAATATCACGGTTGGATTATCAACCGAGACAAGTCAGCCCTAAAACCAGTCAAAAGTCTGGAATACTTGGGGCTAAGGCTGGATTCAGACCAGAGAAAAATTTTCTTGCCTCAAGAAAAGGGGTCGTCTTTGAGAGATTTGATCCACCTAGTGGGTACAAAAAGACAGCCATCCATACGCCTGTGCATGAGGCTGCTGGGAAAAATGGTGGCATCATTCGAAGCGGTACCCTACGGTCAATTCCATTCAAGGAATTTGCAAAGGGCCATACTGTCAGCCTGGAACAAAAAAGTTCAGGCCCTAGACTTACCAATGTCCTTGTCCCCTTCCGTTCGCAAGAGCCTCCGTTGGTGGTTGGTTCCCCAGAATCTGGAAAGAGGGAAATCCTTCAGTCCGATTTCTTGGAAGGTGGTCACTACAGATGCCAGCCTTATAGGCTGGGGAGCAGTACTGGAGCAATGGTCTCTCCAGGGCAGATGGTCGGATGCAGAAAAGGCCCTGCCCATCAATCTCTTAGAGATACGAGCAGCCCGGTATGCCCTAGTAGCATGGACATCCAAACTCCAAGGGTCCCCTGTCAGAATTCAATCGGACAATGCCACGGCAGTGGCATATATCAATCATCAGGGTGGCACCAGGAGTCGTGCAGCCCAGAGGGAAGTAAATTGCATCCTGAAATGGGCAGAAAGATATGTCCCAGCCATATCTGCGGTATTCATTCCAGGAGTGGAGAATTGGAAGGCGGACTTTCTTTTCAATTGGTTTTTATTGAGTTTTATCACAGGAAAGAGAACATATACAATTATAGCAAACAGAGGTTACACCGAATTGTCACTAAGCATGTATCGATATACACGGGTAAATTACAGAGTATTCTTAAATTTAGCCATAAACGGTTGAGTTCTTCACTTGGTTGTTGATAATTATTCCGGGTCTGCACTTCAGACACCCCCAATGGGTACTAACTGTATCCAGAGCGCAGACCCGCAACTTACATTAGTTTACCATCTATGCTGTAATGCACAATTTATGTTCAAAAATTTCTTGGACAGCTCATAGTCACCTATCCGAAAAATAATAACAGTAAAGTATTATAACACTAACAAAAAATATATATATAAACCAAAAAAAAAAAAAAAAAAAAAGGAAAAACAAGAACAATATGTACCATACAAGACTGCATATGAACTTTCACTCGTTAGGAAAGATCGCACTCCAAGTCTCCCAACAGGGTTTAAATGAATCTAGAGTATGATTCCTAACGGCAAAATATCTTTCATAGACATAATGCTGTTTGACTCTAGATATGACCTCAGATACATTGGGTGCATTAAGGGATTTCCATTTGGCAGTGATTGTTAATTTTGCTGCTATCAAAATATGTGTGATCACTGGTCTGAAGATTTTAGGCATTTGGTGGATCCCTATGTTCATTATAGCCATCTGAGGTGATGGTGATATAATCAGACCTGTAACTCTGGTGATCAACGAGATCACCGACCTCCAAAAGCTCCTCACAGCCCTACATGACCACAGCACATGCATTATACCTCCCTTTTCTCCGCATTCTCTCCAGCAGTTCGGCGAGGAGTTAGGGTATATCTGCGCTAGCCTTACAGGTGTCAAATAGGTTCTATAAATTACCTTTAGAATCAATTCCCAGTGGTTCACACAGTGGGAGTGGCGAAAGTGCGATTGTATAGCACCCTGCCACTCCCTCTGTGAAAAGGTAGTCCCCATGTCTTTTTCCCAATTTATCATATTAGTGGTTTTTTTAAAAGGTCCTCCGTACTGTAATATGGAGTAAAACTTAGAAAGGCCTTTAGTCCCTTCTTCGCAAGACTCCATATGCGCCCAAGTCTCTCTATGGACACTATAAGAAACCTCCTGGTTTTTGTCGTGAAAATGTTTGAGTCTATATAAAGAGTATGAGGCCAGTTCCTGTTGTCTTTCTAGCACTGCTTCATGTGTTAGGATACCTTTTGTCTATCCAAGTTTTAGTGTTCAGGTCAGGGATTAGATAGTCATAGAGTTGTAAAGGCAAGTCTCTGCAACAGTCCAGTAATTCTGGAGATAGAATAGTGTGAAATTTCTTCCACGCTGTCAGGGTTGCCTCTATAGATGGGCAAGTCCTGTAGTGGAGAGTCATATGGGTCAAGCTCGACAGCAGCAACGCAGGCAGCTGTTTGCTGCCCACCACACCCCCCTCAACCTGGACCCATAATTTGTCGGTAGTCTGGTCAAACCACATTTTAGTCTGGTCAAGGCGGGCTGCGTAGCTGTAGTTTCTTAGGTTGGGAAAATTAACTCCACCATTTCTTTTATGTCTCCCCAGTACAGGATAAGATATTCTTGCCATTTCCCCCCCCCCCCCCCAAACAAACTGTCTAAATAGCTTATCTACCTCTGTGAAAAATCTCTCAGGTATTATTATTGGGATCGTCCTGAAATAATATATTATCTTTGGTAACACAATCATTTTCAGCGCTGCAATCCTCCCCACCCATGACAGCTCGAACTTAGAGATATGTTGAACATCCTGTTTAATTATGCCAATCAGCTTGGGATAGTTAGCTTCGTATGCAGATGACGTGGGGGAGGTCAAAGTGATCCCCAAATATGCTAGATTGTTTGTAGCCCACTGAAAAGGGAATTTTGCTTTAAGTTGGTTTTTCAGTTTCTTCGACACGCCTATGGGCAGGATAGAGGATTTAGTAGAGTTTAATTTGTAATAAGACACTGACCCAAAGGCATGTAGAATCTCCTGTACCTTCCCTAAGGAAGCAGCTGGGTTTGTCAAGGTCAATACCACGTCATCTGCAAACAATCCAATCTTGTGGGTATAGCCTCCCACCTCAATGCCAGACACATCTCTACATGACCTAATGGCCTCCGCCAGAGGTTCCATCACCAACGTAAAAATCAATGGGGGAAGGGGACATCCCTGGCGGGTTCCATTGGTAATGCCAAACGAGTCGGATAACACATTTGAAGTATACACCCTGGCTGATGGTTTAGTATAAAGCGCTAAAATTGCTGAATAGATAAAACCAGTTATCCCGAATCTCTGCAAGGTCGCCCCTAGGAACCCCCAATGCACCCTGTCGAACGCCTTTTCAGCGTCTAACGTCAGGACTACAGTGGGGACCCCGCTAGTCTCCGCAACATGTAACAAGTTATACAGTCTCCGGGTACCATCAGGGGCCTGACGCCCCTTCACAAACCCCACCTGGTCCGGTTTAACCAGCTGGGGAGTAACCTCAGACAGCCTATTCGCTATTAACTTTGCATATATTTTCAGGTCTGTATTAAGTAGTGAGATAGGCCTGAAGTTTTGAGGGCAATCCGGTCTTTTCCCTGGTTTAGGGAGAGCCACTACCGTTGCCTGTAGCATTTCCTCGGGAAAAGAGACAATAGTAGCAGCCAAAGTAAACATCTTTTGTAAATGTGGGGCTAAGACGTGCAAAAGCCTGATAATATTCAGCAGAGAATCCGTCACTGCCCGGGGATTTATGTTTGGGGAGTGCTTTTATGGTTTTCAGTATTTCTTGAACATTGATCGGTCCATTCAGAGAGGCTAAGTCCTCTACACTCAATTTGGGTAGTTTAACTGAGGTCAGAAACTGGTTTATTAATTCCTCACTAGGTTGGATGGTATTGGGGTCTTTATTAAGGTTATACAAATCTCCATAATATTTTTGAAATGCGTTGGCAATTTTTTGCGGATGATATACTACTTGCTCCGTATGGGGGTCCCTAATAGCGTTTAGTTTGGAGTTTTGTTGTTTCTTTCTAATATAATTGGCTAGAAGCTTACCTGCTTTATTACCATGGGAATAATATGTTGCTTTAAAGCGGCTCATGGAAGCAGTGTGTTCTTCCAGCAGAGCAAGTCTAAGCTTATTCCTACAATCCAATAGAGCTATTTGATTAGCATGAGAGGGGTTTATTTTATTAGTGGATTCTACTTTGGCAAGATTTGTAAGTAGATCGTTAAGATATTTAGTTTTCCGTCTCTTTTCCCGAGCCGCTGCTTGGATCAATAGCCCTCTACTGTACGCCTTATGGGCGCACCAAACAGTCATAGCATTCACCTCTTCATTACAATTAAATTGAAAATATTCCTCCAACATTTTAGAAATCTGTGCCACCTGAGCCTGGTTAGAAAGCAACACCGTATTATTCCTCCATAAGTAGGAGGGGCTGCAAGTGAACTGTTCCTGCAAAATGATTGACACTGGGGCATGGTCAGACCACGTGATTGTATGAATCTTTACTTCTACAGTCCGTTGCAGAAGGGTGAGATCAGAAAGAATACAGTCAATTCTGGAGTAGGAGTTATGAGGGGTGGAGTAGTAAGTATAGTCCCTCTCAGATGAGTTGGCACACCTCCAAGTATCAAACAGATCAGCTGCGTCTAGGAACTGTCTCATTTCATATCTGCGTGTGATATGGGGAGAAGAACAGTCCATTGCCCTGTCCACCACACAGTTAAAGTCGCCGCACAATAGGAGTGCACCTTTCTTGTGTTTGTTGATTTTGTTATGCAGAGCCTTTAGGAAGGTCGCTTGCCCCGTATTGGGTGCATAAAGGTTGACCACGGTGTAAACCAGGTTGTTCAGTTCACATACCAATATTAGAAATCTGCCTTTGTTATCAGTGACCATTTCAATAAGGTTGAACCCCACAGACTTTTTTATGGCTATCATCACACCCTTTTTTTTTTTTGGGCACAAGCATGAAAAACATGTGGGAATAGGGTGTCCGAGCAGTTAGGTTGTTTTTCCCGAGCAAAATGGGTCTCCTGAATACATATAACGTCTCCCTTGAGCTTTTTTGCTTCCTGCCACATTAGCCTCCTTTTATATGGGCTGTTGAGTCCATGTGCATTGAGTGATATCACCTTAATAGTCATTTTCAATATCATGGAGCAATGCTGAACTTTGTAAGCCAGAATTATTAATGGTGTGTAATTCTTTACTTTGGCCTGTAGGTGGTAGTACAGGATAAGGTATAAGAAGTTGGGCACAAAAGATTGCATGTAAACTGCGGAAATCAGAAGTCATACCTGTAGCCTTGAAAGAAAGTGTCTCAGGGTTCACCTGTAAGTAATCTGAAGGTGGCAACATAGGATGAGGGATGGGGTGATGGAGATCGAAGTTCTCATGCTCATTGAAGAAGTTTGAAGCCATCTCTGGAGTGTAGATAGGTAGGTCATCACAGCTTGTTGGCACATATAAAAAACAGAACAAAACAGAAAAAAACACAAAAAACATATAAAAAGAGTGAGACATGTCACTTTATGCGAAAACTTTTCGCTTCAGAACAGTGGAGGGGGTAATGCTCCCCAGCAACCAGACCCAAAACATAATCTGGGTAAAGAAAGTGTGAGGCCTAAGTTGATGCACTTGTATAGCCATACCACTATTTTTTAACATTAGACTTTTTGCCACTCCATGGAGATTTTTTGATTATTAGAAACACCAGGAGCTTCCACCTCTTCATTTGGGAGTAGTTTCCACTGCCTGGCCAGTTAAAGTCCATGTTCCAGGCTAGTAATAGCATAGGTCTTGTCTTGTCTGGTTAGGATGATTTTTGTTGGGAATCCCCATGTATAGGGTATCTTATGATTTTGGAACAGTTTGGTCAGCGTGGCAAGGTTCTTGCGGGCCAGCATAGTATGTTGTGAAATGTCAGAATACACCGATACATCCGTATATGGTTCAGGCAATGAAGCATTTTTCCTGCTATATCTCATCAGATCCTCCTTCACATGGAAGAAGTGAATGCGTGCTATCACATCCCTCGGTATCTTGTCCGGCAGATGTTTGGGTTTAGGTAAGCGGTGTGCCCGATCTACAATCACCTCCCTCTCCGGTATATCAGGCAGCAGCGTGGAGATGAATTGCTGTACATACTTCCTGAGGTCTGCTGGCATAATGGATTCAGCTACTCCACGCAGCTTCACATTATTCCTCCTTGCCCGGTCCTCTAAATCTGCCATCTTGTTTTTAATCGCTAAAATTTCATCCTCCGCTCCATTATATGCATCCACTAGTTCATTATGGGCTGCAGCCAATACTCCCATCTTCTCTTCATTATGGGACACTCTCTCCCCTATAGCGACCACTTCAGCTTTCAACTGAGTCGTGCACTCCAGCATGTCCCTGTGCAGTGAGCCCCTCAATGTGACCAGCATTTCTTTCATCATTGTATCAGTCAATGGTTGGCCCAGGGTGGGGAAGTCTTGGAGTTGTTCTATAAACTCTTTAGTGCTATCTTGTGAGGTATCATGGCCCCCAAGCTCACCTGGGTATGTGTGCTCCGCCGATCGTTTCTGCGATGATTTCTGCGGGCTGTTTACCGGGGATGCTGCTGGGGAGGATTTGCTGCTGTGCCCTGATGAAGAGGCCTGGAACATGTAATCCGTCTTGGTAGCTCCGCTGCCTCCGCGAGTCCGCGGCCTCGCCGCGTGTCTCGTGCTGCGCCGCCATATTGAGGCCTCTCCTCGTCCGCTAGGCCAAAGAAGTCTGTGAGCTTTTTTGGGCCCCTCTCGGGTTTCCTCTTGTGCATCTTGGTATCGGGTGATAGCTAGGTGTTCAGGCTATCAATATCACCACACGGAATCTTCTTATGTCGCTTATAGTCGCTGGATGGGTCTGGATACTGCAGGAGCTCTCTCCTCAAGCTGCCATCACCTCGGCTGCTGGCCACGCCCCCCGGAAGGCGGACTTTCTAAGTCGCCAACAATTATGCCCAGGGGAATGGTCCCTTCATCCCGAGGTTTTCCGGACAATATGTCAGCGGTGGGGAACACCGGATGTAGATCTGCTAGCATCCAGATTCAACGCAAAAGTGGACAGGTTTGTCTCTTGGACAAGGGATCCCCTAGCTTGCGGCTCGGATGCCCTAGTGTTCCCTTGGGATCAGTTCAAGCTGATATATGCATTCCCACCGCCACAATTGTTACCTCGATTACTCCGCAGAATCAGGGTAGAAAAGAAACCAGTGATTCTGGTGGCCCCGAAGAGCATGGTACGCGGAGATTGTAAAGATGTCTGTGGGGAGTCCTTGGACCCTCCCACATCGTCCGGACCTGCTTTCGCAAGGACCGATATACCACCCTTCCTTACCAGCCCTAGGTTTGATGGCCTGGCTATTGAAGCCCACATTCTAAAAAAGAGAGGGCTCTCTAATTCTGTGGTATCTACCATGATCAATGCCAGGAAGCCGGTATCCAGGCAGATCTACTATAGAATCTGGAAGGCGTACATCGCCTGGTGTGAGGCCAAGAAATGGCATCCACGTAAGTACGTAATAGGTAGGATTCTGGACTTCCTACAATGGGCTGTAGATAGGAAGCTTGCCTTGAGTACTATCAAGGGTCAGATTTCGGCCTTGTCAATATTTTTTCAAAGGCCCTTGGCTTCGCATTCACTAGTCAAAGCCTTTATACAAGGAGTGATGCGTATTAGCCCTCCGGTTAATATTCCCATATGTCCATGGGACTTAAACCTGGTTCTGTTGGTTCTACAGAAACAACCATTACAGCATATTTCCCTGGTTCTTCTCACCAGGAAATAGATTTTTCTAGTAGCCATTTGTTCGGCTAAAAGAGTGTCAGAATTAGCAGCTATGTCCGGTAAAGAGCCATATCTGGTTATCCATAAGGACAGAGTAGTGTTACGTCCTCATCCAGCCTTTCTTCCTAAGGTGGTATCGAGGTTTCATTTGAACCAAGATGTGGTTCTTCCTTCTTTTTTCCCCAAACCTACCTCGGTAGAGGAAAAGTTATTGCATTCTTTGGATGTAGTAAGAGCAGTTAAAGCTTATCTAAAAGCCACTGCTCAGATTCGCAGAACGGATACTTTGTTTATTCTGCCGGAAGGCCCCAGAAGGGGTCAGGCAGCGTCAAAATCTACTTTAGCCAAGTGGATTCGACAGGTCATAATACAAGCCTATGGCTTGAGAAGGAGACCGCCTCCGTTCAAAGTTAGGGCGCACTCCACGAGAGCAGTTGGAACTTCATGGGCAGTGCATCACCAGGCCTCCCTGGCTCAAATCTGTAAGGCCGCAACATGGTCTTCAGTACACACGTTTACTAGGTTCTACCAGGTGGACGTTAGAAGTCAGGAGGATGTCGCCTTTGGGCGCAGTGTGTTGCAGGCCGCAAAAGATCCTCATGTCTGATAGCGCTCAGCTTATGTATGGTGTAACCCCCCCCCCCTCATTGGGCATTGCTTTAGGACTATGCCGCTCTGTGTCCCGTGATGTACGAGAAAGAAAATAGGATTTTTATAACAGCTTACCTGTAAAATCCTTTTCTTGGAGTACATCACGGGACACAGAGCTCCCACCCCTCTTTGGGGACACTTATTGCTTTGCTACAAAACTGAGGTGCTCCCGGATGGGAGGGGCTTATATAGGGGAGGGTACTTCCGGTTTTGGAAGTTGCCAGTGCCAGCACCTGAAGGTATCTATATAACCCACATAGTAATGACTATGCCGCTCTGTGTCCCGTGATGTACTCCAAGAAAAGGATTTTACAGGTAAGCTGTTATAAAAATCCTATTTTCACTGTATGTCACTAGCAGGACAGAGTTTGAAAATTAATTTGAAACACTTGGCATCTGGCAAGCCACGCCCCTGCTCCCTCCTCCTAGCTCCTGACAGACCGCTTTAGGAGCCATTCACTCTTTTACCCTCACCTTTCCTCTTCAAGCCAGAAGTTCACAGAATGATGCAGATCATCATGGGGCCAGCGGCAGTGACAAGGGACAGTAAGGAAGTATTTGGGTATGGTTGGGGGGGCTGTGATTGTACCGGGGCATTTTTTACCTTAAAGTGGTTGTAAAGTCAGTGAGTACTATTACTGGCAGACCCTCTGTTATAACAAGGTATAATACAGTGTCAATATTTTTTTGTTTTAAATGATGCTGCTAAATACATTGTTTTAGAGCGTCGCGTGACTTCCCGCCGTTCTCCCCTGATCTAAGCACTACAGCAGAAGGGGCTGAGATTCCCCTCTGACATCAGCTGGGAAGTCACGTGACCGATGTGCTGTCCGCTCAGCCCCTCCCACTGTAGTCCTTAGATGGAGAGGGGGGAGCAGCAGAAGGTCACGTGACCACACAGCAGCACTCTGAAATAAGGTAGTTCGCAGCATCATTTAAAAAAACATCGACACTGTGTATTATACGTTGTTATAACAAGGGGTCTGTCAATAATGCTATTCACTGGCTTTACTGCCACACAAAATAGTGGCAGGATGGGGAGGGGCAGGTTTGGAGATACGCTAGGAACTGGCATGGAGGGGGAGAGAGGAGAGACAATGGCACCACGGTATCATGGATCAGCAGGCATGATTATCGTGGTCAGTTGCATAAGGAAAAAGGGGAACAGGCAGGATCAACCAGGTATTTTACTGCATAAGCACTATGCTGTTTAACATGCTTTTAAAAGAACAAAGTCCTTCCTTTTTTTTTTTTCCTTTTAGGGTTGCAACCTCTTTAATGTTGTAAATGTATCTGGGTAAAAACACTTAGCCTTTAGTACTAGTTTATTTTATATTGCATAGAATGCAGTAGGAGGTTGAGGCACCATGCTTTGTTGGGAAGGATGAGATCCACTGTCAGGTTTTTACTGCCATCCTTGGCTCTGTTTAAGTGATTTCCCCTCACTTCCTGTCTGCTGATAGAAAAAATACTTTCTTTTTAGTAGAGTACAGGAAGGCTAGAACTCCTGTCAGATTTTTATTTCCGTCTTTGTACCTGTTGCAGATGTTCCCTCAATTCTTGTCTAGTAAAACCAATGTCAGCAGGGCATGAAGAAAGGGTATATCTTTCTCTAATGGAACGTTTGATAGCAGTACAAAACCCAGGGGTTCTAATCCTTACCCACTCTCTCCAAGCCTAGAAAAAAAAATGCTTTGGATCGACACATTTTTAGCGTGAGGTACTGTCCGGAATCATTGTTTCCTTTCATGTAGTCTTTACAGGAAACTGACATTTGCTCACTTTATGCCTATTTATTTTCCATTTAAGTCATATTTTGTTTTCATTATGTTCCTTTTTAGGGCACTTATGCACTTGTGGAATTTGTGAATAGAGAAAGTATTAATTCACTTCTTGCTACTACCAAAATTCCAGACGATGAAGATACCTGTGTTGTGCCATTTAAATCTAGATTTATTAAAATCAAGTCACATGAATTGGATCAGAATTTTGTCAGTTGCGCCCCACAGGCTTCTGTTTCTGCACCCCAGTTATTAAAGAAACTATGCGCAGCTAAAAATGTAAGTTCATAATGTGTTGCATCTAATATGGGCTCTAAAATGATTGTACTACTTTTTTTTTTTTTTTTAATCTGTCTCCCAGGGAAGCCAGTAATCAATTGTGCAGACAGATGGTGATTTAAAAAGTCAGGCTCTGGCTGGTTATTCCCACACCACACCATTGGTCATTTATTGTTATGGTTGCTTTCTCTAACCGGTAGTGAGGGGGGTCAGTGTTCAGGTTAGAAATACTTTGAGGTGGTGCAGACATGTGCTGGTATCTAGTGGTGACTGCTTTACCTTCTGCTGGCAGTTTTAAAGCAGATCTTCACTGCATCTGAGCACCAAAAACACTATTAAATTCATTTGTAGTATTTAAAGCAAACACCCCCATCCTTCCATGTCCATGCTTTGTTGTTAGGAAATCACTTTGAAAAATGCCCCCCTAGCATTTCTGGCTGTGGCCATATATATTCCTGGAATACATCTACCCTTAGCTCAAGCATACATGCGGGAGGGTGTGCTTAGCTGAGAAAACCCCTGCTCCTCTCATCCCCTCCTAAAGACTCCTAGGCAAAAAAACAGGAAGTAACTGAGGAAATGTAAAAAAGTAAATGATATACGTTTCCATCTATTTACGAATACTAGCAGCATAAAAATAACCAATGTTGATTTAAAAGAGGTAAAGCGGAGTTCCACCCATAAAAATATTTTTTCATTACTGTGCAGTAAATAATATAACAAATGACATTAGGAGAATTTTTTTTTTTTTTAACTTGCCTTTTATACCCTGTTGCTATGTGGTCCCTTCAAATCTTCCCCTTTCTCACTGCGGCTCCTGACGTCACTTCCCTTGGCGCCTCTGCTCGCTACTGCTCCTGGGAGATTTGTGTCATCATTTCCCAGGAGTCAGTAGGCAGCGCCCAGGGCTTTGTTGCCATCACAACGGGGCAGGCACAACCAACGACGACGCCCGTCGTGATGGCAACGTGTGAAGTTTACGGCGCTGCGATACTGTCATACTGCCCGTGTGCACGAACGTGCGGTGCATGCTGGTCACGCAGCTGCACCATATCCCGGAACATTATGCTTGTGGGCTTCACATGCCCACAAGCTATATGGGAACGGCCAGGAAGCAATAATTTAAGTCAAATTTTTATATTAAACCGGACATCGGGGGACAAAATTTTCAAAAGACGAGAGTGTTATATGTAATGGTCTGACATTATGAAATGTTTAAAAAGAAAAAAAAAATTACAGCATGTCGTTGGAACTTTTTTTTTTTGTTTAGGACCGACTGCTTCCCTCATTGCCCTCTTTATTTTAGACACCATGGAGAAATTCATCCTTGAAGTAAAAATAAATCCTCTGTTATTTTAAGCAATTTCAGCAGCTGATTTAGTCGCTTACCGGTATACAACTTCTTCATCCTTTAGGCTCCATGCACACTGGAGCTCAAAAACGGCCGTTTTGAACGCCGGATTGCTGGCAGGAAAACGCTGCTTTAAAAACAAGATTTTATCAGCGTTTTGCATTGCCGTCAATGCACAATTAGCGGCGCTAGCTTTCAGCCGCGTTTCTCTGGCTCTATTCAAAATCAATGGTTCCCTATGGGAGCCCATTGATTTGAATAGAAGTCGCATCATCATGATCCGACTTGCATGCTTAGGATGAAGGGGAACCCCGCCAAAAAATGAAAAAAAACATTTGGAGCGGGGTTCCCCCTCGGATGATACCAGGCCCTTCAGTCTGGTATGGATTTTAAGGGGAACCTCCTACACCGAAAAACGGCGCGGGGTCCCCCCAAAATCCATACCAGACCCTTATCCGAGCATGCAGCCTGGTCGGTTAGGAAAGGGGGTGGGGACGAGCAAGCCCCCCCCCCTGAACTGTACCAGGCCTCATGCCCTTAACATGAGGGGGGGGGGTGGGTGCTTTGGGGCCGGGGGGCCCTTGGTTGTTGGGGTCTGCGGGCGGGGGGCTTATCGGAATCCGGGAGATCCCTTTAATAAGGGGGCACCCAGATCCCGGCCCCCCACCCTATGTGAATGAATATGGGGTACATCGTACCCCTACCCATTCACCTGGAGGAAAAGTGAAAAAAAAAAAAACGCAACACAGGTTTTTAAAGTAATTTATTAGGCAGCTCCGGGGGTCTTCCAACTTCGGGGGTCTCTTCCAACTCTCCGGTGCTTTCTGCCTTCTGCTAGCGGTGGCCCGGTCTTATTCGGCGTCTTCTTCCCTCTTCTCGAGATGTTGACACGACGATCTCTCCCGCTGTAATGCCGCGTGGGCGGTGCGCAGCGACTTGTATAGCCCGCAGACCCCGACAACCAACGGCCAGGGTTGTCGGGAAGAGCTCCTTGTCCTCATCAACGTGGGGACAAGGTGCTTTGGAGTGGGGGGCGCAGGGCCCCCCTGCGCCAAAGCACCTACCCCCCATGTTGAGGGCATGCAGCCTGGTACGGTTCAGGAGGGGGCGCTCGCTCGTCCCCACCCCTTTCCTGACCGACCAGGCTGCATGCTCGGATAACGGTCTGGTATGGATTTTGGGGGGACCCCCACGCCGTTTTTTTCGTCGTAGGGGGTTCCCCTTAAAATCCATACCAGACCGAAGGGCCTGGTATCGTCCGAGGGGGAACCCCACGCCAAATTTTTATTTTTATTTTTTTGGCGGGCTTCCCCTTCATCCTCAGCACGCAAGGTCAGATCATGATGATCCGACTTGCGGTGCGACTTCTATTCAAATCAATGGGCTCCCATAGGGAACCATTGATTTTTGAATAGAGCCAGAGAAACGCCCATTGGTAATTAGCGTCCGTTTATGCGCGTTTATCTGCGTTTTGGCTTTTTTTTGGAGTTTTTTTCCTGCCGAAAAACGGCACTTTGAACACGAATTTCTTGCGTTCAGAAAAAAGCCCATAAACTCCACTGCTCATTAACGCTAAAAAACGTCCATGTGTGCATGGACACATAGGCTAACATAGAGTGCAGTTTAGGGGCTTTTAAAAAAAAAAAGCCCAAACGCCAATAAACTGCAGTTTATGAGCTCCAGTGTGCATGGAGCCTTAATGTTTTCCTGTGTTCCTGTTTAAGTTGGTGCCATGACCGGTACCCCAGTTTTTCTGTTTCAGGGGGGCTCTTTTCTCTTGCAGCATACTAGGCAGCTACCCTTGAATGCAGAGTCTCTACACTGCAGCACACAGTCCCATAGCCTGGCATGTCAAGGCACTCCCCTACTCATTCTTTCTCCAATCAGACTGACTTGAGACTGCACTGTACATTGTTAACTCCTTCCTGTAAAGATCAGGAGTTCAGGGAAGCAGCACTTGCAAGAGAAAACGGCAGCACTGAAAATGATAAAAAAAAGTGCTGGCATAAGAATTTTAACAAATAGTTTACTGGGGAATGTTTATTTTATTGTGCTCAATGTGTTAAGCTAAAAACTGCTGAGGGTTTAATGCTACACCGGGCTGGGGAGGAGGCAGAAGCGGCTGGCTCAGGCTCTCCAATCAAGAACCTGTGTGGAGCCCAACATTATTGTCATGATCCCTGCAGAGCCTGGACTGGCTGAGTGATGACAGCCGATAGCAAACTAAAACCAGCTAAATTTGGGACACAGGGGTGCAGAAATAAGTGCACTCCTGTGACCCAGAAGGGAGGTATGGCCAAAAAAAAGCTTTGCCCATACTTCTCTTTAATGGATTTTGACAATTTGCAACACTGCTTTCAGCAAAAGCCTATTGAGAGAACTGTCTTTTATCTTCATGTCACAGTTAAATCGCTAACAGATTTTTTTATAATTCCTGCCTGCTTACACTAATTACATGTATGTTTTGCTGTCAATCAGATTGTGGATCAAGCACATATCATCTTAGATGAACTTCAGTTAACGGAGGAAAGTATAAGAGTTCGTTACCTGGTCAGCTCTTTAGTCAGTGATGTTGCCACGGCCTACTTCCCCGAAGCCACTGTTCATCTATATGGCTCCAGTGTCAATTCCTTTGGAAAGATGGGGTGTGACTTGGACCTGTTCTTAAATTTGGATAGTATAAAAGATGTGACTGGAAAGGTAAGTCTGGTATTGGTTTGATATTGACATTCTTGTCATTCATACAGTTCTGTTTACTTAAAGGATAAGTCCTCCCTAACACTAAAATCCCTGCATCTACAGACATCCATGATCTAACACTAACCTATCTAGACCTGTAAAGAAGTAATCAGTATACATACAGTGAGGGGGAAAAAAGTATTTGATCACCTGCTGATTTTGTATGTTTGCCCACGGACAAAGAAATGATCAGTCTATAATTTGAATGGTTTATTTTAATAGTGAGAGACAGAATAACAACAAAAATATCCAGAAAAACGCATTTCAAAAAAGTTATAAATTGATTTGCATTTTAATGAGTGAAATAAGTATTTGATCCCCTATCAATCAGCAAGATTTCTGGCTCCCAGGTGTCTTCTTGACAGGTAACAAGCTTAATTTGGGGCACTCTCTTAAAGGGAGTGCTCCTAATCTCAGCTTGTTACCTGTATAAAAGACACCTGTCCAGAGAAGCAATCAATCAGATTCCAATTTCTCCACCATGGCCAAGACCAAAGAGCTGTCCAAGGATGTCAGAGACAAGATTGTAGACCTACACAAGGCTGGAATGGGCTACAAGACCATTGCCAAGCAGCTTTGTGAGAGGGTGACAACAGTTGGTGCGATTATTCGGAAATGGAAGAAAGACAAAACTGTCAATCTCCCTCGGTCTGGGGCTCCATGGAAGATCTCGCCTCGTGGAGTTTCAATGATCCATGAGAAGAACAGTGGGGAATCAGCCCAGAACTACACAGGAGAATCTGGTCAATGATCTCAAGGCAGCTGGGACCATAGTCGCCAAGAAAACAATTAGTAACACACTACGCCAGTGCTAGTGGAGGAATGCGCAGTGTACTCTTAAACCTGCACGTGCCGCCCTGCCACAGTATTTTGTACTGTGGCGGGTCGGCAAGTGGTAAAGTGGATGTAAACCCAATTCATGAAATTTGAGCTGGACACATATATACATATATATATATATATATATATATATATATATATATATATATATATATATATATGCAGTATTTTGTTATCTCTCTTCAAAGAGCTAAGTCCCATAGCTCTCCCCTGACCAGTTCCTCTGTTATCTGCCTGATGACTCCTGACAAATTCTCTGACACTTTAGATAAAAGTAGCCTGAAATTTCTGTTGGGGGAGGTTGCTAAAATAAACAGGGAGCTGATCCTGTTACAAAACACCTCCTGAGAGTCTCTGCCTATGTGGAGAGGGGGTGTGTGCCTTTTCTCCAATCAGCAATGTTAGTCTTGGCTGTATGCCCAGACATCACACTCTGTGTTAAACAGCAAGATAAGATTTCCTAACATGAGCTGAACTTTCTAAACAGTATATAAATGTGAAGACAGCAGATATACATGTAAAACCTATGTAGGACAATTTGGTTCATCTCTGTGTATCATCTGAGGCTGTTCACTTCACTGGGTGTATGGAGGGTTTACATCCACTTTAAGCAAATATTTTGGCCTCATGCACACAGGCCTATATTATGTGTTCAGCTGTGTTAAAAAAAATAAAAAGTTTACTGGCATACAGCTTTACGTATAAATGTATGCTGATGGCCCTGATTACCAGGGACACAATCTAGGACACTAAGCAGCAGGAGCCGTCTGCTTACTAACAACCTAGTGTTCTAGACTGGAGGAGCCGGCTGCATCCTAGCAACCTAGGACTCTAGGTGGCAGGAGCTGTCTGTGTTGTCAATTGCATTTGTACACATGTAATCATTAAGACAGACTTTGCATGGGAAAAAATATATAAGATCTTGCTGCCAGCATTGTGGTGTTATGCATGAGCCCTAATGGTATGGAAACTTGTGCTGCCTGAAATACTTGGCCGTTACTGACTTTCTTTTTTGAAAATGCTAGTCATCTTGCAGATTGGAAAGCTTTAATGCCTCCATCAGTGGTTCACAAAAAATTATGCAGATAAATAACTTAGACCCCTTTCACACTGAGGCGCTTTGCAGGCACTATAGTGCTAAAAATACCGCCTGCAAAGCGCCCTTAAAAAAAGCCGCTCCATTCACTCCAGTGTGAAAGCCCGAGGGCTTTCACATTGGAGCGGTGCGCTGGCAGGGCGTCAAAAGTCCTGGCAGCAGATTCTTTGCAGTGCATTAGAAGTAGTGAATACACCGCTCCTAAAGCGCCCCTGCCCATTGAAATCAATGGGCAGTGCCGGCAAAGCGCCGCTGTAGCGGCGCTTTTAACCCTTTTTCGTCCGCTAGCGGCCGAAAAGCGCCACAAAAACGACGGTCCCTCAGTGTGAAAGCACTCTTACTGTTGAGGCCACTGATCTCTAGACAACGCCTTCAGCAATGGCAACAACTGCATTTCTCGCACAACATGGTTTTTCTCCTCATGGATTATCTTCTTGTTTCCGTCAGGCTGCTGGTTCGTTAGTCACAGAGTATTGGATGAGACGGGTCTCCTCTGGAAGAGTAGCCCAGCAGAAAGTTCTTTCCGTCATTGGTGAATGTATTGAAAGTTTTGGCCCTGGATGCACAGAAGTGCAGAAAATCCTAGGTGCGCGCTGTCCTCTGGTACGCTTTTATCACCAGTCCACGGGTCTTCACTGTGACCTCACGGCAGACAACAGGTAAGCATGTCCTATTTTTCGTTTCTTTGATTGTTATTTTGAATAAGAGTCTTACACAAAGCCCTGGAGCTGAGTAGACACTTGACCAAGAGAAGCCCTTTTCAGACACCATGACGAAGTGCTGTGATTGGACACATTGCAATGACCTGCCCATGACTGACACAGCCTCTTATATAATTCACAGAGTATGTGCGGATGAGTGTAGCATAGGGGATCTGATTGCAGTGTCTCTTATTATATGGATACAGCTGATGGAAGTTGGGCAATGTGAGTGAAAAACTGGCATCTCCATCTGAAATGACTAATATTCTGACTGTCATGCTGATGCTTATCCAGAGTTTGTTGTCTTAGAAATTATTAAAGTCAGGGACAGCTGGGTAGCAAAAGCATTTTTTTAAGGTGGTCAGCAATTGCAGCCTCCCAGCCCTATGCCAAGCCCATGAAAATTGGGGAAGCAATAGGTTGCAGCTCATACAAATGAGTGCAGAACTGCCTGCCAGAGGGGGCCAGCTGAGCTGAGGTTTGTGGAATCGGTGGTATAGAAACGATAAGCACGGTATGAGGGAAAGGGTTAAAAGCTTTTTTGGCTGTATGGATCACAGGAGTGCACTCCGTTCTGCACTCCTGTGCCCCGTTTTCAGCCTGCTAAAGCCCACTGTTGGGTGACATCACTTAGCCTGTCCAGGCCCTGGAAAGATACTCCCAAATGCCTGGAACCACAGCTGGCTTAGTCTTTCAATGAGCCGCTGGAAGACTGAGCCAGTCCCTCCTGCTCACTCCACAGCCAGGTGCTCCAGTGAGGGCTGGAGGATCAGAGCAGAGATCCAGTGACTGACAGCCACCGGCTCTTTACTCACTGGAAACTGAGAGCTGAGCAATTAGCGGTCTTTGATCACTAAAGCCTCGTACACACGATCGGATTTTCCGCAGACAAAGTGTCTGACTTTTATCTGACGCTCGTTGGCCAGGAACTTGTCTTGCATACAAACGGCACACAATTGTCGGCCAACAAGCACGAACGTAGTGACGTACTACGTAGTTTTTTCCAGCTCTTTAGCGCCACCCTTTGGGCACCTTCTGCTAATGTTGTGTTTGGTGGGCATTGCTTCCGAGCATGCGTGTTTGGACTTTTGTCTGACAGACTTCTGTACACACGGTCGGAAAATCTGACAACAGACCGTTGTCTGAAAATTTTTAAAGTCTGCCATCCAACATTTGTCCGCGGAAAATCTGACAACAATTGTCCAATGGAGCGTAGAAACGGTCGGATTTTAGGCCAACAGTCTGTCAACGCACAATTCCCGCCGGAAAATCCGATCGTGCGTACAAGGCTTTAGTTCTCTGTCTTAGAAGGAGCATTGCCTAAAATTTGAATATCATCAAAAAGTTAATTTTTTATTTTAGTAATTCAAAAAGTAATACTCAATATATTTTTATATAGATGCGTTACACACAGTGAAATATTTTAAGCATTTCTTTCTTTTAATTTTGATGATTATGGCTTAAAGCTAGTGAAAACCCAACATCCAGTATCTCCAGAAAATTAGATTACATAAAACCAATAATAAAAAAAGGATTTTTATACAGAAATGTTGGCTTACTGAAAAGTATAAGTAAAAGGGAGGTTGCGCTCTAACTAAAGTTGAGAATAACCACCAATAAAGATAATTAATAAATATCACATAAGTGAAGTGGGATTGAGCAATCATATTTACCATGTGAAACATATATGTGTATAAATATCCACCAAAAGAATTGATGTGATCACCACATAAATGAAAAATAAATTATAAATGGTGACAATCCCATGGATGACAATATGATTAAACTAATAATAAACACAAAAATAGTCCAAAAAGAAAAAAAACCTCTAAGGCCCCATGCACACGAGACGCTGTTAAACGCGCGTTCAGAGGCAGTTGGACGCTTTTTTCAACTGCCCCTGAACCCATTCAGTGTTATCCTATGTGTCCATGCACACACTCTAGTTTTTTGGCGTTTACAAGCAGTTGCGTTTTAACCTCGTTTTTCCAGAAGCAAAAAAATGGGTTCAGACGCAAACGTTTTCCAAGTTTCAGACGCTAAACGCAGTACCGGCGTTTTGCCGCGTTTGCGTTTATAAGCGTTTTTAAAGGTGACCTATTTTTTAACATTCGAAATCTCAAAAATGATAGCAAATGATGAAAAACTATTAAAAAAAATATAAAAGAAAACTGTCATTGCTTGCATTGCATTGTGGACAATCCACAACTTGTGGCAGGTAACATGGCAAGTGGACAATCAACAACTTATGTCATGTGACGTGGCCAGTGGACACTTCACAACTTGTGGCAGGTGACGTGGCAAGTGGACAATCCACAACTTGTGGCAGGTGACATGGCCAGGTGACGTGGCCAGTGGACAATCCACAACTTGTGGCAGGTGACATGGCCAGGTGACGTGGCCAGTGGACAATCCACAACTTGTGGCAGGTGACGTGGCCAGTGGACAATCCACAACTTGTGGCAGGTGACGTGGCCAGTGGACAATCCACAACTTGTGGCAGGTGACGTGGCCAGTGGACAATCCACAACTTGTGGCAGGTGACGTGGCCAGTGGACAATCCACAACTTGTGGCAGGTGACATTGCCAGGTGACGTGGCAGGTGACATGGCCAGGTGACGTGGCAAGTGGACAATCCACAACTTGTGGCTAGGTGACGTGGCAAGTGGACAATCCACAACTTGTGGCTAGGTGACGTGGCAAGTGGACAATCCACAACTTGTGGCAGGTGATGTGGCAAGTGATACGCTAAATACAAGTGCACTGCTGCTACTCACTCTGGTCTCACAAACTGGCTGAAATGGTTAAAATGTACTGTTTTTTGAGCTTAGGGAGGGTCTATGATGAAACGCTTATAAACGCAAACGCTGCTAAACGCCTACAACTTGTGGCAGGTGACGTGGCAAGTGGACAATTCACAACTTGTGGCCAGGTGACGTGGCAAGTGGACAATCCACAACTTGTGACAGGTGACGTGGCTAGGTAACGTGGCAAGTGGACAATCAACAACTTGTGTCAGGTGACGTGGCCAGTGGACAATCCACAACTTGTGGCAGGTGACGTGGCCAGTGGACAATCCACAACTTGTGGCCAGTGGACAATCCACAACTTGTGGCCAGTGGACAATCCACAACTTGTGGCCAGTGGACAATCCACAACTTGTGGCCAGTGGACAATCCACAACTTGTGGCCAGGTGACGTGGCCAGTGGACAATCCACAACTTGTGGACAGGTGACGTGGCCAGTGGACAATCCACAACTTGTGGCCAGGTGACGTGGCCAGTGGACAATCCACAACTTGTGGCAGGTGACATGGACAATCCACAACTTGTGGCAGGTGATGTGGCAAGTGATATACGCTAAATACAAGTACACTGCTGCTCTCAGCTGCTGCTACTCACTCTGGTCTCACAAACTGGCTGAAATGGTTAAAATGTACTGTTTTTTGAGTTTAGGGAGGGTCTATGATGAAGCGGTTAAACGCGGCCACAAACACGGACAAATGCGCGTTTTTAAACGCCGGTTTCAGTGTTTAAAAACGTGTGTTCAGCAGAGTTTGCACCTGCGTCTCGTGTGCATGGGGCCTAACAGTGAACATATCCTGTGAAAAAATCAATCCTGTAAAAAAAACTTATATTGAATAAACCTCCTGTGAAACAAAAAAAGCAACAAAGTCCTGTGGAAAAAGAAGTCCTGTGCTGGAGATGATATTTGCAGCAATAAACCGTCAACACTTAAAGTCTTATTGAAAAGAAATCACAATGGTGTCTGGGATGACTTGCATATAAACATTCCAGGGAGGATTCAAAACAACAAGGTGCGCACACATCCAATATTTGTGACTAAACCACCACTAGTAGAAATGTGCTCTTACCCGCTGCACAGACCAAGCAAGCCTGTGGCTTTACACACAGCCGGGGCCTTTTCCTCACGGTGCCAGGAAGATCCTCTCCACTCCTCCAGATGGACTGTATGTATGGGATCACTGTGGGTGTTATCTCACCACCGATGCGGCTGACGACATATCTCGAAAAAGATAAAATGCAGACACTCCATAGGTAAAACCTTCTCCAGATCACAGACTCTGATTGCGAGGGGCTGAATTTCTTCTCCTATCAGCACGCTGCTTGTAGAGGATTCACTCGGCTCATTGGGCACTGGTGGAGTTGATTGCTCATATACCTTTTTGACTACTTTTCTCCGGTGAGGATCTTCCCTGAGCCGCCTCCTTCCCCGGCTTGTTCGCCATTAATGGCGAACAAGCCAGGGAAGATCCCCACCGGAGAAAAGGAAGTGTTGATGGTTTATTGCTGCAAATATCTCCAGCACAGGACTTCCTTTTTTCCCACAGGACTTTCTTTGTTGTTTTTTTGTTTCACAGGAGATTTATTCAATAAGTTTTCTTTACAGGATTGATTTTTTCACAGGATCTATTCACTGTTAGATTTTTTTTATTTTTGGACTTTTTTTGTGTTTATTATTAGTTTAATCATATTGCCATCCACGGGATTGTCGCCATTTATAATTTATTTTTCATTTATGTGGTGATCACATCAATTCCTTTGGTGGATATTTTCACATATATGTTTCACATGGTACATATGATTGATCAATCCCACTTCACTTATGTGATATTTATTAATTATCTTTATTGGTGGTTATTCTTAACTTTAGTTAGAGCGCAACCTCCATTTTACTTATACTGTTTGTTTATATCCAACTTATTGTTTTTTCTGAGCGCAGTTTTCTATATATTCCATTACTGAAAAGTATGTCCATGTACAGTATAGTATGCACTCAATACTTGGTTGGGGCTTCTTTTGCATGAATTACTGCATAAATGTGGCGTGGCATGGAGGCGGCTCAGCCTGTGATACTGTTGAGGTGTTATGGAATCCCATGTTTCTTTGAGAGCGGCTTTCAGCTCGTCTGCATTGTTGGGTCTGGTGTCATCTTCCTCTTGACAAAACCCCACAGATTCTCTATGGGGTTTAGGTCAGGCGAGTTTGCTGGCCAATCAAGCACAGTGATCCCGTGATCATTAAACCAGGTATTGGTACTTTTGGCAGTGTGGGCAGGTGGCAAGTCCTGCAGGAAAATGAAATCGGCATCTATATGAATCTGGTCAGCAGAGGGAAGCAGAGTGCTCTAGAATTTCCTGGTAGAGGGCTGCTCTGACTTTGGACTTGATAAAACACTAGCAGATGACATGGCTCCCCAAATCATCACTTGCTGTGGAAACTTCACACCGGACCTCATGCAACTTGCATTCTGTGCCTCTCCACTCTTCCTCCAGACTCTGGGACCTTGATTTTCAAATGAAATGCAACGTTTTCCACACTCTGTAATGATTTGGGGAGCCATGTCATCTGCTGGTGTTGGTCCAATGTGTTTTATCAAGTCCAAAGTCGGCACAGCCCTCTACCAGGAAATTCTAGAGCACTTCATCCTTCCCTCTGCTGACCAGCTTTATGGAGATGCTAATTTCATTTTTCCAGCAGGACTTTGCACCTGCCCACACGACCAAAATACCTGGTTTAATGATCATGGTATAACTGTGCTTGATTGGTGAGCAAACTCGCCTGACCTAAACCAGCTGTGTGCTGCTCTAGGGGGACACATCCACATCCATCTCTCGGTTCAACAGACTCCCTCCTTATCCGGGAAGGCTGATCCACACATGGATTTTTTTGAATCAAGGACAATGACATGATTATCACTTGCTACCACAGAGATTACTTCCAAAATATCTCACCCAATTATTAATTTGTGTCCGTCTGCTCAAGACTTGAAGAGAGTTTCTCTATACATAAGGGGTTCAGCCTTTACCTGAATTCTCCTCCATACAAAATCTTCTTTTGTTTACACGCTGCCTACCTATGAGATGCCTATGGATGTGTCCTCCCATGAGATTACCTTTACCCCCTGTTTATATGTCCTGAGTGGTAATACCCACTCCCTCATGACATAACGGGAATTTATGGTTCGCGGCCTGTCCCCTCTGGTCCAGCACCTTTGTTATGTGACAACTCAATTTTTCATTCTATATCCATCAAAAAAAAAAAAAAAAAAAATATATATATATATATAATATCTCCTGAAGAAGCGGATTCTGTTTTTGAATCACAACGTGAAACATGTAGAGCACAATTTATGCATGTACAGTTGTATTCTGGTCCATTGATTGTAATAGTATGAGACATGGAAATGTCACGGAATTACTATTATTTCTATGAAATGTCAAAATAATTGTTTCTCTACATATTTTTGTAATAAAAACCCCCTTTCTTACTACTTACTCTTAACTGGTCGTCAGTTAGCATAAGGTGCCAACATAGTCCACCCCAGCCTCATCCTGTTCTCTATACAACATATAATTGATGTCATCAGATTAATGATTGGACTGTATTTTTGGAAATGTTCTGCATCCTGCAGTTTTGACAGTTTTCTATTAAAATCAAGTGATCAGAAACTTTCCAAAATCTGAAAACACATGTCAAATGACACACAATATGTCATGCATTTTCATTTGCTTATGGTGTGAACAAATCCTAAAACTATCAGCTGACTGCTAGGACTGGACTGAGGTACTCCAGAAAATGTTTGTAGGTGATAATATCTTGTATAGAGTAACCATCATCTTTAATCCTGATTTTTCTTCTGTGATGTAGAATTGCGCTGAGAAGCTCGGAGCTTTTGTACATATTTGGGAATATTGATAGTCGAGTGCGACCTCTTGTCTTCACTTTGCGATGTTGGGCTCGTGTGCATGGGATCACAAGCTCTGTGTCTGGACACTGGATCACAAACTTCTCCCTCACCACGATGATCTTATTCTTCTTACAGAAGAGAAATCCACCTGTTATCCCAACTCTAGATAAGCTGAAGAATCTTGCAGGTAAAAAAATATATTATTTTTGCAGGATGACTTTCCCACCACGTTCTAGAACCTCAGTACTACTCTCAGAAATTTGACCAGCATGATTGATCTTTAAAGGCTAAGTTCACCTTTCTGAACATGTTACATTTTACAACTGTATTTAGGGCTTAACATGTTCAGTATGCACCCCTCTTTCCCCACTCCCTGTGACAGTGGGCACAGGATCCTCTCCTTGCACCTGCTGTGACAATTTGAAAAAACATGTGGCCGTGCGGGGCTCCACCCACGCGGCCATGTCATTCATTCAGTTTCCTGTGAATGAATAGAGTACAAATACCGTTGACCATTGTGGGTGACGGCTTGTAGTTCTCGGTGAACTGGGTGCTGGTTAGCGCTCTCGTAGTTAATTGATCTTCGTGCCCGTATCAGAGAGACAAGCAGACAGCTATCCTGATGGTCTGCAGGAGCCTGACATTGCACCTGCGATGTGCTAATTACGGGAGCAATGTTCTGCAGGCTCCTTTTTTAAATAAATAATTTTGCAAATTTTTTTTAGCTGCAAAAAGTTTTTTTTTTTTTTTTTCTTAAAAAGGTGAATTTGTCCTTTAACCACTTCCCGCCCGGCCTATAGCAGATTGACGGTCGGGAAGTGGTTTAGTTATCTTGACTGGGCGTCATATGAGGATAACCTCTGACAGAGGCTTCTTACCACGTGATCAGCTGTGACAGGCAAACGTCATTCCTCGGTTCGTGCTGACAGGGAGAGCCGATCGGCGGCTCTCCCTGCCAGAGGGGGGGGGGTCTGTGCTGATAATCAGCACATTGAATATCAGCACAGCTCCATCAGATGTGCCACCACAGTTACTATAAAGTGCCAATAAGCTGCCAGTCAGTGCCCCATAAAAAAAACCTCACAGTGCCAATTAGTGCCCATCACAGTGCCAGTCTGTGCCCATCAGTAAAACATGTCAGTACCCCATCACAGCCGCCTGTCAGTGCCCATCACAGCCGCCTTTCAGTGCCACCCATCAGTGCAGCATATCAGTGCCACCTATTAGTGCCCATCAATTCTACATATCAGTGAAGGAGAAAACAAAATGTTATAACCGAAACAAAGGAAAAACCTTTTTTTATTTTTATTTTTTATTTTTATTTTTTTAAATATTTCTGTATTTTTTTAGTTTTTTTTTTTAGCAAAAAATAAAAACCGCAGAGGTGATCAAATACCACCAAAAGAAAGCTCTATTTGTGGGAACAAAATGCTAAAAAAAATTGTTTGGGTACAGTGTTGCATGACCGCGCAATTATCATTGAAATTGCGACAGCGCCAAAAGCTGAAAATTGTCCTGGGCGGGAAGGGACCAAAGTGCCTGGTATTGAAGTGGTTAAAGAGACCATGCCACCATAAGATTTATTTCAACAAAACCTTCCCATTAGATTATATGTGCATTTGATGTAATTTTATACATATAAAGACCTCCTTTTGTATAGACTTCCAGCAAAAGGTTATTTAGGGAGGGAAGGGGTGGAGGAATTGGACCAGCACTGAGAGTAATTAGACCATTCCAGAAGACGAGAGGGATGGTGCTAGTAAGGGACTCATCTGGAGTCATCAGGTTTTCTACCAAGTTCAAAGGCACAGTGTAAAAGAATAAAAAATTAATTTATGGGAAGGAAAAACACTGCAAGTCAGAGTCTAAAAACTCAATTTTTTGTTGCTTTTACCTGCATTTGAGAAATGGTTTCTTTAATGCAACCCCCATTTAAAGTGACGATCACTGATTTAATGTATCTTATCTGCCTTTGTGTCACTCCCTAAATATTCTGGTTGAGCAAAAGCACTGGCACTTCTAATAGTGCGTGCTGCTTGATTCTGTATAATTTGGATTTTTTTGACCCACTTAAGGGGAAGGCCAAGGCAAAAACCATTGGCAAAGTCTAGTCTGGATTGTACTAGAGCCAAAGTAAGTGTGATTTGGTATGATATATTGAACAGGCGTAAGGATCTATCTTAAAAATGACTAGTGCTCTTTAGCATTTGAAGTGATATATAAATTTAATCTGGACACGGCTGCTATTTTATAGATTTCTTTCACCCCGTTTCCCTAAGAAAATGGGCACTGAATATCAGACAGACATATCTCATGCCAGTTCTGTTTAGAATGTGTGCATTCAGTGAGTCATTTGTCAGTGTATGTTTCCAAAGAAAGTGACAGTTTGCCAAGCACTGTATGCAAGGGCCATTCATGTGGAACCCCTCAGGGATATGAGTCACTTGCCCTTCTCCCATGGTGTATTAATACAGCCAGTGCACAGGTTTCATGTCGCTAATATGTTTTAAATTTGTGTCTGTAAATATTTTGAAGGTGAACTCTGTACAAATATAAGAACAGTAGTTTGAAATGTATTTAACCGGTTCCTGACCACCGCACGATGATGTACGTCGACAGAATGGCACGGCTGCGCACATTGGCGTACAGGTACGTCCCCTTTAATGTGCGAGGCATGGGTCGCCGGTGGCGCGCTCGTGACCCTGTCGGGAACTCCGTGACCGCACCCGCGGACCCGATCGCCGCTGGTGTCCCGCGATCGGGTCACAGAGCTGAAGAACGGGGAGAGGTAAGTGTAAACAAACCTTTCCCTGTTATTCCTAGTGACACTGTCAGTGATCGTCTGTTCCCTGTCATAGGGAACAACAATCGGTGACGTGTCACGCCAAGCCACGCCCCTTAACAGTAAGAATCACACTTTAGGCTTGATTCACACTAATGCGCTTTTTGATGCATTTTGCAGAAATGCAGGGACATTTTTTAACATGGGTTCCTATGGAACATGTTCACATCAATGCATTTTTGTGCCTCTGCGTTTTTGGGAAGGGTCTGGACTTTTTTTCCTGCAAAAAGCAGCGTTTTGCATGTAATAGAATTCAATGGACCCGCATACAAAACGTAAGTACAGCGTTTTTGCCGCGATTTGCATTTTTTATTTCTTTTTCTTTACACTGTATATAGCTGTGTGCTAAGGAGGGGGCCGGGAAGCCGCCCGCCGCGTCCTTAACAACCGATGAGTCATCAGATGTCGGCGGGCTTCCCGCTGAATGTAAAAAAAAACGAGAAAGAAAAACAGCGTGGGGCCCCCCCCCCCCAGGTCCATAGCAGGCCCTTAGCAGGCCCTTGGGTCTAGTATGGATTCGGAGGGGACCCCCCCACACCAAAATTAAAAAAAAAAAATGTTTTGGCATGGGGAGTCCCCTCCGCATCCATACTAGACCCAAGGGCCTGGTATGGACCTGAGGGGACCCCACGTTGTTTTGGTTTTTTTTTTCTAGTTTTTTTTTTTTTTTTTTTTTAGCCGGCAAGTTTTTAGCTGACAACTGATGACTCATCGGTTGTTAAGGACGTGGCGGCTGGCTTCCCGGCCCCCTCCTTGGCAACCAGCTATATACAGTGTAAAAAAAAAATGCAAAATCGCAGTAAAACCGCTGTAAACCGTGTGTCGAAAAACTCGGCAAGTACCGCAAAAAGAAAAAAAATTAAAACATCAAGTGAAAAGTAAATATATATATAGTGAAAAAAAGGGGTTAATGTAGAGAATCTTCTATTATAAGGAATCTCCAAACAATATTCATTTAACGAATGTGTATAAAAAGTGTCCCAAAAAAAGAAGTTGTATATTTAAATGTTTTTAAATATTAAATAATCAGCTCCACCAATCTTCATATGGGTAAGGAATTATCCGATGTAGATCTTATTCCATATACATTCGACAGTAGGGAATAATCTTAAAGCCGCTTACCAGATCGATGGGACCTCGGATTACAGAGGTCTCAAGAGCGTGTGCATCTGCCTGCCGGCACCGAGGATATCCACCTGCTCCTTATCCCAAGGGATCTCTCCTCGCTCCACCAGCTGATCGGATGTCCAACACACAGGAATCAAGGTAAGCAGAGATAATGATTGCTCCAGGTGCACTCCTAGGAGTTAGTTCAACTCAGCAGGAAGGGATTGAATGAAAAAAACTTCATGGTGCAGTATTTCAGAAAAAAGTTTCCAAATGATTTATTGAAAAAATCACAGGCAGGCAGATGCACACGCTCTTGAGACCTCTGTAATCCGAGGTCCCATCGATCTGGTAAGCGGCTTTAAGATTATTCCCTACTGTCGAATGTATATGGAATAAGATCTACATCGGATAATTCCTTACCCATATGAAGATTGGTGGAGCTGATTATTTAATATTTAAAAACATTTAAATATACAACTTCTTTTTTTGGGACACTTTTTATACACATTCGTTAAATGAATATTGTTTGGAGATTCCTTATAATAGAAGATTCTCTACATTAACCCCTTTTTTTCACTATATATATTTATTTTTCACTTGATGTTTTAAATATTTTTTCCTGTTTGCAGGATTGTTGTTTTAATTCATGGTGATTGCGCACTTGTTTCTTTTTGCATATGTTTGTTGAGCTTTAGTATTTTTTAGCTTTTTACTTGTAGCAGCATCACAGTTTTCTTTGATCAAGTATTTATTAATTTTTCTCAATATTATTTGGTTTAGCGCAGGTTTTTCCCAATATATATAGTACCCGCAAAAAGCACTGCAGAAACGCTCAAAAGCAACATGCATAGGTGTGAATCGAGCCTTAGGTCACACTTAAACCCCCTTCACTGCCATTGTCCTTTTTACAGTAATCGGTACACTGTTCGCTGTAAAAATGACAATGGTCCCAAAATGGTGTCAAAAGTGTCCGATGTGTCCGCCATAATGTTGCAGTCATGATAAAAATCGCCGCCATTACTAGTAAAAAAAAAATATATTAATAAAAATGCCATAAAACTATCCCCTATTTTGTAGACGCTATAACTTTTGTGCAAACCAATCAATATACGCTTATTGCAAATTTATGAATTAAGAATACGTATCGGCCTAAACTGAGGAAAAAAAAATGTTTTGTATATTTTTGGGGGATATTTATTATAGCAAAAAGTAAAAAATATTGCATTTTTTTTCAAAATTGTCGCTCTATTTTTGTTTATAGCGCAAAAAATAAAAACCGCAGAGGTGATCAAATGCCACCAAAAGAAAGCTCTATTTGTGGGAAAAAAAGTACGTCAATTTTGTTTTGGGAGCCATGTCGCACGACCGCATAATTGTCAGTTAAACCGACGCAGTGCCGAATTGCAAAAAGTGGCCTGGTCCTTTAGCAACAAAATGGCCCGGGGCTTAAGTGGTTAAAGAATAATATATTTTAACATAGAACTAGTATAAACTGCTCAGTCTGTCTTGATTGTAACCTAAAAATATGCAGTAAAGCAGCAATCAGGGAAAGGAAAGGGCCGAATCTCACCCAGTTATTGCACAACTCACCAAGTGTACCCTATACAGTAGTTTGTCTTTAACCGCTTGTCCACCGGCCGCCGTCAAATGACGGCGGGAGGAAGACCCTGTTGTTCTGGGCAGACGTCATATGACGTTGCGCCTTCCCAAGCCACTAGGGGGCGTGTACGCCGCATCACTGGGGAACCGATGCGCGTGCCTCAGGGGCCGCGATGGCTGCCGGGCACCCGCGATTGGCCAGTAACTGAGCAGGACCGTAGATCTGTGTGTGTGTAAACACACAGATCCACGTCCTGTCGGAGAGGAGACCGATGGTGTGTCCCTTGTACATAGGGACAACCATCGGTCACCTCGCCCAGTCAGTCCCCTCCCCCCACAGTAAATCACTCCCAGGGAACACATTTAACCCCCTGATCGCCCCCTCGTGTTAACCCCTTCCCTGCCAGTCATATTTATACAGTAATCAATGCATTTTTATAGCAGGGATCGCTGTATAAATGTGGTCCCAAAAATGTGTCAAAAGTGTCCGATGTGTCCACCGCAATATCGCAGTCACAATAAAAATCACTGATTGCCGCCATTACTAGTAAAAAAAAAAAAAGCTATACATCTATCCCCAATAACTTTTGCGCAAACCAATAAATATACGCTTATTGCAAAATTTTTGGTAAAAAAAATAAAAATAAAAAAAAATGTAGAAGAATACATATCGGCCTAACTGAGGAAAAAATGTGTTATAAAAAAAATAAAAAAAGGGTTTTTATTATAGCAAAAAATATTGTGTTTTTTTCAAACTTGTCCCTCTTCTTTTGTTTATAGCGCAAGAAATAAAAACTGCAGAGGTGATCAAATACCACCAAAAGAAAGCTCTATTTGTGGGGAAAAAATGATAAAAATGTAATTTGAGTACAGTGTTACATGATGGCGCAATTGTCATTCAAAGTGTGACAGTGAAAATGCCCTGTAGGCAAGTGGTTAAACGGGTTGTAAAGGTTCCTGTTTTTTCACCTTCATGCATCCTATGCATGAAGGTGAAAAAACACCTGGTTGTCATGGGCACCCCCAGCCCCCCTGTTTTACTTACCTGAGCCCGCTCGCCTGCTCTGCGCGTCCCCCGGCGTCTTCTTCTCCACGGAGTCTCGGCTTTGATTGGATAGATTGATAGCACAGCCATTGGCTCCCGCTGCTGTCAATCAAATCCAATGACAGGGGGCGGGACCGAGTCATACACTCGGCGTCTATGGACGGCGAGTGTATGACACAGGAGCGCGCCCGCAAGGTAACCCCCTCGGGAGAGAGCTTCCCAGAGGGGGTTAGCTATTGCGTGGAGGAGCCGCCCTGGGACCCCAGAACAGTAGGATTGGGGCTACTCTGTGCAAAACTAACTGCACAGTGGAGGTAAGGATGACACTCATGTTATTTAACCACTTAAGCCCCGGACCATTTGGTAGCTAAAGGACCAGAGGTGAATTCAGAATTTTGCACTGTGCTGCTTTAACTGTAAATTGTGCGGACATGCAATGTTGTACCGAAACAAAATTTGCGTCCTTTTCTTCATACAAATAGAGCTTTCTTTTAATGGTATTTGATTGCCTCTGCGATTTTTATTTTTTGTGATATAAACGGAAAAAGACCGAAAATTTTGAAAAAAAATGATATTTTCTACTTTTTCTTATAAGAAAAATCGAATAAACTCAATTTTAGTCATACATTTAGGCCAAAATGTATTCAGCCACATGTCTTTAGTAAAAAAAATGTCAATAAGTGTATATTTATTGGTTTGCGCAAAAGTTATAGCGTTTACAAACTAGGGTACATTTTCTGGAATTTACACAGCTTTAAATTTATGACTGCCTATCTCATTTCTTGAGGTGCTAAAATGGCAGGGCAGTACAACACCCCCCCAAATGACCCCATTTTGGAAAGTAGACACCCCAAGGAAATTGCTGAGAGGCCTGTTGAGCCCATTGAATATTTTTTTTTGTCCCAAGTGATTGAATAATGACAAAAAAAAAAAAAAAAATTACAAAAAGTTGTCACTAAATGATATATTGCTCACACATGCCATGGTTATATGTGGAATTGCACCCCAAAATAAATTTTGCTGCTTCTCCTGAGTACGGGGATACCACATGTGTGGGACTTTTTAGGAGCCTAGCCGCGTACGGGACCCCGGAAACCAAGCACCGCCTTCAGGATTTCTAGGCACAAATTTTTGATTTGACTCCTCACTACCTATCACAGTTTCGAAGGCCATAAAATGCCAAAATAGCACAAACCCCCCCAAATGACCCCATTTTGGAAAGTAGACACCCCAAGCTGTTTGCTGAGAGGCATGGTGAGTATTTTACAGCTCTCATTTGTTTTTGAAAATGAAGAAAGACATTTTCTTTTTTTTTTTCAATTTTCAAAACTTTGTGACAAAAAGCGAGATCTGCAAAATACTCACAATACCTCTCAGCAAATAGCTTGGGGTGTCTACTTTCCAAAATGGGGTCATTTGGGGGGGTTTTGTGCCATCTGGGCATTCCATGGCCTCCGAAACTGTGATAGGCAGTGAGAAGTGAAATCAAAAATTTACACCCTTAGAAAGCCTGAAGGTGGTGATTGGTTTTTGGGGTCCCGTACGCGGCTAGGCTCCCAAAAAGTCTCACACATGTGGTATCCCCGTACTCAGGAGAAGCAACAGAATGTATTTTGGGGTGTAATTCCACATATGCCCATGGCATGTTTGAGCAATATATCATTTAGTAACAACTTTGTGCAAAAAAAATTGTCTTTTTTCCGCAACTTGTGTCAACATATAAAATATTCCATGGACTCGACATGCCTCTCAGTATATAGCTTGGGGTGTCTACTTTCCAAAATGGGGTCATTTGGGGGGGTTTTGAACTGTTCTGGCATTTTATACACAACATTAGGAAGCTTACATCCACTCTTCTAACCACTTGAAGACAAAGCCCTTTTTGACACTTTTACATGAAAACATTTTTTTTTGCAGGAAAATTATGTTGAACCCCCAAACATTATATATATTTTTAAAGCAAAGGCTCTACAGAATAAAATGGTGGGTGTTGCATTTTTGGGGGAAAAAATACACTTTTTTTAATTTTAATGCACTAAAACACACTATATTGCCCAAATGTTTGATGAAATAAAAAAGATATTAGGCCGAGTACATAGATACCAAACACGACATGCTTTAAAATTTCGCACAAACGCGCATTGGCGACAAACTACATACATTTTTAAAAGCCTTTACAGGTTACCATGTTAGATTTACAGAGGAGGTCTACTGCTAAAATGACTGCCCTCGATCTGACCTTCGCGGTGATACCTCACATGCATGGTGCAATTGCTGTTTACATATGATGCCAGACCGACGCTTGCGTTCGCCATTGGGCAAGAGCAGGGCAGGACAGGGGTGCTTTTTTTTTTTTTTTTTTTTTTTTTTTATTATTAATTTTGCTTTTTTATTTTATTTTTAACTTGTTCCTTCCATATTTTTTTTTATTTTTATTGTTATCTCAGGGAATGTAAATATCCCCTATGATAGCAATAGGTAGTGACAGGTACTCTTTTTTTGAAAAAAACTGGGGTCTAGACCCTAGATCTTTCCTCTGCCCTCAAAGCATCTGACCACACCAAGATCGGTGTGATAAAATGCTTTCCCAATTTCCCAATGGCGCTTTTTATATCCGGGGGGGGACATTCCCTCCCACTGCTTGTAAAAGCAGTCCAGAGGCTAATTAGCCACTAGGATTGCTTTTACATGAAAGCCGGCCGCTGGCTGAAAAGAATGATACCAAGATGATACCTAAACCCGCAGGCATCAATCTGGTATAAACATTCAAAGTCCAGCAACATACCAGTACGTTGCTGGTCCTTGTTGGACATGTATTGTAATCTTTTTTTTTTTCATGCAGCCAGGTGGCTGAACGAAAAAAGAGATTGATCGGTGGGTATGCCCACCATTAGAATACCGCCCTTCATCCACCCACTTCTAATGATGGGCATACATGCACCATTTATATATGCCGAAGCATGGGGGCATCCTCCCGCAAAAAAGTTATGCCGCACACACATGGTCGGACTTTTCCACGGGCAAGCCTCCGTCGGAATTTCGACCGTATGTACGCGGCATTAGGAGCAAAATCACTCCTCCGCCCCTGCTGCCCCAATGCTTCGGCATATTTGCTTTTTTTTGTTTTTTTTTAACTGTGGTGGTGAAATCACCTCCTACAGCACTGGAGTCGCAGGGATCAGGCCTGTCTCTGCGAACGCTGCAGTTATGTGTGTTGTGTTTTGTAAGTGACAGTGATCAATCGATACTGCACTTGGGTGGCCTGGGCTGGACGGAGGGGCAAAACGCAGGTGCTAGCAGGTATCTGGGCTGATCCCGCTAACACTGCGTTTTTGGGAACCCTAAACTGCTGGGGACGCTAGTATAGATCTGATCAGATATTGATCTGTTCAGATACTATACCACTAAGGGAGGTGTATGCTTCACGCGTGGGTGTTAGCGTTACTGGCACTAACCTGACGCTGCCTGGGGTGTGACGCAGACCCTCTCTGACGCTAAAACCTAATTGATATCGCCCGCCGGGCGATCAGGGGGTTAAACCTTTATTGGGTTATATACGGCGGGTGCCCTGACACTATAAAAAGCAAGCTAACTAACCAGCGTCACCCGTAACACTTATATGATGATCACTGGTGAAAGGGTTAACTAGGGGCAATTAGGGGGTTAAAACCTTTATTAGATAATATATGGGGGTACCTGACGCTATAAAAACCTGCGGCGAACCTAAAAAAAATTACTGGCTACCGATCTGCATCACCGACGCTAAGACAGCGATCAGAAAAATGATCGCTTAGCGACAGTGGTGATAGGGGGTGAAAGGGTTACCTGGGGGGCGATCAAGGGGGTTAAACCTTTATTAGATAATTTATGGGGGTACCCGACGCTATAAAAACCTGCGGCGAACCTAAAAAGAATTACTGGGTACCGATCTGCATCACCGACGCTAAGACAGCGATCGGAAAAATGATCGCTTAGCGACGGCGGTGCTAGGGGGTGAAAGGGTTATCTGGGGGGTGATCAAGGGGTTAAACCTTTATTAGGGGGGGTTAGGGGGCTACACTGGACCTAAAACTAAATGTAGTGACACTTTTACAGTCACAAATGTCACTGATTGCAGTGATCACTAAATAAATGGTCACTGCAATCAGTGACACTGTGACTGGGGGCTGGGGGGTGATCTGGGGGGGCGATTTGTGTGCTGGTGTTAGTGTAGTGTTTGTGCACTGACCTGTGTGTCTTCTCTTGTACGGCGCTCGGTATATGTGAGCACCGCACAGGAGATGACATCACTTCCTCCTGCTTTCTCTGTCTGTGTGTACATTACACAGACAGAGGGGGCATTTCTATTCGCCGGGAGCGATCGCGGGGGGGTGGCCGGAATCGAACGGCCGTCCCCTCATGTCGGATCGCTCCCCAACGAATTCCGACCGCTCACTATACAGAAGGGGGGTCCGATTGGACCCCCCAATTGTACAAAGGCAATCACGTACACTGTACGTGATTGTGCCTGTCGGTGCCATTGTGCCGACGTATATATACAGTGAGCGGTCGTTAAGTGGTTAAAAAAAAGGATCCTTTACAACCCCTTTAAAGTGTTAATAAACCCAGGACCCTGCATTCACTTTATCTGGTCTCCCAGAACATGGAAATGCGATTTATTTTAGTAAATATAAACTGCTAAATACATTTTCTCATCAGCAGTATATAGCAGTCTTGTAACTTCTGTTAGTGTCTGGTTAAAGCTTGGAGGAGAAGTTTTCATTCTCCCCTAATTGTCTTCTGAGGCTGCAGGACCCCTGACTGCCTGGACAGTGCTGATTTGGTCCTGTGCTGATCACATGCATATCTCCTAAGAAAAAAACTCTAGCAACATACACCAAATTGAGCATGTGCATCTTGTCCCCAAGTCTCTGTTCTATCAGGAGATGGTTTGGGGACAGTGGAAGTAGGGGAGGATCAGAGAAGGCAGGATCAAACAGCCTTTTTGCACAATGCCAAGGATTAACCCCATAGGTTCCCCAGTGAGTATATCAAGCATGCTTTACTGCATATACACACTGATTTTACTGTTGTGGGTTTAGTAACAGTTTTAAAAGGATTTTTTAAAATACTGTATTTATTGGCGTATAACACTCACTTTTTTAACCTGAAAATAGAGGGTAAACTGTGCCTGCGTGTTATACGCAGGGGGCTTTGGAAAAAAAAATTTCCCTGAAACTTCCTTTTTAAAGTTGGGGTGCGTGTTATACGCCGATTAAATACGGTATATATTTTCAAACTTTTAGATTATTTATATTGGTATAAAATCCTTATTGTATGAGGTGCTTCCATATATTGGTAAGTCTAAAAAGAAAGCCCAGCACTAGCTCTTCACTTGTTGACTTTTTATGCAGACGGAGAATTGAGATGGCATCATATCTGCTAGAAAAGCAGATACGATGTTTCCTGTTCCAGACTCCCATTTGTCATCTGCTATTTACAAATAGGAACGATATGAAGTATTTATATGCCATATTTCATATCCTTAAGATTGTAAGCTCCACAAGCAGGGCCCTCCCATTCCTTTTGTATTGAACTGTATTGTAATTGTCCTGCCTCTACATTGTAAAGCACTGCTGCAGTTGGCGCTATATTAATCCTGTACAATAATTTACCTTTTCAAAAAAAAAAAAAAAAATTGGTACATTTTATTTATTTTTCTCCTGAACATAATACATAAAATATGTATTCAAACACTTATAGACTGCCTTCAAAGGTGATTCCCCCAAAAAAACGTTTAAGAAATTAGCCTTCTGTCACTCGGCACCCATGCTTTTTTTTGGACCAAGTTATCTATATATCTATAGTGATCTAGAAGTTTTGCACACAGCACATTTGACTGGCCACACTCCAGTCATCCAGGTGAGGAACAGTGGTACAAGGGCCATGCTGTTGGTAAAGTGTAGTCAGGTTACCGAGTCCTTTCAAGCACAATTGCAGGATTTGCTGGACAATATTAATAGTTTACTGATTGATTTTGTTGTGGCCTGGGGTCTCGCTTTTACTTAAAAGTAGAAGTCCACACCAAAACTAAAATCCCTGCATCTACAGACATCGAAGATCTAACACTAACCTATCTAGCCCTGTAAGGAAAAAAAACAGTATACATACCTTTTCTGCAGCCGATCCAACCCAATTTCATGCTTGGCTGTCAGCTGCGGCTTTTCTGTGTAGGCGGGTACAGAGGACACATCCGACAATGGAAGCCCCATAGTAGGTCTTTGGCTGTGTCCTCTGCAGACCTGATCAGATCGGCTTCAGAAAAGGTATGTATACTGATTTCTTCTTTACAGTGCTAGATAGATTAGTGTTAGAATGTGCATGCCTGTAGATGCAGGGATTTTAGTTTAGGGTAGACTTACACTTTCAAGTGGTTGTTAATTCTCACATATACCCAATGAAGTGACTGGCCTCAGGTAATGTACAGAGATGGAACAAATCCTCCGACATAAGTTGTACATTTTTTTTTTATTTGTAGTCTTCTCTTCACTACATCTGCTAAAAGTTCATAATTTATACAGCTTGTCTGAGCTTTCAGAATAAAGGGGGCGGAAAGCTGATGTCACAGCAGCACTCAGTGAGGAGAGGTCTGAGAGCTGATTGGAGGAAAGGGAGACACCCGCTTCACACAGGAACAGAGCTGAGGCCGTCAATCAGCTGGAGATCCCTCCCCTGTCACCATTTTTATCTTGGTTTTTCAGAAGATTCATGCTGATAGCAGAGGAACTGTCGTTCAGAGGTTAATGCTCTTGAAGTGGAGGTCCGCTCAAAAAATAAAATAAAAGCCAGCAGCTACCTCTACTGCTGCAGCTGCTGGCTTTTAATAATGGGACACTTACCTGTCCTGGAGTCCAGCGATGTCGGCACCGCAGCTGATTTTTCCATCAGCTGTCGGGTGCTGCCGCCGCCATTGCGGGTAAGGGAACCCTGCAGTGTAGCCTTACAGCTTCATGCCGGGAACCCTACTGCGCAAGGCCCTGCTCCTCTCTCCTACTGGCCCGGCAACAGGGGGAGGAGGAGGGAGCCCCGCGGTGACTTCATGGGCATCAACGCGGACTCCCAGAAGTGGGAACAGAATACCTGTCGAGGACGAGTATCCTGTACCCCCCCGAAAGGTGCCAATTGTGGCAGCGGAGGTGGAGAGGAGACAAATGAGCGGAAGTTCCATTTTTGGGTGGAACTCCGCTTTAATTGTCATATTCCTATTGTCCAATTTGGCCGTTTGCTTCACATAAAGTCCCAAATTCTCTCTATATGCTAATCCGCTTTAATTGAGGCAAGGTTTACAATCACTTTTAAAGTGACTCTCTAAACAATATCCTCATTATCCAAATATAATCCGCACATGCACCATTTATTGGCCCTATAATCTATTAAACTCCCAAACCTCTCCCTTTCTTCCTTACGTTTCTAACTGGAAGTAATGTGCACTACACTGAACACTACAATGCCATTGCATCTCGGGGATGACCATAAGATGTTGGTAGCATTCCTACATACCATGGAGAGCGAACATAGTTGCCCTTTAACTCAGTCTTATCACAGCAGCAAAAATAAAAAGGCTGGGAGCAATAGGATGTGCCATTAAGTTAGAAATACATACTTAAATATATATATATTTTTTAAACTAGAGTTTACTAGAGTAAAAGTATGTGTACATCCAAAAGCCCTGAGACTACCACTGGGTGCCACCATCTTGAATCTAATGTCAGCAACCCCAGCAGACTTGGAGCTGTCACTCAAGTATCTTTTCTCTTCTATAGTACTCTTCTCTCCTCCCACGACGGCTAATAAAAGGTTATGTAGATAGGTGAGTGGGAGGGGCAGAGGAGCTGGGCCAGTACAGACCATAATTAGATGATCCCAGAAGAGAAGGGGGAACTGTAGCTGTGTTAAGTAATTGACCCTTCCTGGAGTAGAAGCACATTGCAGGTAAATAAAAAAATATTTATGGAAAGGGAAAACACTGCAAATGAGCATTTAAAATACTGTGCTTCTTGTAATTATTTTAAGTTGGTGACAGGGTCTCTGAATCGCTACCGATTTCTAGGTATTGTTTCAACCATCAAAAAGGCTTCATTTGTTTTGTATTCAACACTGTGTATGTGGCTGGATTGCTTTTTAACAATACATATTTTTCATTTTCACTAATTGTACCATCAGTTTAGTTAAATACTGTATGTTCACCTTTTTTCTTTCTTTTCTTTTTTTTAGGTAAAAAGGACAAATGCATCATTGAAGACAATGACTGCACATTTGTCAGTGACCTGAGCAAAATTACGCCATCGGCAAACACCGAACCACTAGGTGAGTCATTATCAATGGGCAAGCAGATCTGAACTAAAAATTAGGTCAGCAAGAAGAGTTTAAAAACAATAATGCCCGTACGTTTTTTTGCGTGCTAATCTTATATCGAATCTGATGATTTTACAAAAGTCACAAATTCTCATACGACAAAATAAAAATTCGGAAGTGATGTCATGTGTTGTATTGCATTTTCGAATGACAGTTGTACTGATTAAACGAAAATCGTATGATCTGGCATCGTACGAAAAAGAATTCCGTGCATGTCTGATAGAATAATATCGGATGAACCTGTCGTGATCGGCTCTCGAAAGCTCTGTACTAACGATCCGATTATCGTACGATTGATTAGAATGCAGCATTTTTCGTACGATTTTCGGATCGTGTGTGCGGGGATTAACATTCCTATTTACTAAGATAAAGAGCAGAAATACATAGAAACCAGTGTAAGTAAAATTTTTTTTTTTCCTGTTGCCTGACTTCAGACTGCTTACTATTGGTAACTTGTAGTTTGCCAGTTACCGTATATACTCGAGTATAAGCCGAGATTTTCAGCCCTTTTTTTGGGCTGAAAGTGTCCCCCCCCCCCCCCCCCCCCCCTCGGCTTATTCTCGAGTCAGCGAAATTTTACATTGTAAATAGTACCTGAAAAAAAGTTGAGGCTGCGGTGTCCATCGTTCAAATCCCGCGGTCTCTTCCTGGTCCCTTCCGTGATAGGCGATTCTCAACAGACACTCTACGCCTATCACGAACGTTCTCTCATCCTCCGTTTCCCAGCAGACATCTGTGATTGGCGGAACACCCAACACAGTGTCTGCTGGGAAACTGAGGATAGGTTCGTGATAGGCGGAGAGTGTCTGCTGAGAATCGCCTATCACGGAAGGGACCAGGAAGAGACCGCGGGATTTGAACGATGGACGCCGCAGCCTCTCAACTTTTTTTCAGGTACTATTTACAATGTTGAATTGAAACAGTGAGGATAGGAAACAGTGAGGATGGGAAACAGTGAGGATGGGAAACAGTGAGGATGGGAAACAGTGAGGATGGGAAACAGTGAGGATGGGAAACAGTGAGGATGGGAAACAGTGAGGATGGGAAACAGTGAGGATTGGGGAACAGTGAGGATTGGGGAACAGTGAGGATTGGGGAACAGTGAGGATTGGGGAACAGTGAGGATTGGGGAACAGTGAGGATTGGGGAACAGTGAGGATTGGGGAACAGTGAGGATTGGGGAACAGTGAGGATTGGGGAACAGTGAGGATTGGGGAACAGTGAGGATTGGGGAACAGTGAGGATTGGGGAACAGTGAGGATTGGGGAACAGTGAGGATGGGGAACAGTGAGGATGGGGAACAGTGAGGCATTGTTGACCCTCGGCTTATACTCGAGTCAGTACGTTTTCCCAGTTTTTTGTGGCAACATTAGGTACCTCGGCTTATACTCGGGTCGGCTTATACTCGAGTATATGCGGTAATTTATGTGAGTCTGCCAGATCTATTGTTTGGCACATATGCTAGTAAATATAAAGCTGGTCATAGAGATGGAGAATCAATGCCAGTTCCATCTGATTATACCTGGATTAGGCAGGATTCCTAAGATGGTGAACACCAATGAAGCCCCCATGTCTAGTTGATTGATGGACAGGAATGATGGAGAAAACAAGTTAGAAAAGTTAGGTTAGTGAACGTGGTATGCAGTATAGCCTCGTACACACGATCGGATTTTCCACGGACAAAGCGTAGGACTTTTGTCCGAAGGGCGTTGGTCGGGAACTTGTCTTGCATACAAACGGCAAAGAATTGTCGACCAACAAACACGAAACCCAGTGTTTTTTCAGCTGTTTAGTGCCACCCTTTGGCTGCTAATGTTGTGTTTGTGAGAATTGCTTCCGAGCATGCGTGTTTGTACTTTGCAGTATTGTCCGGACTTCTGTACACACGCTCGGAAAATCCGACAACAGACAATGGTTGGTGGAAAATTTTAAAGCATGCTATCCAACATTTGTTCGTGAAAAATCCGACAACAATTGTCTGATGGAGCGTACAAACGGTCGGATTTTCCGACCAAAAGCCTGTCATCACACAATTCCCGTGGGAAAATCCGATCGTGTGTGTATAAGGCTTAAGAGACTCCTGCCAGTAGATTCTGCCTACAATTTCCTTTTGGATCTATGGGAAAATGTATGTATGTGCATTTAGTGGCTACTTGCTGTGTTTTCAATTGGATAAAATAATGTAACTAAGGACATAGAGGGGATGTGTAGAAACTTAAGACAGGCATAGGTGAAATGGCATTGACATAACAACCAATACTTGTTGCCCAAGTCAATGAATGTCAATCTGAGTTAACTTTTTTTTTTTTATAAGCCATAATGTTAGATTTACACCCGTATGTCTTTTCTTTTTCATATAGATAAGCTCCTTGTTGAGTTTCTGGAGTTTTATGGAAATTTTGACTTCAGCAACAATTGTATAGATATTCGCAAGGTAAATGTATTTTTTGTATTCTGTTTGTGTGTACCGTGCTAAATTTACATACTTTGCTCAATGAACAGTGCAGAGCAGCACCCTCAAGTTTGCAGTATTCAGCATTTATCTGCAGTATATTTACAGTTTAGATTATGAAAAGTGGCAGGAAGGAATGTGAATGTACCTATTATAGCAATCAGATCTAAACACTCATTTGTCAACTTAAAGCCCGTCTCCAGGCAAAATACAACCTCCCTTCTAACCTTTCAGCAGATGTTTTTTTCTTTTACCTTTTTGGAGTCTTTTTATACTCGCTGAAGTCTGCCGTCCGGTTTCCTTGTTGGAGCCATTTTTGGGTGTGGGAAACCTGTAATCAAGATCTGCCCCTGCCCTGTTGTCTGCACACTCTTTTCTGGATCCTGAGAGGACCTCAGCCATAGATTGCAAACGGGAAGTGTCCAGGTCACACAGGCAGTGACATCACCATCCGAAGAAGTACTCTATCTCCTGTAAACCGAAGAAGAGAAACTCAGGATTGGATGATACCAGGTATTAGTTGCAGAGGGTAATTGGTGGTGGAGGTGAAGCCTGGATTTGAGCTTTAAGGTAGAGCTGTGAAGAATCGAAATCGCAATCTTTTCTTTATCGTACACCACGGGACACAGAGCTAGTCATTACATAATGGGTTAAGGGTCACCAGCGGTGATTGGACACTGGCACAACCAATGGAAGACAGTTCCCCTCCATATAACCCCTCCCATCAGGGAAGTACCTCAGTTTTTTCGCCAGTGTCGAAAGGTGTTGGACGCGTTAGGAGGTGCTAAAGGAAAGCTCTACCAAAGAGACCCTCTGGGGGTAAAAGAGCTATGCTTTCGGATCCATCCAAGACGCCTACAAATGAGCTGAATCTGGATGGGATCCGGGCCTCATCCATGAGGCGTCGCCTGTAATGTCTCTCTTCGGAGGACTGGGCTCTAAGATCCAGCACTTTCGCTATTTCGCTATAAAGTCCTGGTAAGAGTCTTGTACAAGGCCCAGGGGAGAGGTATCCTTTAAATAGGAACCCATATCCCTGAAGGTTGGCACACATAGCCCACCGTGAAGGGTGAAGTTTGGTATCTGTCTGAAATCTTTCAGCAGAAAAACCTGCGGCGTGGATAAGGTGAGATTAGAAGGTCCATAACTAGGTTGGGACCTTTTTCAAAAAATGGATGTCTTCTTTTTTTCCACCACTGGGGGGAGTAAAGAGCTGAATATACTCACCTCACTCTGTTCAGTGTCGGCTTCGGCGAAGTACACTGCTCGTCACCTCCGCTGCTGAGCTTGCTGGGGCACCCCGATCCTCCTTTCGGTGGCCGACCAGACACCTGCAGATGCAGGTAAGTGGGAACAAGGGCTGATGAGAGTCCTCTCTCACTATGGCCACCGCCATAGCGCTAAGGGCCGCGCGCGCTTTATCGGAGGGGGGGGGGCGAAGGCGTGCGCGGGCACGTGGCGCGCGCAGGCACAGAAACGGCGCCAAATTTAAAAGACTGTCAGTGTGAGAAGCACTGCAGCAGCAAGCAAGCTCGTTAGTTCTCTTGTTCCTGGCAGAGAAACACAGCAGCTATACAGGGACGTAAGACTCCATGTGGTTGGATTGGGTACTTCCTAGAAGACATCCATGTTATGCATAGTTATGTGTTAAAAGTTGCATACTTAATGTATTTGCTAAACTGAACACGGTAGTATATGCATTTAGGTACCTTGTATTTTGTCTAAACAGTAAGCCTTCCAGGGGAAGTAATACGGACAAAAAGAGATAAGAAAGCACCACCGCCTGAGAGGAGGCTCTAACTGTGCTGACTCGGTACCTTTCTCTCCTGTGTTGCTAAATGCACCTGTTCAGGATGAGCCATTACCTCTGTCAGGTATGGCGGCTTCCCGAGTGAAGCCTGGGCCTGTATATGTCACTGAGGACACTTTATCAGCTGCCCTAAATAATCTGGAGGAAAAAATTGCTACCTTAATCGCTAAGTCCTCTAAAAAGGGACAATAAGCGAAGCAGGTCTCTTCCAGTATTGGACCTCCCTTCAGAAGTACCTGAGGGAGGAGGATGAGGAGGAGGAGGCTACATCAGCAGAGGATGAGGAGCCAGATTTTAAGGTCACAGGTACAATGCTATAGCAGTGCATTTAAGTTAACCTCTGCGGAGGTAACGGAATTACCTGTCTCCTCCCTAGGGTCATTAAGATCCCTGCAAGGTGCATGCTCCTTCCCGGTTCATCCGTTACTAGAGGATCTAATATACGCAAACTGGCAACATCCAGATAAGCGTTTCTCACCTCCAAAAAGGTTTAACATTCTTTATCCTATGGGGGAAATTTTTTTAAAGAAATGGAGCCTGCCTGCGGTAGTTGCGGCTATTTCTTGTGTAAATAAAAACCTGACATGTCCGGTGGATAATGTACAAGGGTTTAAAAGATCCTTCTGAGAGGAAGTTGAAATCCTCCTTCCTTTTGGCCGGCTCAATTACCCAACCTGCAGTAGCAGCAGTCGGTATGTGTCAGGTCATCAGCCAACAGGTAAAGCAGGGGCTGAAGGAACTGCCTTCAGAGCAGGCTAGAAATTGGGAAAATTTGCCTAAAGCCTTATGCTTCACAGTGGATGCCATGAGAGATTCTATCATACAGGCATCAAGCCTTACACTCCAGCTGGTACAGATGCGCAGAGTACTTTGGCTTAAGCATTGGTCAGCGGAAACCCCATGCAAAAAGCTGTTGGCAAGTTCCCGTTCCATGGCGCACGCCTATTTGGGGAAGATTTAGAAAAATATATACAGAAGATATCAAGTGGTAAAACGACTTTTACCTGAGAGAAAGAAAAACAAGAGATCTTGTTTTAAACGCTCTCTCTCCCCAGCTCCCGGGAAATCTGACTCCAACCAGTGGCGGCGGCCTGTTTTAGCCGCCCACAAAAGCCAAGGGGCAAGCTCAGAAGAACAAGAAGCCGTGGGGTGCAAGAGCTAATAAGCAAGCCCCCAAAGCCTCTCAGTGAAGGGGCGCCCCCGCTCGGCCGAGTGGGAGGAAGGCTTTGTCAGTTCTGAGCGACTTGGTGGTCAGAAATCCAGGACAATTGGGTAGTATCCACAATATCCTCAGGGTACAAACTGGAATTTCGAGAGATCCCACCTTCTCAATTCCGAGGTTCAAGACTCTCCAAGGATCCACAAAAAAGAGAATCCTTCTTCAAAGGTTTGAATCACTTAATGGCTCAAGGGGTAGTTACAGACGTACCCCAAAAAGAGCGAGGTTCAGGTTTTTACTCAAACCTCTTTGTGATTCCAAAGCCAAATGGAGATGTCAGACCCATCCTGGATCTAAAATCCCTAAATCGGTTCCTGAACGATCGCCATTTTCGAATGGAAACGATCCGATCCGTGGCCGCCACTTTAAAGGGCGGAAAATTCATGGCGCCCATAGATATCAAGGACGCACATTTACACATACCCATCCTCCCCGCTCACCAAAGATTCCTAAGGTTTGCGGTAGAAGATCGCCACTTTCAATTTGTGGCTCTGCCGTTTGGTGTAGCCACCGCGCCCATAGTATTCACAAAGGTGCTAGCTCCTCTGTTAGCAAACCTAAGAACACGGGGCATTGCGGTAACAGCCTATCTGGACGATCTACTAGTAATAGATCAGTCAAAGGAGGGATTGGGTCACGCTGTACACACTACAGTAGGATACCTGGAGCATTTAGGATGGATTATAAATTTACAAAAATCCTCTCTCCAGGCCCAAAGAAGGATAGTGTACCTGGGCATGATCATAGATACAGCCCAAAACGGGGTATACCTGCCAGAACCGAAGATACAGTCTCTGAAAGACCTGATCCACAAGGTCAAAGCAAACAAGAGGCCGTCTATTCGCCTTTGCATGAGACTATTGGGAAAGATGGTAGCCTCCTTCGAGGCGGTCCCTTACGCCCAGTTTCATTCGAGACTACTTCAAGGCAATATTTTAGCTTCCTGGAACAGGAAGAGCCAAGCTCTGGATATACCCATGCGCCTGTCCTCACAAGTACGCCACAGCTTCGATTGGTGGCTAGAAGCCAGGAATTTACGGAAGGGAAAGTCCTTCCTCCCAGTGGCCTGGAAGGTGGTATCTAGGGATGCCAGCCTATCGGGCTGGGGTGCAGTATTCGAGGAGGCTTCTACCCAGGGAACCTGGGCCAAGACTCAGGGGATCCTGCCCATCAATGTGCTAGAGATCCGGGCGGTATATCTAGCCCTCAAAACCTGGACATACAGGTTACAGGGCTACCCAGTTCGGGTTCAATCCGACAATGCTACTGCAGTAGCTTACATCAATCACCAAGGAGGCACCCGCAGTCGGGCAGCCCAAAGAGAGGTGAACCGGATCCTGGCATGGGCAGAAGAGCATGTACCTTGCCTTTCTGCAATCTTCATTCCAGGGATAGAAAATTGGCAAGCAGACTACCTGAGTCGTCAGCAGCTGCTACCAGGAGAGTGGTCTCTTCACCCCGAGATCTTTCAGGCCATATGTCTGAGATGGGGAAACCCAGATGTAGACCTGCTAGCTGCCAGGTTCAACATGAAATTGGACAACTTTGTGTCCAGAACGAGAGATCCTCTAGCCTACGGGACAGACGCTCTAATAACTCCATGGAATCAGTTCTCACTGATCTATGCATTCCCTCCGATCCCTCTTCTACAAAGACTGCTTCGCAGGATCAAGGAGGAGGGAATACCAGTAATCCTAGTGGCCCCAAACTGGCCCAGGAGGCCTTGGTACGCCGAGATTGTAAAAATGGCGATAGGAAGGCCCTGGAAGTTTCCACTTCGACACGACCTGCTGTCACAGGGTCCAGTATTCCACCCTTCCTTACAAAGGCTAAAGTTGACGGCCTGGCTGCTGAGACCCACATTTTTAAAAAGAGAGGGGTCTCTGGTCCGGCTCTTTCTACGCTCATTAATGCTAGAAAGCCAGCCTCCAGACTCATCTATCAGAGAGTCTGGAGAGCATACGTTTCCTGGTGTGAATCCAGATGTTGGAATCCTCAGAAGTATGAAATAAGTAGGATTCTTGCTTTTTGCCAGTTAGGAGTGGATATGAATTTAGCCCTTAGCACCATCAAAGGGCAAATATCGGCTCTATCAGTCTTCTTTCAGAGACCATTGGCATCTCACTCCCTAGTTCGGACATTCATTAAGGGGGTACTGAGGATAAATCCTCCAGTTAGGACTCCCTTGTGTCCATGGGATTTGAATTTGGTATTGTCAGTGTTGCAAAAGCAACCTTTTGAACCTATTCGCCATATTCCTTTAATTATATTGAGTAGGAAGTTGGCCTTTCTGATTGCTATAGCTTCTGCTAGGAGAGTATCAGAGCTAGCAGCTCTTTCTTGTAAAGAGCCTTATCTAATTTGTCACAAGGACAAAATCGTACTACGACCCCATCCGGCTTTTCTACCTAAGGTGGTGTCGGCTTTTCACTTGAATCAAGACATTGTTCTGCCTTCCTTTTTTCCAAACCCGCGGACGGCGGGGGAAAAATTATTACACTCTCTAGATCTACTGAGAGCGGTAAAGGTGTATCTGCAAGCAACCGCTCAGATACGTAAAACAGATGTTTTGTTTATTTTACCAGATGGGCCCAAGAAGGGCCAAGCGGTATCAAAATCCACCATTTCCAGGTGGATTAGACAAGTAATTATTCAAGCTTATGGTTTAAAGAACAGGACTCCTCCTTTTCCTGTTAAGGCGCACTCTACCAGGGCGATAGGTGCTTCATGGGCAGTGCACCACCAGGCTTCGATGGCTCAGATCGGTAAAGCTGCAACTTGGTCTTCAGTCCATACATTTTCCAAATTCTATCAAATAGATGTGAAAGGACATGAGGATTCCGCCTTTGGGCGAAGTGTGCTGCAGGCAGCAGTATAGGGCTTCTGGTCCGCAAGCGGCCTGTTTTGATCTGTGTCTCCCCCCCTTCATATGAGCATTGCTCTGGGACGTCCCATTATGTAATGACTAGCTCTGTGTCCCGTGGTGTACGATAAAGAAAATAGGATTTTTATAACAGCTTACCTGTAAAATCCTTTTCTTGGAGTACACCACGGGACACAGAGGTCCCCCCCTTCTTATGGGAACCTTACTGCTTTGCTACAAAACTGAGGTACTTCCCTGATGGGAGGGGTTATATGGAGGGGAACTGTCTTCCATTGGTTGTGCCAGTGTCCAATCACCGCTGGTGACCCTTAACCCATTATGTAATGACTAGCTCTGTGTCCCGTGGTGTACTCCAAGAAAAGGATTTTACAGGTAAGCTGTTATAAAAATCCTATTTTTCCCTTCCCGCATGTCATGGTTCTCTCTAACAAGTGCAAAGAGTTCTCACAGCTGGATAAACAAAATCCAGGCAGCCTGCCAAGTTTTAATACAATGCAAATAAGTGGAAACAAAGTATTTTATCAAAGGAAAGAACTCTGCATGTAGATGAAGGAAGTTTAACTATTTAAGGACCATTTGTTGCTTACAAGTAAAAATTATTATTTTCTGCTAGAAAATTACTTTGAACACCCAAACATGATATATTTTTTTTAGCAGAGACCCTAGAGAATGAAATGGTGGTTGTTGCAATATTTTATGTCACACCGTATTTGCACAGCGGTTTTTCAAACGCAATTTAGAAAAAAAAAATACACTTTAATGAAAAAAAAAAAAAAACTAAACAGCAAAGTTAGCCCAATTTTTTTGTATAATGTGAAAGAATATGTTACACCGCAAGAATCGTGATCTTTATTCTAAGCAAAAAATCGTGATTCTCATTTTAGCCAGAATCGTGCTGCTCTACTTTAAGGGGTTAAAAAAATTAAACTTTGGTAAATCGGGACCACTTAAAGTAGACGTCGGGTCAAAACTTAACCAAGCTTAAACCTGCTCCCATCCCTATTCCAAGCCCTATACCAACTACCATGTAAAGGAAAGATATGATATAAAAAATGTAAAGTGCCCCCATCTCTCCGTGCTCACACGCAGAAGCGAGCGCATACGTAAGTCACGCACACATGAGTATAAGGTGTTCGCACAGATGTGAAGTATCACTTTATAGCAAGAGCAATAATTCTAGCGCTAGACCTCCTCTGTACCTCTAAACAGGTAATCTGTAAAACATTTTTAATGCATCGCCTATGGAGATTTTTAAGTATCGTAGTTTGTCTCTATTCCACGAGCATGCTCGGTTTTAAAGTGTGACATGTTGGTATCTATTTAATGGGCATAACATCATCTTTTATATTTTACCAAAATATTGGGTTATATAATGTAGTGTTTTTTATTTTTTTATTTTTTTTATTCTTTAAAGTGTATTTTTTCCCCAAAAAATGCTTTTGAAAAACCTCTGCGCAAATACCATGTGCCATAAAAAATTGCAACGATGACCATTTTATTCTGTAGGGTCTCTGCTAAAAAAAATATTTTGTGTGTGTGTGCTAAGTAATTTTCTAGCAAAAAATACAGATTATTACTTGTAAACAATAAGTGCCAGAAAAGGTCCGTAAGTGGTTAAACACAGCTTTCCTTTCCAGGGTAAGTTAGTATAGGGCTTAGAATGGGGGTGCGAGCAGGTTTATTGGCCAACAGGAGGGAGGAGACTCTGCTTAGATCACTTATAGGAAGTGTCTACATCTACTAGAGAACCCTGCAAATCAGAGCACTCTAGACCCTGGTGAAGACATGAAAAAGTGCATATATCCCAAGGTGTGTTCTTTTACTTTCTGGTGCAGGTTAACTAGTCGTACACCGTGACAAGCTGTAATTTAATAAGGTCTATATAACGCAAAAGATTACTTTAAATCTTTGGGTAGAAACATATGGGTTATCTTTACTAGCGACCATCTCAAATGTTACTTTACAGTAGAACCTTTTTAAATATCAGTTGCTGCAAACATGAGAAGACCTGCTGAATACACTCCAACTGGCCATGCCCGCCTTGTGTTCACATCGTTGTGATTAAGTGCTTATTGTACATCGGCAGTTTGGCCCATATAGTGTAATATCTCAACAGATTTGGGTGCAAGGGAATCGCAGGTGCATCAAACAGCCCACTGCCAGAAGCCTGTTAAAATCAATGACCGGCTGAAATATGTGCACCTGTATGCTGTCCTCAGCAGTACTTGTCTTTGGGTTTGTATGCGTTCAGTGATGTTTGCCACGAATGCAGGATTTATACATTCCAGACATGTGACCCCAAAAGCGAGTACCCCTCAGAATAGTGTCCAGCCGCAATGTAAATCAGCCTGTGTTGTTTTTGACCGGCTGCTAGCAGTGGGCCCTTGCTTGCAAAAACACTGATTATGCTCTTTATGGACCAAACCATTCATTACCATTAGCCCTAAATATTCATGGTTTGAAGAACTGCTTTCCTTTGTTCTGAGATGCATATGAATGCCATTCTGTCACATCGTTCTGCTTACAAAATACGAGTGCACCAGATGTAATAGAAAACATGTGCAAGATATACCACAGTATGACAGTAAAATGCAGTACTAGTATATGCACTGCTTCTGAAATTCGCACTGTTATATGGATAAAACTTTAGTGAAAAAACAAAAATATGTGCATTAGTGTGTGTCAGTTTGGGCACTTCTGTATTGTGTGAAGAATGTGGTATGATCTGTATTCTTCCTTTTTAATTGAACCCATTTCTGAAAAATGAAAACCGTTTTTACCACAAAGTTTTGCTATATTTGTTATTGCCGTATATCTGCTATATAGTATTATTTAGGGATTTTCTTTTCTTTTTTCTAGGGTGTAGTGAAAAGCAAGACAGATTCCTCTCCACTGTGCATCCAGAATCCTTTTGAACAGTCACTGAACATAAGTAAAAATGTCAACAAGTCTCAGCTGGAGCGATTTGTCCATTTGGTTCAGGAAAGCTCCTGGACTCTGCAAGAGCAGGCTGGTCAGTCATCGGAAAGTGGGAAAGAGACCTGGGGACTTGCCTCAATACTGCTCACTGCTGGCTCTATGGGAGCATCCAGCTCAAAGAAAAGACTTGCTAGTAATAGGATCAGCAGCCTACTAGATTCCCTGAGATCCAATAATAACAACAGGAGTACGACAACCGAGAAGCCTAAAGCAGAACACTGACCTCTGGTATTGCCGTGTTTGTGCATATTGCACTCAGATTTTAACCATCTTCTGAATCCTGAAGAATGTCAGTGTTTCGCGTACAAGTGATTGATAAAGTATGGTTTATTGACTTCTACCCACTACACACTGTTTTGAATTTGCAAACTTTAAATATCTTTTTTATATTTGAATCAGATTGGATTATAGGAGCCCAGTAAAATGTGTTGGGAAAAGATTAGTATGTTTTTTATATGGCATCTTCTGTGCTGTCGTGGAGATGACATATTGTGTGTCTATAATGGCTGCTTAATCTGTTCTCTGCACAGTAGCTGACGAAACTGATGTACCTACAGCATATAATTTGGATGCTTATTCCAAACTCCAAAGGACTGAAAATTGCAGGGTTAACCTGAAGTGTGACCTTCGGGACTTGGGCTCCGTATTGTAGTGCTTTCCAGACTGCTGTGCACTGCGATGGCTACAGAGCGCCCTCCAGATCCCGAGCTGTGCCAAGACCCAGTCTCTAAAGACTTGCATAGTGAGTAAGGCCAGTTGAGCTGAAGGACTGGGAGTTACCTCTGAGCGTGACCCCTTGGGTGTCATTTAAAATTTCCTGCCACCAGAATCTTACAGCGGTAATGATTAAGGCTGGGGGAGCTGAGCCTGGATTTTATCTGCTAGGTGTAGTGTGCTCACACATTCTCTGCTTTGTTCTTCCCACCTTTCCAGCCTTAACAAGAGTCTTCCCACTGCTGCTTCTGCCTTTGAGTGCTTAATAGATTCAATTCTTCATTCGCACTGCACTGCCTGCCTTCCCTGACTTGGTCACCTCCTGTTCATCAACTGCCCAGGTTTGTGAGTACCTGAGGCCTTGCTTCTCTTTAAAGTGTTACTAAACCCACAACAGCAAAATCAGTCTGTATATGCAGTAAAGCATGCTTGTTATACTCACTGTGGAACCTAAGGGGTTAATCCTTATTGTGTTCATTAGGCTGTTTGATCCTGCCTCTTCTGATCCTCCCCTCTTTCCACTGTCCCCTGATAATTTCCTGATAACAGAGTCTATGGAGTCAGGCTGCACATGCTCAGTTTGGTGTGTATTCCTAGAGAGGTGTTTTTTTTTGTTTTTTGTTTTTTTTTCTTGGGAGAGCGCATGTGATCAGAACAGGACCAATCAGCACTGTCCAGACAGAGGGCAGGTGTCTTACAGCCTGATAGAATAGTCAAAAAGCTCCTCCTACAAGCTTTAACCAGTTCTTGGCTGGATGCTGATAGAAGTCACAAGACTAACTGCTGATGAGAAAAGGTTATTAGTTTATATTTACTAAAATATTTTCAACTCCATGTTTTGTGTACTGTGGGAGACCAGATATAGTAAATGCAGGGTCCTGGGTTTAGTAACACTTTAACCACTTGCTTACTGGGCACTTAAACCCCCTTCGTACCCAGACCAATTTTCAGCTTTCAGCACTGATGCACTTTGAATGACAATTGTGCAGTCATACAACGCTGTACCCAAATGATATTTTTTTTTTTTAAATTCCTACAATTAGAGCTGTCTTTTGGTGGTACTGTGACCATGGTGCAGAGTTAGGTTTATGTACTGCTGATGCTAGATTCCGGCCAGCATTGTCTGGCTGTGCCCGCTGCGATTGCCTGCACACCAATCACTTGTCCATGGTCGCTTCAGCTCCGCCAATGATCAGCATGGTAGGCCGCATCTCAACTCCATGGGCTCTTTGAGGGAGATTTCTGCGTGAACGGGCGGGGGGGGGGGGGGGGAGCGGGAGACCGTGGTGCCTTTTGGGAGGCCTGCTCTCATAAGGCTGCAAAAGGGTCCAAAAAAGGTCCCTGGCTGGGAAGGACACTGGACTGCAGCATTCTATGAGGCAGGAGAGAGGGGCCGGATGAGGACATTGATGAGAAATGTGAGACTGAACAGTGGCGGCTGCTGAAAGCTGGCGCCTGCCCTGAGCGGTACCTGTCAGTACGCTTTGCTTGTTAGGACATGCGGGCCTGGTTTCACCCCTCTGGCGGGTGTCACCCCCCCCCCCCCCGCACTACCATAGCGTTGCTACTGACAGGAGATTCCAACTTATGATCTTACACACAGGCCCACTGTGTTCAGAAAACAGCCTAATATCCAGCCTTACTCAGCAAGCTCAAAGGGCACCCTTTTGTGTCACTCTTGCAATTTGAGAGAGCTGAACCCCCCCCCACCCACCCACCAGGAAAAAATATATATTTATGGTCCAGAGTGTGTAGGTGGCTGCTATTTTGCAGCTCTGACCTGTAAAGTTCCCTGATCAGAATGGCTGCACAGATGCTCTGCTGTAGTATGTAAGGGAATCCGATTTCAAGTACAGTGGGTACGAAAAGTATTCAGACCCCCTTAAATTTTTCACTCTTTGTTATATTGCAGCCATTTGCTAAAATCATTTAAGTTCATTTTTTTCCTCCATTAATGTACACACAGCACCCCATATTGACAGAAAAACACAGAATTGTTGAAATTTTTGCAGATTTATTAAAAAAGAAAAACTGAAATATCACATGGTCCTAAGTATTCAGACCCTTTGCTCAGTATTTAGTAGAAGCACCCTTTTGATCTAATACAGACATGAGTCTTTTGGGGAAAGATGCAACAAGTTTTTCACACCTGGATTTGGGGATCCTCTGCCATTCCTCCTTGCAGATCCTCTCCAGTTCTGTCAGGTTGCATGGTAAACGTTGGTGGACAGACATTTTTAGGTCTCTCCAGAGATGCTCAATTGGGTTTAAGTCAGGGCTCTGGCTGGGCCATTCAAGAACAGTCACAGTGTTGTTGTGAAGCCACTCCTTCGTTATTTTAGCTGTGTGCTTAGGGTCATTGTCTTGTTGGAAGGTAAACCTTCGGCCCAGTCTGAGGTCCTGAGCACTCTGGAGAAGGTTTTCGTCCAGGATATCCCTGTACTTGGCCGAATTCATCTTTCCCTCGATTGCAACCAGTCGTCCTGTCCCTGCAGCTGAAAAACACCCCCACAGCATGATGCTGCCACCACCATGCTTCACTGTTGGGACTGTATTGGACAGGTGATGAGCAGTGCCTGGTTTTCTCCACACATACCGCTTAGAATTAAGGCCAAAAAGTTCTATCTTGGTCTCATCAGACCAGAGAAACTTATTTCTCACCATCTTGGAGGTGTTGTGTTTTTTTTTTTTTTTTTTTTTTTTTTTTTTAGCGAACTCCATGTGGGCTTTCATGTGTCTTGCACTGAGGAGAGGCTTCCGTCAGGCCACTCTGCCATAAAGCCCCGACTGGTGGAGGGCTGCAGTGATGGTTGACTTTCTACAACTTTCTCCCATCTCCCGACTGCATCTCTGGAGCTCAGCCACAGTGATCTTTGGGTTCTTCTTTACCTCTCTCACCAAGGCTCTTCTCCCCCGATAGCTCAGTTTGGCCGGACGGCCAGCTCTAGGAAGGGTTCTGGTTGTCCCAAACGTCTTCCATTTAAGAATTATGGAGGCCACTGTGCTCTTAGGAACCTTAAGTGCAGCAGAAACTTTTTTGGAACCATGGCCAGATCTGTGCCTTGCCACAATTCTGTCTGAGCTCTTCAGGCAGTTCCTTTGACCTCATGATTCTCATTTGCTCTGACATGCACTGTGAGCTGTAAAGTCTTGTATAGGCAGGTGTGTGGCTTTCCTAATCAAGTCCAATCAGTATAATCAAACACAGCTGGACTCAAATGAAGGTGTAGAACCATCTCAAGGATGATCAGAAGAAATGGACAGCACCTAAGTTAAATATATGAGTGTCACAGCAAAGGGTCTGAATACTTAGGACAATGTGATATTTCAGTTTTTCTTTTTTAATAAATCTGCAAAAATGTCAACAATTCTGTGTTTTTCTGTCACTATGGGGTGCTGGGTGTACATTCATGAGGGAAAAAAATAAACTTAAATGATTTTAGCAAATGGCTGCAATATAACAGAGTGAAAAATGTAAGGGGGTCTGAATACTTTCCGTACCCGCTGTTTGGGGAGGATGAGACCTGCTAACTGTGCCCAGGCCGTGTGCACTTTAGGGAATGGGAGCTGTGATAATTGCCCTCCCAGCAGTGACCCCTGTCCTCCGCCCTTCTGACCCCTGTACAAATGACGGCCTCTGTATACTGCGCTAAAAAACTGCTGACCCTATTTGCATTGCGGACTTCCCATCTTCTGCCCCACTGACATGTTTTTACTGCACCCCCATATCAGACAGGTGTGTCTGATGTAGAGGGCGTTTTTTTCACTAACCAATGAATTGGTTTTAGCAGGAGTTCCCTGAGACCTGAAGATTATTCCAAGGATTCCTCCGGAGGGAATCCTTCAGATCTCATCCATTTAGATTTCTCATTGAAAGGGTTGTCTTACCAATACTTATCTATCAGGTACACCCTACATAATATGGGCCTCCCTTTCCTTGAACTTAAAGTGGATGTAAACCCACTCTCATCCTTTCTAAACTACTGCCATAGTGCTGATCTATAAGGATATACATGTCTCCTGCATGTATCCTTATCTGTCAAATGTCTCCCCTCTGTCTGTTATAAGAACTGAAAAACTGCAGATTCTGTGGGTGGATCTGTTGTCTGGAGCTCAGTGGGTGGAGTCATGATGTCAGTAGACTCCCCGCCCACCTCTACACTCCCCTTGTCAACATGCATTTTCTCCTGTGTATTCCTTCTGCTATGATCACGAACATCCAGTCAAAATCCAGAAAAGTAACCACATGACTTCAGAAAAGGAGTGGGGGTGGGAATTAAAAAATAATGCCTGTCTAAAGCTAGTGCACGAGATATGTAAATAACCTCTTACTCAAAGCAAGGGGGCGGAACGGACAAAGGTTTTTCTCTGTTTGTCCGTTTTATCTCACTGAACAATAAGAGGATTGCTCAGAGCTGGATTAACTCTTTGCGGCAAGACCTGGCACAAATGATAGGAAATCTTATACTCTACATTGTGACAGCTCCAAGAACTGAGGGATCACAGGACCGCTGATCATTCAGTTCTTGGTTTGATCATAGCGGAGAGCAGTGACTGTCAGTCAGCACTCACTGGAGCGATGACTGAGGTGGAGGCAGCTGGTCCCCAATCTCAGCTAGGCACTGAAAGGTGGAATCGGCTGTCAATTAGACAGCTGGGTGGATACCAACAATATTGTTGGGATCCTTCAAGAGCCTGGGGCCTCTGCCAGGTCAGCTGATAGCTGGAAGTGGACTTTGTGTCACAGGAGAGCAATTGTAAGTGTACTCCTGTTGCCCATAAGAAATGTATGACCCAAAACACTTTGGCCATACTTCTCTTTTAAGGCTGCTAACAACTTAGTTGTTTTATTTGAACATACTTTGCCTATTCACCCCCTCCTCTTTTTCACGTATGCTTTTGAAAGTTTACAAGTTAATCTTTTTATTTGAGCTTGGCAAAGTTAAAGTGACACTTATCTCTGGTTCAAAAAAAATTATTTTCAAGTATGTATTTTAAAGTGGTTCCTTAATGCTCAAGGTTTTTTCCTTCATTCTGCAAGAAGGTAAAAAACCTGTGTGCAGCAGATCCAGCTGCTGTCAATCACAGAAAGTGATCCAATGAGTAGAGAGAGGGGCGGGGTCAATTTGCGGCTCTGTGCAGCTTGAGAGTGTGCCTGCTCAGGTGCCCCCACAGCAAGCTGTTTGCTGTGGGGGCACTTGACAGGAGGGAGGGACAAGGAGCATCAGTGGGGGGCCTGAGAAGAGGAGGATAAGGGCTGCTCTGTCCAAAACCATTGCACAGAGCAGGTAAGTATGATATATATTTGTTGTGTTTTTTTTTTTTTTTTTCTTGGATATTAAAGGCAAGTGTAAAAAAACTCTAGAAGCGCTCCTCCAGTAACATTCTCATTGCTTAAAGCGATAGTAAACCTGCATATTTTTTTTTTTTTAAACCTGCAAGGCAAAAGGCATAATGAGCTAGTATGCACTGCATACTAGTTTATTATGAAATACTTCCATTAGAACGAGGCGTCGCAGGTGATCTCGGTCCACGCAGAGGGAGCGGACATTTTCCCTCGGTGTGTCTTCCGGGTATCGCGGCTCCGGCGCTGTGAGTGGCCGGAGCCGCAATGTCGTCACTCCCGCGCATGCGCGCGGGAGACTTCTTTCGGCAAGGTCAGGCCTCTGAAGGACTTTCAGCTGAGAAACTCAGAGCGCATGTGCCGCTGAAGTCAGCGACTGCATGCAAGGGGAATATCTCCTAAACTGTACAGGTTTAGGAGATATTCTTTTTACCGGCAGGTAAGCCTTATTATTGGCTTACTTGTAGGTAAAAGTAAAAAAAAAAAGGGGGGTATACAACTGCTTTAAAAACACCCAGTGGTAAAAAGTCCATTTACTCAAATAGGTGAAAGTGTCTCTAAAAGAGTAACATTCATAGGATGGTAAACGGAGATCATGTTCCGTGAGTCCAATCACCAAAAACACACCACAAGTGAATTCCGCTTCCCTTTGACACCACACTCACGGAAAGCAATGTAAAAATAGCAGTTAGTCTAAATCTCAAACAGGATTCCATCCAGGGGCTATGAGACTGCAGCAGGATATACATCAAACACTGTAACTCGAGCAGAAAACAAAACAACACCACATATAGGGCTGGGAAAAAATGTATTTGAATCTTGAATCGAGTTGAGAGGTCAAATCGATAAAAATTTTTAGCAAATCGATTTTTTTCGATTTCTTTTTTTTCACCAGGACCGGCGCCGGTCCTGAGGAGCTGCGGGCAGGAGTTTTTAGGTGAGGCCGTGGCTTCGGCCTAGTCCGAGGCCGGACACCACAGACTAGGCCGAAGCCGTGGCCTCGCCTAAAAACTTCTGCCTGCAACTCCCCAAAGGCTGGCGATGACACCGTGACGGTCCTGAGGAACTGCGAACAGGAGTTTTTAAGTGAGGCCGTGGCTTCGGCCTAGTCCACGTGGTCGGATGCCGTGGACTAGACCGAAGCCGCGGGCCTCTCCTAAAAACTCCTGCCCACAGCTCCTCAGGACCGGCGCGATGTCCAATAAAAAAAAATACTTGATTTGAATCGTAAATCAAGTTTTTTTTTTATAAATTGCAGATTATTTTTTGCGGAGAAAATCACCCAGCTCTAACCACATAGTGTTATCCAGTTTTTTTATTTTATTTATTTATGTAACTTTCCCCCTTTAAAATCACACTACCATACCTCCCAACTTTGTAAAGTCCCTTTGCGGGACATTCTGATGTCCCCTCTCCCCTGCCAACCAGAGTTGTTGAGCGGGGGGGGGGGGGGGGGGGGTGCGGGACATTGCCAAAAAAAAAACGGGAATTGCCACAGAAGTTGTTGAGCGGGGGGAGGGGTGGTGATGGTTGCCGCCGGAACATTTTGCAAAAAAAAGGTGTTGGGGGGGGGGGGGGCCACCGATCGGGGGGGGGCATACTAGTGCGCCGATCGCGCGGGGGGAGGGGCTCTTACCTGCTGCTCCTCGTCTTCTGTTCATGTTTCCTGCTGTGCGGGAAACATGATAGTCTCGCGGGAGTGCGGGAAGGAGGAGCCTCTGCGGGTAAAACCCGCACAATCCGTGCCAGTTGGGAGGTATGCACTACACTGAGGAACAGGGCGACTCGCAGCAGGGGTCCGGTGTGTCTCCATTCACTGTTTCAGGTCCGATTGCAGCCCAATTTATGACTGAATTCAGACCTGAGACCGACCAGAAAATGCACAGAACTCCTGTGAAATTTGCACCGGAGATGTGTGAACCGGCTCCATAAAGAGCCTGTCACAATCTCCTGACTTGCAAATAGGATGCAGGGAGACCCACATCCAATTCACACTAGTGTAAACCCAGCCTTACAAACAATGCATAAAATAAGTGTTTGCAGGTAAATCTCTTTATATTTGTGTTTTAACTCTGAATTAAAGCGGACCTACAGTAATTTTTTCATCTTTCCATCTATTAAATCTTCTGTCCTTGTTGTTTTAACTTGGGATAGTAAAACATTTTTACTCTTTCGTCCATGGACCGACACAGCTTCTCTATTGACAAAGTGGGTATTATCCGTTAATTAGGAGTGACTAGGCAGAAAAACTTGTAAAAAGTGTTGCATCACACCTTCTACAGTACCGCCCAGGGGGCGGACCCTCTGGGTATACCCTCTCAGTCTGCACATCGCAGATCAGTTTTTTTCTGTCTAGCAAGGAGTAGGACATGGCTCCCTTCGGGCCCATTGGTCCGGGAAAAAAAAAAGATATATATATTTATTTTAATTTTTTGCTACATTTGTTGTTTCCTGCGATCTTCGATCAACTGCCGACTGGGTGACAGGCTGGATCCTCGATCCTTGTAGTCTCCCCAGTTTCGGCCATCGAGCGTGTGCCGACCCTAGCTACGCGCTGGGTTTTCCACGACATGCCCGTCGCTCCACGGGTGGCCGGTGAGCCTACGCTCCAGGGCCTGCATCGGACCGCTCAGCTTCGGCTGACCTTACGGCCGAGTCGCAGCAGCCTGGCCGGTGAGCTTACGCTCCAAGGCTTGCATCGGACCGCTCAGCTTCGGCTGACCTTACGGCCGAGTCGCAGCAGCCTGTCCGGTGAGCGTCATGCTCCAGGGCATACATATGATCGTCCCTTCTGGGTCCAATCACAGCATGCCTGGCCAACAGTCACCTTCCGTGCGCGGACGATGATCTGTTTGGAATGTCTTCCAGCAGAATACATGCAGGATAGGTAAGTAAAACTCCCCTGCCTCGGCTGGGTGATTTACCTGGACATTCCTGGAGAGATCAAGTAAGTGGTTGTGGCCCCTTTCTTCCCTCTCTCCCTGCCTTTCCCTCCTCCCTGGGCTTCTAGCTAAAGGTTGCTGGGTGCTGGGGGTCACCTAGGGGGTCCCACTGGAGCGGGGCTGGCTGTAACTAACATTTAAAAGAAATGTCATTTTTGCTTACCTGTGTTTCTGTGTCTCCATGCTGTCGGCGGCCATTTTGAGGTGGTCCATGCCAAGTTTGGCCTCTTGTAACTGCCTGGCGGCCATCTTCCTGTGGTTCGGCCACACCCACTGGCCCCTATCAGGTGATCGGCGGCCATGTTGGTCCACCCTGTATGCAGATATTGCCGTTCGGCGGCCATCTTTTTGGGGGCTATGGCTGCCTGACCTCTATCTTCTGTCGGCGGCCATTTTCTTAGAGCCCACATTATCTTCCATACAGACGTTTTTGGCAACCATTTTGCGAGAGCCTCCGGCCTCTAGGGTGCATTACACTGGCGTGAAAATTCACACAGGAAGTGCTGATAAAAGAAGCAGACTGACACAGCAGCAAGGGGACAGCATCACAGGCGCAGCATAGCAGTACCTATCCAGGGTGGTGAGTCCTCTGGGTAACCCAGCATCTCTGCAGCGCAGGAGGGTGGCCTATTGATATCTTGCCTGGAGCCCTGTGAGTGTCAGCGTGTGGTCAGCATGGCATCTGAGCCAGATGTCTTCTCCCCTGAAACACCAGATTTAGCAGCTGGTGCCCCTGAGGTGTCTATGAACGCTATGACTGCAATCCTAGAGGCGTTTGCTGCCAGGGTGGAAGCAGCACACGGGAATACAGGGGGTAGTAAACGCCCCGTCCCCTGCAAGCTTCTGGGGATATTTCTGATGCAGAACCAGGTCCAGCTATGGCTCATGGCCCAGATTCTGATGCATCAGAGACTGCAGACCGTGACCGATCGGACAGTGAGGAGGACTCCAAGTCCAGGTCAGTACGCGAGACGGCTTTGGTATCTGACCTTATTACTGCAGTGCGGGATACGCTAAAGTTGGAAAATACTGCAGAAGCAGCAGAGACTCCGGTCCACTTGGGTTTCATAGACCTGCCCGCACTGCTAAGGTGTTCCCTTGTGTGTCTTTTGATAAACTCTTATACAAGGAATGGGAGAACCCACTGAGGGTCTTTACAGCCCCAAAGAGGTTTGCGGTACGGTACCCCTTTTTGAGGAGAGTTTTCTGAAGAAATGGACCTCTCCCCCCTATAGTGGACCCTCCGGTGTCCAGACTTAATAGAGCCACCACAATTCCTGTAGAAGGGGCTCCTGTTTTCTAGGACCCTGTGGATAAGAAGGCTGAAGCACTCGCTTGCTACCTATACTCAGTGGTAGGCTCGGCAGTACGCCCGGCATTGGCGGGGGCCCTAGTGTCTCACACACTTACTGAATGGGCAAGATTGCTACTCCAGGGGTTAAGGAGCGAGATGCTCCTCCTGATGAGATAACATTGGCCGACCTGTTGGTCCAGGGCCTTAGGTTTGTCTGCGAGTCAGACATGAATACTATTCCCCTGCTGTCTAAAACTTCGGTTTATGCAGTAGCAATACGCCGCCTGATCTGGCTAAAAGGCTGGTCTGCGGACCAGACTTCCAAGAAAGCCCTGTTGGATCTGCCTTTTAAGGGCGACAGACTTTTTGGGGCTTCTCTGGATGACATCATCAAGGATGCCACAGGAAGTAAAAGCACTTTGCTTCCCCAAATTAGCAAGGGTAAGGGGCCACGCCAAGGGCAAGGGCCCTCCTTTACTGCACACAAGTGTTTTTTTCGTCCCCCTAGGGCGACAGGGAAAAGACCCCAGGCCGATAAAGCGCCTGCCCAAGGACAAAAGCGTCCTTGGTCCCGCAGACCCAACAAGCCTGCGGACAAATCTGCGTCCACATGAAGGTCCGCCCCCACCCAGCTCTCGGGTGGGGGGACGTCTTCACGAATTCGCGACTCAGTGGACTGCTCTAGTCTCCGACAGGTGGGTTTGCGAAGTAATCTCCTCAGGCTACAAGATAGAATTTCTCTCTTGTCCACCAGACAGATTCATCACCTCCAATCTCCAGCTACTACCGACCCGTCGGGAGGCCCTGTATGGGGCGGTCCAGGGTCTACTGGAACACGGGGTAGTTATTCCAGTTCCAGAACAGGAACGGGGTCAGGGTTTTTACTCAAATCTGTTCATTGTGCCAAAGAAGGAGGGGGTTCGTCCAATCTTGGATCTCAGAGCCCTCAATTGCTTTGTGAAGGTACAAAGATTTCGGATGGAGTCGGTTCGATCCGTAGTCACGGCTCTCCATCCGGGGGACTTTCTGGCCTCCTTGGACATCAAGGACGCATACCTGCATGTCCCCATATACTCCAGACACCAGAGGTTTCTGCGATTTGCTATCGGGAAGAACCACTACCAGTTTGTGGCCCTCCCGTTTGGCCTTGCCTCAGCACCCAGGCCGTTCACCAAGGTGCTCGCTCCGATTCTGGCACTTCTAAGACAGCGGGGTATCGCTATCACAGGTTACTTGGACGACCTTCTGCTGAAGGCCCCTTCAAGCTCAGAATTAGAGGTAAGCGTGTCCATTACCTGTCAGACTCTTCGAGACTGTGGTTGGATACTAAACACGCAAAAGTCAGTATTGGTGCCCACTCAACGCCTAGTGTACCTGGGGTTGATTCTGGATTCCTCAGAGGCAAAGGTATTCCTCCCTGTGGAGAAGTTGCAGACCCTCCGGGCTGCAGTACGGCAGCTGACTTCCAGGAATTGGTCGTCACTCCGTTTTTGCATGCGAGTGTTGGGCCTCATGGTAGCCTCCTTCGAGGCGGTCCCATATGCTCAATACCACACTCGAGTGTTACAGAAGGAAGTTCTGTCCAGATGGAACAGATGCCCTTCATCTCTGGATTATCAAATCCGAGTGAGCCACCTAGTCAGGAGATCCCTGGTATGGTGGCTGACAGCACCGGCTCTAATGGCCGGGAAGTCATTTCTTCCGGTTTACTGGATAGTGATCACGACGGACGCCAGCCTTACAGGTTGGGGGGGAGTCTGGGGTGTCCAGTCGGCGCAAGGTCGCTGGACCCCAGAGGAAGCCCTCCTGACGATCAATGTCCTGGAGATCCGGGCGATCAAGCTGTGCCTCTTCAAATGGTCTCAGAGACTGCAAGGGCGTCCAGTCAGGATCCAGTCAGACAACGCCACAGCAGTGGCATATGTCAATCATCAAGGAGGAACAAGAAGCTCAGCTGCAGCATCGGAGATCGCTCGCATCCTGAAGTGGGCAGAGAGGAGCGTACCGGCACTGTCGGCCGTGTACATTCCGGGTGTGGAAAACTGGCAGGCGGACTACCTGAGCCGCCAGATGCTGGACCAGGGAGAATGGTCCTTACACCCGGAGGTGTTCCAACTCCTCTGCCAAAGATGGGGCACACCAGACGTAGATCTTCTGGCTTCCCGACTCAATCGGAAGGTATTGAGGTTTGTGGCCCGGTCAAGAGACCCATGGGCAGACGCAACGGACGTGTTGGTAGCATCGTGGGGTCAGTATCGGCTAATCTATGCCTTCCCTCCCTTAAGGCTTCTTCCTCTTCTGCTCCGCAGAGTGGAGGCAGAGGGAATTCCAATGATCCTAATCGCTCCAGATTGGCCTCAGCGTCCTTGGTACGCCGATCTAGTACGTCTGGTAGCAGACGTCCCCTGGCGCCTACCACTACGGAAGTACCTGCTATCGCAAGGTCCCATATTCCATCCTGCTTTACAGTCATTGGCTTTAACGGCATGGCTGTTGAGAACCAGGTACTGAGAGATCGGGGCCTGTCAGACTCAGTAATCTCTACTATGAGAAGTGCTCGGAAACCGTCCTCTAGGAAGGTCTATCACCGCACTTGGAGGGCCTACATCTCCATATGTGAGGAAATGAAATGGCATCCGCGTACCTATTTGGTTTCCAGAATCCTGCTGTTTTTACAGCATGGGGTAGACCAAAGGCTTGCCCTAAGTACGATTAAGGGACAGATATCTGCCCTGGCTGTCTTTTTTCAGCGACCCCTGGCGACTCACTCTCTCGTGAGTACATTTGGGCAGGGGGTTCGACATGTGGCCCCTCCGGTCCGCCGCCCATTACCTCCGTGGGACTTGAACCTGGTCCTCTCGGTGCTTCAGACGGCACAGTTTGAGAATATTAGAGATATTCCCCTGTTGACACTTTCTCAGAAAGTGGTCTTTTTGGTGGCTGTTACGTCAGTTAGACGAGTCTCTGAGCTGGCAGCCTTGCCCTGCAAGGCTCCCTATTTTGATTTTCCACAAGGAGAAGGTGGTGCTGCGGCCGCAGCCTTCCTTTCTTCCGAAAGTCGTTTCGGCTTTTCATCTCAACGAAGACATTGTACTTCCATCCTTGTGTCCTCAGCCGTCGAATCCTAAGGAGTCGGCGTTGCATTCCTTGGACGTTGTCCGAGCTTTGAGAGTATACATATCTGCTACTTCCCTGTTCCGGAAGTCAGACTCACTGTTTGTTTCGGTGGCTGGTCCCAAGAAGGGCCAAGCAGTCTCATCGGCCACCATCTCTAGGTGGATCCGACAGATAGTAATCCAGGCTTACGCCTTAAAGGGTCAGGCGCCCCCCTTTCCTGTCACGGCGCATTCGACCAGGGCAATAGGTGCCTCTGGGGCTTTCCGACACCAAGCGTCTGTTTCCCAACTATGTAAAGCGGCGACTTGGTCGTCCGCTCACACTTTCACAAAATTCTACAAAATTGATGTAGGTGCATCTTCGGATGCCTCTTTCGGCCGCAAGGTTTTGCAGGCGGCTGTTTAGAGTTGCAGCTCCTCCGTTGGAGGAGTGCTGTTTTGTGTTTTGGGGTGAAGTTTGTTTTTATGCTGTTACCACCCCTCGTTTTTTTCTCTGACACTGCTTTGGGACGTCCCACTTTGTCAATAGAGAAGCTGTGTCGGTCCATGGACGAAAGAGTAAATAGGATTTTTTACTCACCGTAAAATCCTTTTCTCTGAGTCCATGGACCGACACAGCACCCACCCCTCCTTTTAAGTTTGTACTGCTTTTTGACGAACTGATCTGCGATGTGCAGACTGAGAGGGTATACCCAGAGGGTCCGCCCCCTGGGCGGTACTGTAGAAGGTGTGATGCAACACTTTTTACAAGTTTTTCTGCCTAGTCACTCCTAATTAACGGATAATACCCACTTTGTCAATAGAGAAGCTGTGTCGGTCCATGGACTCAGAGAAAAGGATTTTACGGTGAGTAAAAAATCCTATTTTTATGCTAGTAAATACCTTATACCGCCCACTTCCTGTTTCTTGCCTGGTCATTAGCCTAGGCTTATGACATCATGCACAGCTCTCTCTCTAACTCTCCTGAGAATTTGCCAGGAAGGCAGGGGGGGTGAGTCATAAGAAGGCCAATGAGAGCTGCAGAGCTGGAGGTGTGCCTCTGTGTAAATCCAGGAAGTGAACAGGCAGCAGCTTCAGCTGCCCACAGTTAAAATGGATGCAGCCAGACTCAGTGGTGGGAGATTTCTGCAGCATATTTGGCAAGTACAGAATCGTAGGGGTAGATTTACTAAGGCTGGTGCACTCAGATTTCTGGTGCAGCTTTGCATGTTAGCCAATCAGCTTCTGACTTCAGCTTGTTCAAGTAAGCTTTGGCAATAAAACCTGGAAGCTGATTGGTTTCTATGCAGAAGTGAGCCTGATTTTGCACTCTCCAGCTTTAGTAAATAAACCCCACATTATATATAAAATACCGTAATATGCACAGTGGTTGGAGGGAAGCTTCAGAATGGCAAAGATGTTTTTATTACAAATCATGTGAGCAGACTGCAGTTCTTCTTTAAGCTATTTGGCAAAAAATGTACCACTGACAGGGGTGCTTACAATGATCCGCTTTCATTTATGTAAAAATGTAAAACTGTTGTAACTGCAATGTGAGTTGGAGTTTTGCTTCAATTTGTTTAGTGTATCTGAATCTGCTATGACATCTAAATCCTCGTACACACGATTGGATTTTCCGCAGACAAAGCCTTGGACAGTTGTCCGAATGGTGCTGGCCAGGAACTTGTTATGCATACAAACGGCACACAATTATCGGCCAACAAACACGAACGTAGTTACGTACTACGTGTTTTTCAGCTCTTTAGCGCCACCCTTTGGGCACCTTCTGCTAATGTTGTTTGAGCATTGCTTCCGAGCATGCGAGTTTGTACTTTGGACTTTTGTCTGAGGGACTTGTGTACAGACGATCGGAAAATCCGACAACAGACCGTTGTCCACGGAAAATTAAACGCCTGCCATCCAACATTTGTCTGCGGAAAATCCGACAACAATTGTCCAATGGAGCGTACAAATGGTCAGATTTTCCGCCAACAGCCTGTCATCACACAATTCCCGTCGGAAAATCCGTTCGTGTGTACGAGGCTTTACACTCCCCTCCCCCAGACTCACTAATACAGGAAGTGTGTTACTGGCCAGATCACCAGGTGAAAACAGAGGGAGAAAAAGCCTAAGGGCCAGTTCACACCACAGAAGCGCAATCCGGATGCGTTCCAGGTGCTTTTTTGCATGCGCGTTTTTGATGCGTTCCAGTGCATTTTTGGTACGTTTTTGATGCAGTCCCGTGCTTTTTTTTAACCCCTCTTTTTTTAACCTTAGATAAGGACAAGTGCGATTTAGGTGCGTTCTAGTGCGTTTTTGGTGCATTTAGGTGCGTTTTTGGTGCGTTTTACAGCGTTCCAGTGCAGGTGAAATGCAGCATGTTCTATTTTTTTTTTCTGCAACGCACTGGAACTGCAAGCACTGGTATGAACTATGCCATTGAACACCATATAACCTACTTTCCCTGTGTTTTTGATGCAGAAAAAAAAACCGCACTGGACTGCATGTGGTGTGAACTAGCCCTTAAAGAAAAGGAATGCAGCCACCACATGATTAATGATTGGTAAGCTGCAATATATTACATTTTTGGTTCTGGGTTTAATACCGTTTTAAGAAATGCTTTGGAAATTGTAAACAGTATGGTCTACTCAATCAAATAGAAAATACTTTTTTGAGAAAGAAGTTCTTTAGTATACTGCCTGCTGGCAGGTTTGACAGATGTAAAGATTATGGAACGGAGAACAACGATGGCACATTTGAAAGTGATTTTAACAGCAAAGTTACAGATAACAGATGGCTTATTTGAATTTTTACACACTTCTATACTGAACAATAAAAGGAACAGATTTATATGGAGTGCACTTGTATTTAGTTCTTTTGAAAAGTTAGGTACTTCTCCTGCAGGTTAATGGTTGAAAATTAAGTAAAAACAGAGTGGAGGTCCTATTTGCATCATAAAAAGTTGCTCTTTTCAGCACTGCTTAGTTATGACAAGGCAAGCTAGAAAGTCCCCGACTTACGAACAACTCGTACTTACGAACGGGATGTTGCAGGGACTATCTGCCGTTCTGCGCATGCGCGGCCAGACGGAACCTCGGAAAATGTCGGAATTGTTCGGAATTGCCATTCTGCGCATGCGCGGCCATTCGACAGAACCTCGAAAAATGTCGGAAATGTTCTTAATCGCCGTTCTGCGCATGCGCGGCCATTTGACGGAACATCGGAAAATATCGCAAACGTTCGTAATTGCCGTTCTGCGCATGCGCGGCCCGACTTACGAACATTTCCGACTTAAGAACAAAGCAAAAGTCCCTAACACATTCGTAAGTCGGGGACCCCCTGTACTTGTTTGTTTTCCAATGGTGTGCCCCCCCCCCCCCCCAAATAATAGTTTCCTGCATGGAAAGGATTGATGTTTTCTAACATTAAAGTGGATGTAAACCCACTCTCATCCTTTCTAAACTACTGCCATAGTGCTGATCTATAAGGATATGCATGCCTTCTGCATGTATCCTTACCTGTCAAATGTCTCCCCTCTGTCTGTTATGAGACCCGAAAACCTGCAGATTCTGTGCGTGGGTCTGTTATCCGGAGCACAGTGGGTGGAGTCGTGATGTCAGTAGACTCCCCGCCCACCTCTGCACTCCCCTTGTCAACATGCATTTTCTCCTGTGCATTTCTTACACTGAACTTCTGCTATGATCACTAACATCCAGGCAATCATGCTGAGGTGTAGAGCAGCCAATCATGGGAGAGCTGGAGAAGAAAGGAGGGGGGGATCTGAAGTACACAGAATGTCTCTCTCACACTTGTGCATGAGATATGTAAATCACCTGTCACTCACAGCAAGGGGGAAGAACAGACTTCTATTTCTCTGTGTGTCAGTTTTTATCTCACTGAAAAAAGATAAGAGGATTGCTCAGAGCTGGATTAACTCTTCATGGCAAGACTGGGCACGATGACATAAAATCCTATACTGTGCAAGCCTTAATTAAAAAGGTTTTTTTCGGGTTTACATCCACTTTAACCACTTCGCATCCGGGCCAATTCTGACACTTCGCTCCTACATGTAAAAAGCCTAATTTTTTTGCTAGAAAATTACATATAACCCCCAAACACTATATATATATATATTTTTTAGCAAAGACCCTAGAGAATACAATGGCGGTCATTGAAACTTTTTATCTCGCACGTTATTTGCGCAATAATTTTTCAAACGCATTTTTTTTGGAATAAAAACGGTTTCATGAATTAAAAAATATTAAAACATTAAAGTTAGCCCAATTTTTTTGCATAATGTGAAAGATGAAGTTACGCTGAGTAAATAGATACCCAACATGTCACCCTTCAAAATTGTACACGCTCGTGGAATGGCGCCAAACTTCGGTACTTAAAAATCCTCATGGGCGACGCTTTACATTTTTTTACTGGTCACATGTTTTGAGTTACAGAGGAGGTCTAGGGCTAGAATTATTGCTCTCGCTCTAACGTTCGCTACGATACCTCACATGTGGGTTCTGAACACCGTTTTCATATGTGGGCGGGACTTACGTATGCGTTCGCTTCTGCGTACGAGCTACCGGGGACAGGGGCGCTTTACTTTTTTTTTTTTTTATTATTTATTGTTAATTTTACTTTTAACTTTTTACTTTGACAGTTAGAAAAAAAAAAAAAAGATCACTTTTATTCCTATTACAAGGAATGTAAACATCCCTTGTAATAGGAATAAGCATGACAGGTCCTCTTTACAGTGAGATATGGGGTCAATAAGACCCCACATCTCACCTCTAGGCTGAGAAGCCTGAAATAATAATAAAAAAAAACGATCACCGCTTCCTAGCCGAAGCGGCGCCGTTTTTTTGAATGCAGAGGCCGGGCGTGACGTCATAACATCGCGCCCGGCCTCCGAACGATCATAGAGACTCCGGCGACCATCTGGTCCGCCGGAAATCTCTATGGTTAGAAGCCGGGGCCGGCGGATCCTGTCACCGACTCACCGATCGCTTAGGTGAGTCGGTAGAAGCACCGGAGGGCAGCGGGAGGGGGGGGACGTCCCCTCTCGCCGCCTGTAAGAACGATCAAGCGGCGGAACAGCCGCTATGATCGTTCTTACGGTACAGAGAATCGCCGGCTCTAAAAAACGATATCTGAATGATGCCTGTAGCTGCAGGCATCGTTCAGATATCCCGGCTGAAAGTCAAGGACGTCTCACGGACGTCCTTAGATGCGAAGTGGTTAACCACATGCCAACCAGGCCATTTCTGACATTTCTTTCCTACATGTAAAAATCATCATTTTTTTTCTAGAAAAATACATAGAACCCCCAAATATTATATATTTATTTTTAATAGAGACCCTAGAGAATACAATAACGGTCATTGCAACTTTTTATGTTGCGTGGTATTTGCACAGCAATTTTTCAAACGCGTTTTTTTTTTTAGAAATAAAAACATTTTCATGCTTTAAAAAAAATAAAACAGTAAAGTTAGCCCAATTTTTTTGCATAATGTGAAAGATGAAGTTACGCCGAATAAATAGATACCTAACATGTCAAGGTTCAAAATTGCACACGCTCGTGGAATGACGCCAAACTTCGGTACTTAAAAATCCCCATAGGCGACGCTTTAATTTTTTTTACTGGTTACATGTCTTGAGTTACAGAGAAGGTCTAGGGCTAGAATTATTACTCTCGCTCTAACGTTCGCAACGACACCTCACATGTGTGGTTTGAACACCGTTTTCATATGTGGGCGGGACTTACGTATGCGTTCGCTTCTGCGTGCGAGCACACGGGGACATCGCGTCTGGCCTCCGGCGACCATCTGGTCTACCGGAAATCTCTATGGTGGACATCCGGGCCGGTGGATCTGTTCTCTGACCTACCGATCGCAGAGGTGAGTCGGTAGATGGAGATAAGATTGGTGATGTAGCTCTGGGCAGAGTTGTCAATGGCTTTGTATGTTGTAGTTATTATTTTGAATTTAATTTGCTGGGTAATTAAAAGCCAGTGTAGGAATTTGACAGAGAAGGGTGGCAGACACTGAGCGGTTGGGTAGACGAGTCTGGCAGCAGCATTCAGGATGCAGAGGTAGGCCTATGAGGAGAGGGTTGCAATAGTTAAGGTGAGAGATAACATGGGAGTAAATGAGTAGCTTGGTGGTTTCATTAGGTAGAAAGGAGCAAATTTTAGAGATTTACGGAGGTGGTCTAAAAGCTTTTGACAATGATTGGTTTTGGGTCCGAAAAGGATGGGTCAGAGTCTAGGATTGCACCTATTACCCTGGCGTGATGGGAGGGACTGATATTGGCATTATTGATCTTGATGGAAAAATCGGAGGGGAATATCAGCTCGGTTTTAGAGAGATTAAGTTTAAGGATGTGGTGCAACATCCATGTTGAAATGTAAGTTAGTAATGTGACAGGAGACTGAAGGGGTCAGGTGAGGAGTAGAGAGATAGATTTGGGTGTCATCGGCATAGAGATGGTATTGGAAGCCATGGAAGGTTATCGAGTGACCAAGGGATGAGTTGTAGATAGACAAGAGAAGCAGTCCAAGAACAGAGTCTTGGGGGATCCCTACAGAAAGAGGAAGTGGAGAGGAGGAGACAGAGTTTTAGGAGGAGCATTGGGATAGGTAGGAGGAGAACCAAGATAGAGCAGAATCTTGGAGGCCTTTGTTTACGGTTTTATCTACCAAATGATTTTTAATTCTATCTAGCCAGTCTTGCAAATACGAACATTTGCTATATCATACAGGGAGGGAGATGATACTTTTTCCTAGTTTTGGTTTTGCAGCTTCTTACATTACTTCCTGTTTCATGGTAATGACCTAGGCGCAGGGTCAGATTAAGAACATCATGGGCCTGGTGCTGAAGATTTTGGTGCGGCCTTTTATAAATAATAAATAAATAAAAATGCAAACAATTTTTTGTTATAACAAATTAAATTAAAGAGGGAGAGGGAGGATGAAAGAGAGAGAGAGAGAGAGAGAGAGAGATGGGGGTGAGGGGTAAGGGAGGGAGGATGAGAGAGAGAGAGGATGCGCATGAGCATGCATGGGAATGACATCAACGCAGCCCGGCCAAGGCAAGTGACCGAAGGCACAGAACCCAGAAGGAAGACCGGGTGAAGATGGAAGCGCCCGGGCCACGCCAGCGCAGCACTGGAGGACTCAGTCTGACAATTTAAGTGTACCCTAATGTGCTAATATGCTGTACATACTTGTACATTGTGGCACTACCTACCTCAGGGCCTCTAAAAAGTAGTAATGTTAGCTACCGCTTTAATATCACAGGATCCCAGGAGCCTCTCATGGGGCCCCCTACTGACCAGGTTATCCTTGGGGAGTGCCTAAGTGCATAGTTGCCAACATTTCAAAAATATTTTCAGGGACACTTTTTTTTTTACAAGTGCTATATTTAGAGTAGCTGAGATCCCCTATGTTCCTCTATACATCACAGTAGAAATCACAAAATTAAATGAGTACTAATATTGGGGGAAGAACAAATATGAGGACTAAGAAGATTTCCTTTAGTTGAACTAACAAAAGTGTGCCCATTCTAGAGCTGGTAACATTGTGGATATTCAGTATAGTTTTTAAAAAAAAGTTTTTGTGGTAAGAGGCATAGGGGAGGAGTATGGATGGTATAAAAGTGGGAAGTATGTGCAGGTGGGGGAGAGGAATGTGGAGGGTCTAACAGTGGGCACTATGTACAGGAGAGGAGTGCGGAGGGTATGACAGTGGGCAGTATGCACAGCAGAGGAGTGTGAAGGGTATGCCAGTGGGCAGTATGTACAGGAGAGGAGTGTTGGGGGGTATGACAGAGGGTAGTGTGTACAGGAGAGGAGTGTGGAGGATATGATGGTGGGCACTATGTACAATGTACAATAGAGGAGTTTATGAAAGTGGGCAGTATGTACAGGAGAGCAGTGTGGACGGTATGATACTGAGCAGTATGTACATGAGATGAGTGGGGAGGATATGACAGTGGGCAGTATGTACAGGAGAGGAGTGTGGAGGGTATGACAGTGGGCACTATGTATAGGAGAGAAGTGTAGAGGATATGACAGTGGGCAATATGTACAGGAGAGGAGTGTGGAGGGTATGACAGTGAGCAGTATGTATAGGAGAGGAGTTTGGAGGATATGACAGTGGGCACTATGTACAGGAGAGGAATGTGGAGAGAAATATAGTTGGCAGTATGTACAAGAGAGGAGTGTGGAGGGCAAGGTTGTGTTACAGTATGTACAGGAGAGGATTGTGGAGGGTATGACAGTGGGCAGTATGTACAGGAGAGGAGTGGGGAGGGTATCACAGTGGGCGGTATGTACAGGAGAGGAATGTGAAGGGTATGACAGCGAGTAGTATGTACAGGAGAGGAGTGTGGAGGTTATGACAGCCGGCACTATGTACAATAGAGGAGTTTATGAAAGTGGGCAGTATGTACAGGAGAGCAGTGTGGACGGTATGATACTGAGCAGTATGTACATGAGATGAGTGGGGAGGATACGACAGTGGGCACTATGTATAGGAGAGAAGTGTAGAGGATATGACAGTGGGCAATATGTACAGGAGAGGAGTGTGGAGGGTATGACAGTGGGCACTATGTATAGGAGAGAAGTGTAGAGGATATGACAGTGGGCACTATGTATAGGAGAGGAGTGTGGAGGGTATGAAAGTGAGCAGTATGTACAGGAGAGGAGTGTGGAGGGTATGACAGTGGACACTATGTACAGGAGAAAAGTGTGGAGAGTATGACAGTGAGCAGTATGTATAGGAGAGAAGTGTGGAGGGTATGACGGTGGGCACTATATATAGGAAAGGAGTGTGGAGGGTATGAAAGCGAGCAGTATGTACAGGAGAGGAGTGTGGAGGGTATGACAGTGAGCCGTATTTACAGGAGAGGAGTTTATGACAGTGGGTACTATGTATAGGAGAGAAGTGTGGAGGGTATGACGGTGGGCACTATGTATAGGAGAGGAGTGTGGAGGGTATGACAGTGAACCATATGTACAGGAGAGGAGTGTATGACAGTGGGCACTATGTATAGGAGAGAAGTGTGGACGGTATGACAGTGGGCACTATGTATAGGAGAGGAGTGTGTTGGGTATGACAGTGAGCAGTATGTACAGGAGAGGAGTGTGGTATAGTATACAAAAAAAATTGTGCTAACTTTGGTGTTTTATTTTTTTTTTATGAATGAAACAGTTTCTTTCCAAAAAAGACACGTTTTAAAAATTGCTGCGCAAATACCGTGTAACATATAAAGTTGCAAAGACCACCATTTTATTCCATAGGGTGTCTGCTAAAACAATATATATATAATGTTTGAGGGTTCTGAGTAATTTTCTAGCAAAAAAAAAATGATGATTTTTACATGTATGAGAGAAGTGTCAGAATTGGCCTGGGTGGCAAGGGGTTAAATACCATAAGTAATATACAAATAATTATTATAAGCACTGTGAGCTCATCCTCTCAGTCTGCTGCAGAGTGTGTCAGCTTGTACTTCAACTGGCCGCTCTGTATGTAGCTTCTGACAGGCTGTGCAAGCAGCCCCGTATCTCCGGAACCATAAATGATAGCCGCCCCTCTTCAGCTACAAACCCCCAAAATTTGGTGTCTCTGTGACCCTTGGTCGCCGAGCTACAACCCTCAAAGTCAATCCTTTTTTTTTTTTTTGGGCAAATGGGCCTATCTTGAGGAAGGGGCCTGGAGCTGCAGCTCCAATAGCCCCTATGTTAATCCGGCCCTGCCTAGGCGACAGGAAAGCTGAGGTGGAACATAGCATAGTGAATTAATTGGCATTGCTGTGTGGCAGAAGCATGTGAAACAAAAGTGACAGTACAGAATTCAACTTCCTTTGACAGGTAGGTATATATACGGGTATATGTGTGCTCCCACTCCAATATAGATACAGCCAGGGGTTTCCAGGAAATGTGAATCACCACTTTAGCCACTAGGTGGTGCAGTGCTTTTAGAAAGAATGTGATGTGTAGCACCGATGGCAAAAAATAAATAAAACCTTATGAAAAAGCTGGGATGCTGCATCTCACAGAACATATCTTTAGAAAGAAACCATGACTCAAATATTGCGTAAGAACAAAAAAAAAAAGGGCCAAATGATCACCTTATAGAGCCTGAAATCTTGTATTGGTAATTACACTTGACAAAGGCAGTCAATGTATTTTGGGGGCCAAAAATTTAGCAAAAAAATGTATCAATTGGACTGAAAGCAAAATCTCCTGGATATAATTCTCTGATGAGGGAAAGAATTGATGTTCATTTGCGCCTGCCTTTATACCCAAGTGATTGGTCGGTCATAGTGGCAGGCGCAATTGCACATCAGTTCTTTCTCCTGTCGGAGATTTATATCCAATGGCTAATTTTTTATTTATTTTTTGCCTTCCTGTTATCACATATGATTACCAATAAAAGATTTTGGACTCTTGAAATGATTGTTTGGCCTTATTCACATTTGTGTAACATCAAGTGATTGTGTGCATGTTCATGAAAAGTATAAAACCGTGTGTTGTGCTTAAGTTGCCATTCATTGTTGCGGCACCCCATACGCAGCAAGCAAGATGCGTGGTTTTGGGGGGTGAAAATCCATATGACAAAACTCGTAGCTAAAAGACAAGTAAACTTAAAAATATACTTAAACTTCTTTGCCACGCTTGGGGCATGTGGGGCAGCCCATGAAAATGAATGCCCTATGCGTGAAGCTCAACAATCCATGAAAAATATACATATCGTGTGAATGGGGGCCTACATTTTTTGGAATATGTCCATTCCATTTGCACTGCAATCAGTAATGATTTTTGCAGTTGGCATTATTTTCTTTGTCTGCTACAAAACCAATAGTGATTTTAGGTGCATCTGGCAGACACCTTGAAAACTGGTGTAATGTGTTGCTCACAGTATCCTGTCAGATGTAAACTTTTTTATTTTCTTAATTTGAAAGAGAAAATTACCAGCAAAATCCAGCTGTAAGGTTGAATTGTATTTTTCCACCAGAGGGCACTCCTTTTACATTATTTACTACCTTTACTGTACTGCCAGACATAGTATGGAGAGTCTTTTTGAAATTTAAGGCAGTGGAATGGTTCTGTTATGAATCTTACATAGGTGAAATATAAGCTTTTTATATTGGTCACTAATATTTATATAAAAGTTCCCATATTTTGACAAATCTTGATCTGTTTGGTTCTCTGGCCCTAATGTATTCTAGTGTGAAGTGAAGTGAGTCTGCTTACACATCAAACATCCCATCAAAACGTTTTATACAGCAAGTCAAAGGATTTAAACCTAATGAGGTCCCAATGTTTTGTATAGCTCATCAGTGCTGCTGATCTCTGGCAGCCGCTTTGCAGCCATTTCCTGTCCATATACACTCCGGCGATATATGCATGGCATCTCTTAGGTAGGGCTTCATGATGGTGACAGAAGTGGGCCATGCCTGCCTTATGTGTGTCAGCATAGCCACCTGTAGTCTCTATTGGGAGAACATGTAGGAGGTAAGGGGATCAGAGACTACAGCTAAACTGAGATATTTAGGGTCTGTATGTAGGCTCAGTGAGTATGCAGTTTGTGTGGTGTTAGGCCCCTTTCACACTGAGGCGTTTTTACCGTGTTTTCGCTGTAAAAATAGCGCTGTAAAAACGCCTGAAATAATCCTGCCCCATCATTTTCAATGTGAAAGCCCTGAGGGCTTTCACACTGAGGCGTTGTGCTGGCTGTAAACAGCTTTTTTGGAGCATCTTTGGGGCGCATAAAATAGCACTGTAAAAATGCCTATCCCCATTGAAATGAATGAGAACCGCTGTAAAAACGCATAGGCGGTAGCGCTATTTTTTTAAAATAGCGCTAACGTCTATGCATTTTACCGTTTTTTTTTTTGCGTTAGCGCTATTTTTAAAAAAAACGCTAACGCCTATGCGTTTTTATCGCGGTATTTATTCATTTCAATGGGGATAGGCGTTTTTACAGCGCTATTTTATGTGCCCCAAAGATGCTCCAAAAAAGCTGTTTACAGGATTTTTTCCAACGCACAGCCAGCACAACGCCTCAGTGTGAAAGCCCTCAGGGCTTTCACATTGAGAATGCTGGGGCTGGATTATTTCAGGCGTTTTTACAGCGCTATTTTTAGCGCTAAAACGCCTCAGTGTGAAAGGGGCTTAACGCCTATGCGTTTTTGACGCGTTTTTACTGCGTTAGCGCTAACGCGGTAAAATCGCAGTAAAACACATAGGCGTTTGCGCTATTCTTAACGCTATCGTGGTAAAATCGCAACGCCTCAGTGTGAAAGGGGCCTAACTGTAAAAAGGATATTGTGTGTGCTAGAGGTGGGGTTTCACTGCGGAAAGAATAATGCGTGTGCTGGAGGTGGGATTTCACTACGGAAAGGATAATGCGTGTGCTGGAGGTGGGATTTCACTACGGAAAGGATAATGCGTGTGCTGGAGGTGGGATTTCACTACGGAAAGGATAATGCGTGTGCTGGAGGTGGGATTTCACTACGGAAAGGATAATGCGTGTGCTGGAGGTGGGATTTCACTACGGAAAGGATAATGCGTGTGCTGGAGGTGGGATTTCACTACGGAAAGGATAATGCGTGTGCTGGAGGTGGGATTTCACTACGGAAAGGATATTGCGTGTGCTGGAGGTGGGATTTCACTGCAGAAAGAATAATGCGTGTGCTGGAGGTGGGATTTCACTGCGGAAAGGATATTGTGTGTGCTGGAGGTGGGATTTCACTGCAGAAAGAATAATGCGTGTGCTGGAGGTGGGATTTCACTGGGAAAAGGATATTGCGTGTGCTGGAGGTGGGATTTCACTGCAGAAAGAATAATGCGTGTGCTGGAGGTGGGATTTCACTACGGAAAGGATAATGCGTGTGCTGGAGGTGGGATTTCACTACGGAAAGGATATTGCGTGTGCTGGAGGTGGGATTTCACTGCAGAAAGAATAATGCGTGTGCTGGAGGTGGGATTTCACTGCGGAAAGGATATTGCGTGTGCTGGATGTGGGATTTCACTGCAGAAAGAATAATGCGTGTGCTGGAGGTGGGATTTCACTGGAAAAAGGATATTGCGTGTGCTGGAGGTGGGATTTCACTGCAGAAAGAATAATGCGTGTGCTGGAGGTGGGATTTCACTGGGAAAAGGATATTGCGTGTGCTGGAGGTGGGATTTCACTGCAGAAAGAATAATGCGTGTGCTGGAGGTGGGATTTCACTGCAGAAAGAATAATGCGTGTGCTGGAGGTGGGATTTCACTGCAGAAAGAATAATGCGTGTGCTGGAGGTGGGATTTCACTGCAGAAAGGGTGGAAAGTTACTGCTAGAGCACATGCTCTGTTTAGTTATAGCTGAAGTTTGGGATAGTTTAAGTTATACTAAAGTCTTGTTTTTTGTTTTTTTAAGTTAAAAATAACAAACATATTTTACTCATCTGCCCTGTGCAGTGAATTTGCACAGAGCAGCCTGGATCCTTTTTTTTCTTCGGTGCCTCTTCGGTACTCCTGGCCCCTCCCTCCTGTTGAGTGCCCCCACAGCAAGCAGCTTGCTAGGGGGGCACCCGAGCCAAGCCACAGCTCCCTGTGTCCATTCAGACAGAGCCGCGACCTGGGCCAAGCTCCCTTTCTCTCCTCATTGGCTGACTGACTTTGATTGACAGCAGCGGGAGCCAATGGCACTGCGCTGCTGTCTCAGCCAATAAGGAGGCAGCCGAGACACTCCTACAACATCTCTGGATGTAGATGTACCTCAGGTAAGTATTGGGGGGAGCTGAGAGGGGACTGCTGCACATAGAATGCATTACGATAAAAAACCTGCTTTTACAACCACTTTTAGGATAAAAACCTGCAGCTTAAAAAAAATATAAAAAATTACTTCAAAGCCCAACTCCATGCTTACTGGCACTTTATATAGTTTGTTTAGGCCAAACTGGCTCAAACTAAATATTTCCTTTACTAATCGATGCATCCAATGTCCGTGTTCTATAATATGTATATAGCATGAACTACATAAAGTATACAGCTCTGCGTTTTGACAGTGGTGCCGGGACTTTTTGGGTTCTTCTATATGCTGCAGATTTGGTGAATACTTCATACTGATTCATGTGAAGTGTGGATTTAATGAGATGTCCTCCGCTTTAAAATTCTAAATTCTTCTAATTTAAAGGAAGAAAAACGGGATTGTAGCTTAGGGTAACAATCAGCCTTTGAGCTGAATATATTTTTATCATTGGGCAGATCAAAGCCGCCACACCGAGAAAACATTGGGGGAGTTTTGTTTTTTAAACAAGCACATTCTTTGTCTGATTTTATGTTATTGTAAGAGGTAGTGGCTAAACCCTGCACATGACTGAATGTTTGGAAACAATGGAGTAGCCGGACTTTATTTTATGGAGAGAAATTATGATCTGCACAATTAGTACATTATGCATCTGTTCCTCTTTGGGAATGAGACTTGGCTTCCTCTCTACCGTGTGTTTGAGGTGGATCCTGTGGGTTTGAGAAGCACAGAAGCTGATCCATGCTTGTGTGGTCAGTTTTCATTCTTTTATGTGGCCATTCAGAGGTACAGGACACTGTGCACATACACGGCTTTCTGTTATTGGGTAATTTGTTGAGCCACCACCACGCCCCTCTCAATCACATCCTGCCTCTTGAACATACCCCTACTCAAGCACAGCCTTCATCTTGCCTCAGGCTGAACAGACTAAAGTAATACAGGCACCTGATGTGTATGCACAGTGTCCTGTAACCCCACCCTCCACTATCAGGAAGAAGAGATGCATGGTCACATGATAGAACTTTTTAACCTAATAAAAAAGGAACGAAAGATCATTTTTGAAACTAAGAAAAAACAGTTATAGTGCCCGGTATTAGAAATTGTCTATACTATTGTATATTCACAACTACTTTAAAGGGGTTGTAAAGGCTAAACATTTTTTACCTTCATGCATTCCTTGCATTGGGGAAAAAATGTTTAGGTGTCAGCATCGCCTCCTCAGCCCCCCTTTACTTACCTGAAACCCCTTTCGATCCAGCGCCATGCATGTCCGCAGATCATTTCACCCCTCACTTCTGAATCTTGCTGGCTTTGCTGGGGCTGTCCAAAAACAGACCTTCTGATACAGTGTTTATAAATGCTGTTCAGAACTGATCCAGAGATATTATGTATTTTGTATTTGGCCCCTTCCACACAGGGTGGACTCTGCCAGCTCAGCAGGGAATCTGTCCGCTGATCCCTGCTGAGCAGGTGGATGGCTGGTCCATGTCTGCTCCACTTGTGCAGAGCGGACACAGACACAGCCCGCTCTCCTCTATGGGCAGTCTGATGTAAACGGACCACCTGTGTGTTTACACCCGACTGCCACCCAGATTGGATGTCAGCGGGTGTAAACGGACACACGTCCATTTACATCCACCGCTCCACAGAGGATAAAGGGGTGTCCGATCGGGTCCACCTGAAAAACTGACAGGCAGACCCGATTGGTCCGCCCATTTGAAAGGGGCCTTTATTGTCTTATTCTTCTGTGGATCAAAGGGATAAGCTGCAGATAATGTCAGTTAAAGCAACCTGACCAGTTAAACAAAAAAGCTATTTAAATAAAATGTTTTCCTATATCTCCCCTTATTAACCCCTGGTTTACCCCAATCAGCCCTAACCGTCTCCTTCCCATTCTCTCCTCAGCGATGTTTTCCCTTCTGATTTTGTTTATTCTATAAATATTTAACTTTTTTTTTCTTCTTCTTTTTTTGTATTAAAAACAGGACAAAATTTAAATAAAAAATCCCTTATTTTTTCTACAGTAAAATTTTTTTTTTAACGAACACCGATCAAAAAACATTTTTTTAAAATTTTGTTACTTTTTTGTCTATGAATTACATAAAAAAAAAACCTTGCTTGTTCTAGAAGAATAATATATGTATTCATTTGTTATCTAAAGTACTTAAAGTGGAGTTCCACCCAAAAATCTAAATTCCGCTTTTCGTATTCCTCCCCCCCTCCGGTGTCACATTTGGCACCTTTCAGGGGGGAGCAGATACCTGTCTAATACAGGTATTTGCTCCCACTTCTGGGCATAGATCGCTGCAGTATCCGCGGCGATCTACGCCATGTCTGACCCCTTATCCGCCCCCAGCTGTCTTCTGGGAGACTCGCAGGTCCCAAAAGGCAGCAGGGACCAGTGAGGACGTGCAGCACGACTCGCGCAGTAAGGAACCAGGCTGTAAAGCCGCAAGGCTTCACTTCCTGATTCCCTTACCGAAGATGGTGGCGCCTCCACCCAGGAGCCGAGTTACAGATCGGTTTCGGGTGAGGACATCGGAAGCGCCCTGGGCAGGTAAGTGTTCTAATATTAAAAGTCAGTAGCTGCAGTATTTGTAGCTGCTGACTTTTATTTATTTTTTTAAAGTGGTAGTAAAGCTACTTTTTAAAAATGGGCAGGGTATTTATGACAGAAGAGACCCTATCCATCTCTGCTGTCATAAAAGCTTCCTTCTGTCTGTCAGCCGTCATATACACTGAGCCGTGCATGCGCAGCTCAGCGTACATTTACGGTTCCAGGTCTGTGCTGCGACGATGTGACTCCGGTCTGTATGAGCAGGAGTAACTTCATCGTGGCCCGGACATTCAAGTGGCTGAACACATGGAACCTGAAAGGAAGACCAGGCGAGGATGGAAGCGCCCGATTACACTGCAGCACTGGATGGCTTCTTTGGCAGCTAAGTCTTCCATAATATGTGGTGCATACTAGCACATTATGGCATAAACCACCTGGGGGCCCCTAGAAAAAAAAATATATAGCAGACTTTACTATCACTTTAAAAATCTAAATAAGGGAAACTCAACCTTTTCAAAAACGAAATATACCTATAGGCCTGCCATTTCCCTTCATAAGTTCCTTGAATTGTATTGTTACTATTTTGCGATCCAGACATTTCTACTTCCTTTATTTTATTTTTTTAATTGTTTGTTTTTGCTACAGCTGCGGAAATGTTTTATTTCTTTCCGTGTCTGGTGAAATTATTTATAACGTTTGATTCATTTATTCATTAATCATTTTTCTGTACCTTCTTTGATGATGAAATGTCATATGCAGATTGGTTAGTGTTCCTTCTATTGTCTATGTACAAGAAGATGCAACGTCTCCACTGAATGAACTGCCAGATGTTGATCCCCATTACTTTATATCTGTAAGCCTGAATTACTTAAAGAAATGAACAAGAACGGGAATTACATGATACAATACGCTTTTATTATCTGCTCACGCATGCAGATGTATCCACACATAGCTAATGCAATACTTTAACCTAGCCCTTTTCAAGCCTTAAACATGGAGGACTCTTGAAATACCTTTCAGGTCTAAGGGAACTCCTGCTAATAATGACAGTATCTACAGCTCAAGGTACATTAGCATTAAAGGAGAAGTCCAGCCTGAGCTCATTTGGCTGGGCTTCTCTAATTCGTTTTGCACTCCTGTGACTCGTTTTCAGCAGAGAGCAGTCTGAAGTCCGCTCTCTACTGATGTCACCAAGATGAGTTCAGGCAACGTGTCATCCTGACTCTGGGAGTCTGGATCCGCCAGGTGCCTGGACTGATGGCAGTCTCAGCCTCTTAGCGAGCTGCTCAGATGGCCGCTCCCCACCCCTCCACAGCTCAGCGCTCCAATAAGTGTGGAGGAGCAGAGCAGGAGAGATGCTGATTGACAGTCAGCAGCTCTCCGCTTGGGGAGCAGTAAGAACCGAGCAATCGGTCGTTGGGTTCTCAGTGCAGAGGCGCCGGGGGACAGATGCAGCATCGGTCCACCTAGGTAAGTATGAATCTGCAAAACAGGATTCCCATACTTCATAAAAACGTATTTTCAGTAGTAATGATCTAATGAAACAAATATTTATGACCAGATAAGCAGAGATGGTAAAAATTACAGTGCCTCCTTACACAAGTAGTCAGCTTAGAAGTTCTCCTTTATGTTGCTGGTTGGTGAAAAGTTCTCTTACATTGGTGGTCAGTGGAAAAAGGATCTTCTTACATTGATTGTCATTGGCAAAAGGTCCCTCTTGCATTAGTGGTCAGTGTATTAGTTTTCTTACGTTGTTGGTCAGTGGGAGAAGGACCTTCTTACGTTGACAGTCATTGGGAAAAGGACCCTCCTGCATTAGTGGGCATTGTATTGCTCCCTTACATTGGTGGTCAGTGAAATGTTTCCTTTCATTGCTGGTCAGTCAGAGAAGGATGGAAACACAAAACAGAGTGCACCGAATCATGCAGATAAAAACAGTAAAGTTGCACTTACAGAAAAGTGGCTTGATTGGGGCATATCAGAATACCCCTCCAATTGTAAACCAGGCCACACCAACTGCTGAAGACACTCTCAATAGGTAGTTGGCAAACAAGAGACACAAGCAGGGATGGTTACCTCTGCATTGGTCATTGCAAAAACCATGGACAAGGAATATACAAAACAAACGACCAAAATTGTATCCTGCATGTGCGAAGTACCTTCACCAACATGTTTTTGGGCCCATCTGATGAAAGGGGCCTGGGCCTGGATACATGTTAGCGGAGGTACTTCACATATCCAGGATGAAATTTCAGTCCTCTGTTTCTACTCTCTGGGGAGGGTTTTTTATATTCCTTGTCCATGATTTCTGCAATGTCCACTTGAGGTAATCATTCCTGCTAATGTTTCTCCTCCTTTTGCTGGCTACCTAGTGAGAGTGTCTTCAGCATCTTTTGGTGTGACTTGTTTTATCATTGCAGGGGTATTCCTGTACAAGCCACTTTATTGCAAGTGCAACTTTACCATTTTGTAGGAATGGATAGCCCGGCCCCAACATGCTTTGTACCGCCCTCGGGGCTTAATCATGAAGGCCTGCTAACAACCTAGCAGCCTAACCGGGTGAGGTTTGCGGCTGCTGGGCTATCTCTTCCCAATTTCTACAGCGTGCTTTGGGTCTGGACGAACCTTTCCCCAGCCTGCACTTTCACTAGTCAGCGGCATCCAACTCATTGGACCTTGTTAGCCTGAGCAGGGGCCCCTGAAGATTCATCGTGGTTTACAGTTTTTTTATTTATTGAAACATGTTTTTACCTGCACAAACCCATGTGCTGAGTTTTGTGTTTCTATTTTAGCATGCTTACATGGCCTTTGGATATGTGCGGAGCTTGCAAGGAAAGATAGATTTCCTGTGGTACCAGTAAAGCATAGTACATTTGAAGATTTTTACTGGAAGAAGAATCTTTTTACAATAGTGGTCAGTGTATTGACCCCCTACATTGATGGAGAGACAAGGAACCTCTCTTATATTGGTATTCATTGGAAGGAAGACACACTTAAATTAGTATTCAGATTTTCCCCTACAAAATGGGGGAGATTTACTAAACTGGTGCACACAGAATCTGGTGTGGTTCTGCATATTAACCAATGAGCTTTCAGGTTTTATTGTCAAAGCTTAAAGCGGAGTTCCACCCAAAAATGGAACTTCCACTTTTCAGAACCCTCCCCTCTTTGGTGTCACATTTGACACCTTTCAGGCGGGAGCAGATACCTGTGAAATACAGGTATTTTTCTCCCACTTTCGGGCATAGATATCCGAGCCACCCACGGGTATTTACACCGCTTCCCCCCCCCCCAGCTGTCTTCTGGGAGACAAACAGGTCCCAGAAGTCAGCAGGGACCAGTGGGAACGCGCAGCGTGAGATGCTCATGCGCAGTAGGGAACCAGGAAGTGAAGCCGCAAGGCTTCACTTCCTGATTTCCTTACCGAAGATGGCAGCGCCTCCATCCGAGAGCCAAAGGAAGAGATCAGCTTCGGGTGCCGACATCGCGGGCTCCCTGGACAGCTAAGTGTCCTTATTTTAAAAGTCAGCAGCTCTAGTATTTGTAGCTGCTGATTTTAAAAAAAAAATGGCAGAGCTCCGCTTTAATTGAACCAGGCTAAAATTAGAAGCTGATTGGTTACTATACACAGTTGCACCAGATTCTGAGTGCTCCAGTTTGAGTAAATCAACCCTATTGTCTGTCAATGAGAGAATGACTCCCTATATTGGTAGTTACACATGAGGTCAGTGGGAGATGTCCCCCAATACCCTGGTGGTCAAAGGGAAGAATGCTCCTGAGACTGGTGGGCATTAGGAAGAATGTCACACTGAACACCTGACTGGTGGTTGATGGCATTTGTGGATGGTAAGATGCTTAGTTTTTGGTGATTAGTTGTGATTCTATGTGTGATCCCTGGTGAATGGAAAGTGGTTGAAACTGACTGAAAATGCCATATAAATAAATACAGTCATGGCCGAAATTGTTGGCACCCCCAAAAAATTTCCAGAAAATCAACTATTTCTCACAGAAAAGTATTGCAGTAACACATGTTTTGCTATACACATGTTTATTCCCTTTGTGTGTTTTGGAGCAAAACAAAAAAAGGGAGGAAAAAAAGCAAATTGGACATAATGTCACACAAAACTCCAAAAATGGGCTGGTCAAAATTCTTGACACCCTTAGCTTAATATTTGGTTGCACACCCTTTGGAAAAAATAACTGAAATCAGTCGCTTCCTATAACCATCAATAAGCTTCTTACACCTCTCACCCGGAATTTTGGACCACTCTTCCTTTGCAAACTGCTCCAGGTCTCTCTTATTGGAAGGGCGCCTTTTCCCAACAGCAATTTTAAGATCTCTCCACAGGTGTTCAATGGGATTTAGATCTGGACTCATTGCTGGCCACTTTAGAACTCTCCAACGCTTTGTTGTCATCCATTTCTGGGTGCTTTTTGACGTATGTTTGGGGGCATTGTCCTGCTGGAAGACCCAAGATCTCGGACGCAAACCCAGCTTTCTGACACTGGGCTCTACAGTGCGACCCAAAATCCTTTGGTAATCCTCAGATTTCATGATGCCTTGCACACATCCAAGGCACCCAGTGCCAGAGGCACCCAGACAACCCCAAAACATCATTGAACCTCCACCATATTTCACTGTAGGTACTATGTTCTTTTCTTTGTAGGCCTCATTCCGTTTTTGGTAAACAGTAGAATGATGTGCTTTACCAAAAAGCTCTATCTTGGTCTCATCTGTCCACAAGACGTTTCCCCAGAAGGATTGCGGCTTACTCAAGTACATTTTGGCAAACTGTAGTCTTGCTTTTTTATGTCTCTGTGTCAGCAGTGGGGTCCTCCTGGGTATCCTGCCATAGCGTTTCATTTCATTTAAATGTCGACGGATAGTTTGCGCTGACACTGATGTTCCCTGAGCCTGCAGGACAGCTTGAATTTCTTTGGAACTTGTTTTGGGTTGCTTATCCACCATCCCGACTATCCTGCATTGCAACCTTTCATGAATTTTTCTCTTCTGTCCACGCCCAGAGAGATTAGCTACAGTGCCATGGGTTGAAAACTTCTTGATAATGTTGCGCACTGTGGACAAAGGCAAATCTAGATCTCTGGAGATGGACTTGTAACCTTGAGATTGTTGATATTTTTCCATAATTTTGGTTCTCAAGTCCTCAGACAGTTCTCTTCCCCTCTTTCTGTTGTCCATGCTTAGTGTGGCACACACAGATACACAATGCAAAGACTAAAGCCGTGTACGCACGATAGGTTTTACCGATGAAAACAGTCCGATGGTGTGATTTCAGGTGTGATTTTTATATTGCCCACACCTGTTGCTTGCCTCAGGTGAGTTTAAAGGAGCATCACATGCTTGAAACAATCTCATTTATCCACAATTTTGAAAGGGTGCCAAGAATTTTGACCAGCCCATTTTTGGAGTTTTGTGTGACATTATGTCCAATTTGCTTTTTTTCCTTCATTTTTTTGTTTTGTTCTAATACACACAAAGGGAATAAGCATGTGTATAGCAAAACACGTGTTACTGCAATACTTTTCTGTGAGAAATACTTGATTTTCTGGAAAAAATTTGGGGGTGCCAACAATTTCGGCCATGACTGTATATATGTATATATATAGATATATATATATATAGCCATCTCTAAAGCCTTGCCTAAGTGGCTATTTCCATGAATGCAAACCAAATTCTTGATTGACTGTGATTTGGCCCTCTCCCAACTGTTCCATCAAAATCAATAACACAACTATCAGTCCCTCTCCTCATGCTAGGGTGTTAGATGTAATCTTCTGACCTTTCCTTTCAGCCCCACATCCAGTCGCTGTCCAAATCTTGCTACCTAAACTTCCGTAACATTTTTAAATACATCCCTTCCTAACCAATTATATCACTAAGCTACTAATCCACTCTTTATTTGTGACCTTAGCAACTTCCTCCTCATTGGCCTACCTCTATACAGGCTATACCCCCTTCAGTCTATCATGAATGCTGCTGCCAGATTTACCCACCCTGCCAACTGCTCAATGTCTGCCACTTCTTTCTGTTAATCCCTCCACTGGCTTCCAATCTCCCAACTAATACAATTCAGAATATTAACAATTTACAAAGCCCTTTACAATTCCCTAAGCTACATCACCAAACTTATCCAGAAATATCAACCAAACTTTCCTCTTTACTCTTCCCAAGACCTCTTGCTCTCAGGCTCCCTCTTCACCTCCTCCCATGCTCTTCTCAAGGACTTCTTCAGAGCCTTTCCCATTCTCTAGTACTCCTTATCCTGACCTGTATGGCTATCTCCTACACTGACTGTACACTTTTGGGCAATCCCTGAAAACTCACCCTATCCTGGCTCAACTTAACAACTGCATTTTACTTTCTCGAACGGCATATCCCTCCACATGTAATACCTTTTGTATCACTTGCCCCTTCCTTTTAATTGTAAGCTCTCATGAACAGCACTCTCCTAATCCTCTTGTCTTGAATTGCATTGTAACTGTACTGTCTCCCTTTATTTTATAAAGTGCTGAGTAAAGAGTTGATGCTATATACAGTAAATCCGGTATAATATTAAGGGAAAGGAGGGGCTGAGTTTTGCATCAGGCATTTTCCACAGGGATCATTGTAACTGCCACTGTAGGCTGCATTTTGTCTTTTCTAGCTGTATTATTTTTGGTGGGTGGACCTCTTTGCTTAAAGCGGAGGTCCAGCTGTAAAAAATTTTTTTTAAAAGTCAGCAGCTACAAACACTGTAGCTGCTGACTTTTAATAAGCACACTTACCTGTCCAGGGTGCCCACGATGTCGGCCGCCCGAGGCCGATCAATCCATCGGATTGGGTCCCCGGCGCCGCCATTCGAAGTAAGGGAAACAGGCAGTGGAGCCATGTGTGAGTCGCACAACGCTTTGTGAATGGCCGGCTATCTTCTGGGACACACACAGGTCCCAGAAGACAGCGTGCCCAAATGTCCCAGAAGACAACGCGAGGAGGAGAAGACAGAAGATCACAACGGAATAGGAAGTGGCAGATTAGGACGATCTGCCTAGCAACAGCCATTTCTGGTAAGTAGAAAAAAAAATATTTTTTTGGAGCCTTTTTGTCTATTTTTTTTTTTAGGGTGGACCTCCGCTTTAAGAGAGAATTTCATTTTCAATTATGACAGTACATAATTGTGTTATCCCTCTTATTCTAAATTTTCATTATTTTCCTGCATACCAGCTGAAATTTCAAACCAGGTTAAGATTGGAAGTTTTTTTTCTGGCAGCTGAATATTATTACAGAGTATAGGCAATTGTCATAAAATTCTATATCCAGAATCTCCTGTCTGCAGCTGAAACAGTGTCTCTTTTTTTTTCAACATGTGAGTGGAGGGGAAGGTTTTTTGGGCACCGCACAGTTCAGGTAAAATTCGACCATATTTCATATTGCATATCTAAGACGACTCCACACAGAAACTATTGCAACAATTTTACAGGTCTTTAGAAGTCATTGTATCTGCTTAAAAAAAAATATTTTTTTTTAACCAGAGTTACTCTGTAAGGAATAATGAAGAGTTTTCTTCATGCAATTCTTCTGCAATATTTTCTGCTCCAACTACAGAGATTATATGCCGTTCAGCTATGTTATCCAGAAACCATTAATAAACAGACAATGCATTTTAATTGTAGCAAATATGGAACAATCACTTTGTCCCAGTTTCTCTTGTGGGCGGACTACAGTATATTCTGGTGTGCCAGAGAAGCAGAACATTGAGGAATGTTTGTACTGTACTCAGTGAAAATGCATGATAAGCTACTTGCTGGAAACATTCTGAAATATCTACAGTAAAGGAAAAAGCCCTCTGAGATATCTTTCATTCATTTCTGCTGCTTTTGTAAAGTATATCAAAAACAATTGAAAAAGTGTATACTGGGGGACATTCTGAACTAAATGTAGGCTTAAGCTGCAAATGCTTCTATAGTGTTTATTGTTGAAAGTATCTAATATTGCAATGTTCACTAACCAATTTAAAGAGGAACTTACCAATCAAATCCATACCTAAATAAACAAGGCAGGAAGAAGGCAAAGAACTAGTCACCACCATTATTGCCTGTGGCCTTCCATGGTCTCACCATGCCTTGTTCTGCACGGTGTCTGTGTAGATGTGGCCATCTTGGTAGAGGACCATCTCAGAGTTGGCTTCTTGACAAAGTGGTCAAGTCTCCCAAGAAACTCAAGAGACACCCAATGTTTCAGAGTGGTTTCTATATTTTCCAGAACAGCTCCCACATTTCAGGAGCAGCCTTTCAGGAGCAGAGTGTTGGAATGCTGTTATGTTCTAGCACCTGGCGCATCAGGTATATTGGTTATGTGTCCGGTGGAGTGATCTCCAGCATGACACTCAAAAAAAATTCCGACCTGACAAAGAAGAGGCAGAACTGTGTAAGTGAATAAGATCAGGTAATTTAAAACCCCAGCCCAGCATTGAGTCGTTTTTTTGCTCCCACTCACTGGCATCAATAATCGGGACTCATTAAAATCCAAAGATTGAGTCTTATTATCCCACTGATAGCAATAATTAGGGATCATTTAGTCCAACTGACACCAATGATTGGGTCTTATTATCCCACTAATAGCAATAATTAGGGTTTAATAAGTCCAACTGATACCAATGATTGGGTCTTACTATCCTACTGATATCAATAATCGGAGTTCATTTAGTCCAACGGATGCCAATGATTGGGTCTTATTGTTCCACTGATATCAGTAATTGGGCTTACTTTATTCCACTGACACCAGTAAATAGAGTTTAGTTTACTACCACTGACAGCAACAACGCTACTACTGACGCCAATGATTAGCGCTTATATTTCTATCACTGACCCTGATCATTGGCACTTTTTTTACAACCCCAGTTTCAGAGAGTTGGGACAACTGTATGTGTAAAATCTACATAAAAACAGAATGCAGTTATTTGCAAATCTCATAAACCCATATTTTACTTATTTACTCACAATAAAAAATAGAAAACATATTAAATGTTTAAACTGAGAACATATACTATTTTTAGAAAAAAAATAAGGTAATTTTGAAATTGATGGAAGCAACATGTCTCAAAAACGTTGGGACAGGGCAACAAAAAGCTGGCAAAGTAGGAGCCGGTTCACACAGGGGCGTCCTGGGATCCGACTTCAAGTCGTCCCAAGTCGCGCGGTTTAGAAAAGTAATGGAAGTGAATGGAGTTGTCATAATGTACACTACTGCAGTCGCTCCGACTTCAGAAAAGGTTCCTGTACAACTTCAATCCGACTTCTAGGCGACTTGTACCCATTGATTTCAATGGAAGTTGCCTCCAAGTCGGATCCCCTGTCTTAACTGAAGCAACTTTCCAGGAAGTAAAAATAGTTTTCCAGGCAAACCCCTTCCTCCCCCCTCCCTCCTACAGAGCTGATTATTGTTTGATTGGCCACTGGAAAGTCGCCTGTCCTGGAGGCAACTTGAAGTTGCCTTGTAAGTTGCCTCATGTCGCACTGTGATTCATGCTTAAGTCGTGTCCAAGTTGCCTCCAGTGGCGGCTGGTGCTCAAATTTTTTGGGGGGGGCGCAAACAAACTGAAAAAAAAAAAATCATCAATTGCCGCCACTGTGCCCATTAAACACAGCCACTGTGCCCAAACGCCACTAGTTTGTCCCCAAATGCAGCCAGTTTCTCCCCCATAATGCAGCCAGTTTCTCCCCCATAATGCAGCCAGTTTCTCCCCCATAATGCAGCCAGTTTCTCCCCCATATGCAGCCAGTTTCTCCCCCATAATGCAGCCAGTTTTTCCCCCATAATGCATCCAGTTTCTCCCCCATATGCAGCCAGTTTGTCCTCATAATACAGCCAGTTTCTCCCCCATATGCAGCCAGTTTCTCCCCCATAATGCAGCCAGTTTCTCCCCCATAATGCAGCCAGTTTCTCCCCCATAATGCAGCCAGTTTCTCCCCCATAATGCAGCCAGTTTCTCCCCCATAATGCAGCCAGTTTGTCCTCATAATGCAGCCAGTTTCTCCCCCATAATGCAGCCAGTTTCTCCCCCATAATGCATCCAGTTTCTCCCCCATATGCAGCCAGTTTGTCCTCATAATACAGCCAGTTTCTCCCCCATATGCAGCCAGTTTCTCCCCCATAATACAGCCAGTTTCTCCCCCATAATGCAGCCAGTTTCTCCCCCATATGCAGCCAGTTTCTCCCCCATATGCAGCCAGTTTCTCCTCATAATACAGCCAGTTTGTCCCCCCCAGCCCTGCACTTACCTTCCTCGAGTCAGCGCCGTCCTTCTTCCGTCCTCGATGTCTTCTCCCGCCCTCGATGTCACTTCAGCCAATCAGGTTACCGGTAACCAGACCTGGTGAACCTGATTGGCCAGGGAACGCACCCCTGTGCGTCCTCTCATTAGATATTTAGAAGCCGATTACAGCCCTCAGGCTGTAGTCGGGAAGCCTATCAGAGCCTGCTGGCTCTGATAGGCACTTCTAAAGGCCAATCAGACGCTGTGATTCAGATGGCCGGCGCTCAAGGGGCCGGCCATCTGAATAGTGGGCGGCAGCAATACATAGGTTCATGCAATGCATGAACCTATGTATTGTTGTGGTGAGTGACGGCCGGGCGCAGAAGCGAGCGGTAGCGGCGCTTCTGCGCCCACTATGGTCGCGCCGCCATGTGTGAAAAAAAGACGTTAAAAAAAAAAACTCTTAAAGGGCCCGTTTTTTTTTTTTTTTTTGGTGACCACAGGAGGGGGGGCGGCGCCCGGGCGCCCCCTATGGACTGGCCGCCACTGGTTGCCTCCCAAAGTTGTGCTGGAAGCCGTGTTGCCCATGTGTGAACCGGCTCTAAGTGGTACTAACAAGAAAGAAGGGAGAGAACATTTTACAGCTAATCAGGTTAATTTGCAAAAGGTCAGTAACGTGATTGGGTATAAAAAGGGACTCTTAAAGAGTCAGAGTGTCTCAGAAGTAGAGATGGGCTGAGGTTCACCAATCTGTAGAAAGCTGCATCTAATAATTGTTGCACAATATCAGAATAGAGCTCCTCAATGTCAAATTGCAAATACTGGTGAGACTAGCAGTCAGAGGCAGATATACTGTACAGCTATGAGGCTCTGAAGTACAGGAAGTACATTCCTCTTTTTCAGGTGGTATTCAAGATAAAACATACATCTTTATAAGTTACCACTTAGGCATTATTAAAATTTATGGATGTTCCCTATACCATAGCAAACCTTCACTTTTTTTTAGTTTTTTAGTTTTTAGTTTTTTTTAGTTCTGGTCCATTTTAAAGATCCATGGCACTCTTAAAGTTGAGCATCAGGCTCCTTAAGAAAAAATGAAAAGTCAGCAGCTACAAATACTGTAGTTACTGATTTTTAATATTAGGACAGTTACCTGTCCACAAATCCAGCAGTGTTTTCAATCGGCTCTCAGGTGCTTCCGCCACCATCTCGGGTAACGGAAACCGGCAGTATCTATAGTAGAGGCAGCCTCAGGCCAACTTCATCCAGGCCATGCCTCCATCTGTGGTCGGGATAGAGTCTGGCCTGAGACTTCCTCTACTATAGATACTGTCAGGTTTTGTGGGATGTTTGACATCTGTGGAGCCCTTGCTTTTCTTTATATTTCTGTTTGAATTGCAGGGAAGCAAGGTTCTATTGTCACCCAGGCTTTAGAGCGAGATTCCACAGCTGTTACAACTGGTCTAAGATGCTTATCAATATTCTGATAATTTGCTGAAAATTGGTGTGCATATGGATTTTAGTGGCATGGCAAACACAATCACAAGGTACATGAGCAACTTCTCTTTCATCATCAAACAGTTTTGAGGATTTACACAGATATAGCATGACCAGATTATGCAAGTTTGTATATGAACATTTGGGCGTCCTGAGGTTAAGCCTGAGTTTGGTCATGTGACCGATCTTAGTGTGTTTTCTGTTAATTTCTATGGAAGATCCGTCCATTGGTGATATAGCATGTGGCACGGGGAGCCATAATGAATTCTCCAGAGAAATTTATAGAGAATTTACCTGACCTGGTGTCAGTAGTAGACTTGCTGTAACAATTGAGGTCAGTCAAAACCCATTGGTGGGATCCACCTTTACCCCACACCATCCAAAACAGAACACTGGTGGGAGTTGGGTTGATCACTCTTGACCTGGCAATGTACAGTAGTAAATATGGTGGACAGAAATGTTTTCTCTCTTGTTACTATGGACAAGACCACTGAATGTCTAGCAGTTGGCTGGACATAGACTTTAGGATGTCCTCTTTTAAATGACAGGCCGTGAGACAATGTAGCCTGTGGCTTGGCGGAGGTACAGAATCCGCGAAGGCAGTGTTGCTATGTACAAAAACAAGCACTGACAACACACGAGATCACCCAATACTGCTTACTAGGGCAAGCCCTTGCCAGCCTTAGCCTTCACCAGTCATTTTAGTGAGCTATCAGATTGACATGAAATCTTCCCATTTGTGGTCACCTTTAGTTCACTGAGGCAAGAAAACTATCCTTGTTCCATTGTTGCTTACACAAGTTGAAAATAAGGACTGTCCTGGGACACTGAAGTTCTTGTGCAACCAATAAATGGTTTCAAACTTAGAAAGGTGCAGGGAACAACATTTCATGCTTGCTTTTGAGAAATATAATCAGGATTTAAAGAAAAAAAAATCCTTTATTTACTGATTGGAGCCGCTCTGAGTAGTGAAATGGAGGGTTCCCGATCTACAACAGCCACACATTTCTGTTTTGAGAAACCCTGGTTATTAAACAAAACCGTGACTTCTCTCTGTGACTACATGGACAGCTGTTTCCAAGTATTCTTGAGAATCCCTTTGAGTTCGGATTGATGGAGGAAGAAAAATATTTAAGCAGTTTCCAAATGTTTTTGCAATATAGATCGCTTTATCTCCAGGACTGAATGAGCAAGTGAGATTTACAAATGTTTCCTGGTAATTTATTACATCATCTGCTCTTGTTCTATCTTGTATCATGTCCTGTGGTTTTATTCTGTAACATCATACTCCACCTACAGCAGACCACTCAGCACTGAGAAACACCTACAGCTAACTAGAAGTAATGTGATACTGCATGGTGGGCTTTGTGAATTCTTTCACACTTAATAATAAAGTCGTTTATAGAAGAAGGATTATAAAGCATGGAATAGTGTTCTACATATATGACTGAATTATAGTTTGTGCCTTTAATAGGTAGCGGTACCCCCGGAGGGGCTGCTGGTGATTGTGGTCCATCTCTCACCCTGCACAGCAAGGCGCACAAATTTCCAGACATACAGCAGTCAAGTAAAAGTGATTGTACTTGTTTTTTTTTTTTGTTTTTTTTATTGAAGGGATTTAACTTGGATGGGGATGGGGTACATATGGGATGCCCATGTGATCAATAGGAATTCTTCAGGGACATAACTATATACATCCGGAATATACACACTTCTCCTCTTCTACCTCCAGCACAAACTTGCTTGTAGAACTACAACTCCCAGGACCAGCTAGCACTGAATTGCAGGCCTGACACTGCAAATAGACAGCCCCATGCCAGTACAAATAGACAGCCCCATGCCAGTACAAATGTTTAGAAAAGGGATGCCCCTGGGATTTTGTGGACAGAGACAAATGTATAGATCAGGATATATAAAAAAACAGCGTATAAAAAGTATAAAGGTTTATTTCAAAAACACAACAATTATATACACTGCTCAAAAAAATTAAGGAACACTTTGAAAACACATCAGATCTCAATGGGGCAAAATCTCATGCTGGATATCTCTACTGATATGGACTGGGTAATGTGTTAGGAATGAAAGGATGGCACATCAAATTGTCCACCTACAGAGTAGGGATGAGCCGAACACCCCCCGGTTCGGTTCGCACCAGAACCTGCGAACAGACCGAAAGTTCGCGCAAACTATCGAACCCCGTTAAAGTCTATGGGACTCCAACGTTCGGATTCAAAAGTGCTAATTTTAAAGGCTAATATGCAAGTTATTGTCCTTAAAAGGGTTTGGGGACCCGGGTCCTGGCCCAGGGGACATGTATCAATGCAAAAAGAAGTTTTAAAAACTGCCATTTTTCTGGAGCAGTGATTTTAATGATGCATAAAGTGAAAAAAAAAGTGAAATATTCCTTTAAATATCGTACCTGGGGGGTGTCTATAGTATGCCTGTGAAGTGGCACGTGTTTCCCGTGTTTAGAACTGTCCCTGCACAAAAAAAATTCTAAAGGAAAAAAAGTCATTTAAAACTGCTTGCGGCTTTAATGTAATGTCTGGTCCCGGCAATACGGATGAAAATCATTGAGAAAAATGGCATGGGTACCCCCCCCCCCCCCAGCCCATTACCAGCCCCTTTGGATCTTGTATGGATATTAAGGGGAATCCCGCACCCAAATTTAAAAAAGGAAAGGCGTGGGGGCCCCCAGGCCCTATATTCTCTGAACAGCAGTATGCAGGCGGTGCAAACAAGACAGGTACTGTAGGTTTGTTGTTACGTAGAATCTGTTTGTAATTTTGAACTGGTACATTTTTAAAGTGTAGCTCCAGCCAAAAAATAAATTTTTAAGCTTTTTGGAAAACATAGGGAAAGGTTATCACCTCTGTAACATTTGTTTTGCTGTCTGTGCACCTGTTCAGAACATTTCACCTCACTTTCCGTCCCAATGACAAATGTTTTTTGAAAATTTTACAGGAGAGAATTTCCCTTCCTAGGGGTAGATTTCCTCTCACTTCCTGTTGTCTCCTCCTGTTTGCAAGTAGGAGTCGTTTGTAAGTTGGATGATTGAAAGTAGGGACCTGCACTATATACTCTGCAGAAATTTGGCCCTTAAAGTGGTTGTATACCCAAATTTTGTACAAGCACCTACAGGTAAGCCTACATTAAGGCTTACCTGTAGGTGCTTGTAACATCTCCGAGACCTACACAGTCTCGGAGATATTTGCAAAAAAAACTGTACCGCTATCTACGGCGCATGCGCGCCGTAGATAACGGCGCAGGCGCACTGAGCGCGGCGGCTCTTGAATGGGAGCCTGCCATACACTGCCGGTAATTCGCGCATGCGCGGGGATCGTGCCGTTCCCCGCGCATGTGCGGGAGTGACGTCATCGCCGCTCTGGCCAATCACAGCGCCGGAGCGGCAATACCCGGAAGTCACTCCGGGTATCATGGATTCGACGGAGGACACGTCCGAGGACCGCTGCGGGGGCTTCGATCTAAGGTAAGTGATTGATAATGAGCTAGTATGCTAGTCATACTAGCTCATTATACCTTTGCCTTGCAGGTTGACCCAAAAAAAAAAAAAGTTTTGCGGTATACAACCGCTTTAAGTGTTGGTGTTTTCACAACACTGTAAGCCCTCACAGTTACTCTTGGTGGGCGCTGGAACGCCCTGCTGTGAACTACTATATTAAGAATTGTAATTACATGCCATTGTTTAACAGTGGTAGGAAAAATTGGGCCTTTGGTGGAGGTGGTTGTGGTGCTGGTGCCACAACACTGTAAGTCCTCATAGTTACTATTGGTGGGCGCAGGAATGGGCCCAGCTGTGAAATATTAGATTGAGAATTGTAATTACATGCCCCTGTTGAACAGGGGCAGAAAAATTGGGCCTTTGGTGGTGGTGTTGGTTTTGCCACAACTGATGCCATTGAGCCGAGGGAAGAGGCCGCTTTGGCAGCTGCTTTGCCAGACAAAGTTCCCTGAGCCTAAGTGAGAGAGGATGAGGAGGATGAGGCCGGCGTGGTCATCCACTCCACCAAGTCTTCGGCATGTTGCGGCTCAACACGGCCAGCTGCCGAAAAAAAGGACAAGCGTGTCCCACGGCCACGTGCTGATGAGGATGCACAGTGTCCATGACCAGCACTGTTGCCTCTAGACACAGAGCCTGCTTGCCCTCTTTTATTGGCTCGTGGCTGTCTGCTTCTCCTTGTTGCCCTTCCAGACATACTAATGGCCTGAAGGGAGATGTAGCTGCACAAAGCTGGGATGTTTATATATACTGATTATACTGCAGCTAGCAGAATCAACTGCCTGCCTGTAGTATTATTAGTATTAGTATTATTAGTATGAGAACACCAGCAATTGTCTTCAGTTAGCTTTAGTTGCACACTGTGCAGAGGACACAGTACACTAACTGAAAATACTGCAGCTCCCTGCCTGTGGTATTTGTATGAGAACACCAGCAATTGTATTGAGGTAAGCTTTAGGTGCGCACTGTGCCAAGGACACTAAAGCAAAATACTGCAGCTCCCTGCCTGTATTTGTATTAGAACACCAGCAATTGTATTGAGGTAAGCTTTAGGTGCACACTGTGCAAAGGACACTAAAGAAAAATACTGCAGCTCCCTGCCTGTATTTGTATCAGAACACCAGCAATTGTATTGAGGTAAGCTTTAGGTGCACACTGTGCAAAGGACACTAAAGCAAAATACTGCAGCTCCCTGCCCGTATTTGTATGAGAACACCAGCAATTGTATTCAGGTAAGCTTTAGGTGCACACTGTGCAAAGGACACAGTACACTAAGTGAAAATACTGCAGCTAGTACAATCACCTGCCTGCCTGTCAGTATAGAGAATAACAGGAACGGATCTAGCTAAACTGAATACAGTGTGTAAATATATATATACAACACCTAGGATGCATATATATCCTCTACACACTGTAACTGCAGCTAACTGACTCGCCTGCCTGCTCTATCTAACTCAAATCAAATTACACTGTCTCTGTCTATGTCTCTCTCTCTTTCTTTTAACCAACGCCGTAACACACTACACAAGGCCGCCAAGCCGGCGGCCTTATATAGTGTGGGGCGTGTACCTACTCCTCTGAGCCATAATTGGCCAAAGCCACCCTGGCTTTTGCCAATTATGGCTCTCTGTACTTACGGCGCTGTGATTGGCCAAGCATGCGGATCATACTGGATGCTTGGCCAATCATCAGCCAGCAATGCACTGCGATGTCACAGTGAATTATGGGCCATGACGCGCCACTCAAATTTGTCGCAAACGGCCCATAATGTTCAAAATTCGGCAGACGGCCAAACAGACGATGTTCGAGTCGAACATGGGTTCGACTCGAACTCAAAGCTCATCCCTACTACAGAGGGCTAAATTCAAAGACTCCCCGAAAATCAAAGTGAAAAAATTATGCAGCAAGCTAGTCCATTTAGCTGAAATTTCATTGCAACAACTCAGAATAGTCCTCAGTAGTTTGTATGGCCCCCAAGTGCTTGTATGCATGCCTGACAACATCAGGGCATGCTCCTAATGAGACGACGGATGGTGTCCTGGGGTATTTCCTCCCAGATCTGGACCAGAGCATCACTGAGCTCCTGAACAGACTGAGGTGCAACCTGGCGGCACCGGATGGACCGAAACATAATGTTCCAGAGGTGTTCTTTTGGATTTAGGTCAGGTGAGCGTGGGGGCCATTCAATGGTATCAATTTCTTCATCCTCCAAGAACTGGCTACATGCTCTCACCACATGGGGCCGGGCATTGTTGTGCACCAGGAGGAACCCAGGACCCACTGCACCAGCGTAGGGTCTGACAATGGGTCCAAGGATTTCATCCCGATACCTCATGGCAGTCAGGGTGCCATTGTGTAGCCTGTAGAGGTCTGTGCGTCCCTCCATGGATATGCCTCCTCAGATCATCACTGACCCACCACCAAACTGGTCATGCTGAACGATGTTACAGGCAGCATAAAGTTCTCCGCGGCTTCTCCAGACCCTTTCACGTTTGTCACATATGCTCAGGGTGAACCTGCTCTCATCTGTGAAAAGCATGGGGCACCAGTGGCGGACCTGCCAATTCTGGTGTTCAATGGAAAATGCCAATCAAGCTCCACAGTGTCCGGCAGTGAGCACAGAGCACACTAGAGGATGTCGGGCCCTCAGGGCACCCCCATGAAGTCTGTTTCTGATTGTTTGGTCAGATACATTCACACCAATGGCCTGCTGGAGGTCATTTTGTAGGGCTCTGGCAGTGCTCATCCTGTCCCTCCTTGCACAAAGGAGCAGATACCGGTCCTGCTGATGGGTTAAGGACCTTCTACGGCTCTGTCCAGCTCTCCTAGAGTAACTGCCTGTCTCCTGGAATCTCCTCTATGCTCTTGAGACTGTGCTGGGAGACACGGCAAACCTTCTGGCAATGACACGTATTGATGTGCCATCCTGGAGGAGTTGGACTGCCTGTGCAACCTTTATAGGGTCCAAGTATCGCCTCGTGCTACCAGTAGTGACACTGACTCTAGCCAAATGCAAAACTAGTGAAAAACTGTCAGAAAAGATGAGTAGGGAAAAAAATGTCAGTCACCTCCACCTGAAAAAACATTCCTGTTTTGGAGGTTGTCTCATTGTTGCCCATCTAGTGCACCTGTTGTTAATCAGTTTCAGCTGCTTTGCTGTTAATTGAAATTAACAACCCCCTCTGCTACTTAACTGACCAGATCAATATCCAAGGAGTTCTGATTCAAAAGTGTTCCTTTAATTTTTTTGAGCAGTGTATATAACATTCATATAGGGCTCATAAAAACATCAAGGTAATGTTGTGCTAACAATGAACAGCTACCAATATTGTTTGGACACATCCAAATTGTAGACATCAAGTCATCTTGAATAGGATGTGTTATCCAAACTTCCCAACATGTTTCGGGAGGGGGAATACGTTTTTGAGACAACAGATAAACTTCCTTCCTCCGGGGCCATATATGGGTATATTGTTACATTTCTATCAAGAGTAAAGAGTATTTAGCAACAATGTAATAATTTTGTAACAATTTAATGAAATATAGTTGCAAAAAGCTGGCTTGGCTGTGAATCTAAAATGAGGGTACAATATCATAAAGTAAAGAAATTACATACTTACATAAAATGTTTGCACAAAACATGCATGCCAAAAAGATAAAACCACGGATCACAAGGTCCACTGGACAATCACCCAGCACTGCAAAAGTAGATAAACTCCAACTGAGACTAAGTATGATGGTGCAAATCTGTGCATATATATGGAGCTATACAGCTCCAACTATATAGCATTGAACAATGCGAATTGGGTAATCAGGACCGAGCATGACATCAAAGCTCACAAGGATTGCCAAGTGACAGAGGCGCCAATATCTGGTAAAAAGGAGGTATATATATATGTATGAGTTACTAACTATGATACAGGGCTGAGTGGTCACAATTAAAAACTTTATACAGAAAAAGGCAGGGATATCCGTGTATCCCTGGTATAGAATAAGTATAATTTACCTGTAGTGGTGAGCATTGAATACGTGTCAGTCCTGGATCTCTCCTGGCAATACAGCAATGAAAGCTTAGTATGTCCAGGTATATAAAGGTCAGGTGACGGATAGGTAGTGAGTGAGTGAGTGAGTGAATAACTTGTATAGCGCTACAAATGCGAACTAAATCGCCTCAAGGCGCTTTGCATCCAGTGACATCCTGACCCTTCAGAATAGGTGGGTCTTAAGTTTTTTCCTGAAGGCCCGGTGGTTTTCTTCCATGCGGATGTTGGTGGGTAGAGCGTTCCATAGCCGTGGTCCTTGGACTGCAAATCTTCATTCTCCCTTTGATTTGTAGCGGGACTTGGGGATGTGAAGGAGGTTTTGGTTGGTTGATCGGAGATTGCGATTGGGGGTGTAGTGTTTTATCTTCTCGCATAGATATTGTGGAGCGTTTCCCTGTGTGCACTTGTGGGTGAGACAGAGGGTCTTGAATGTGATCCGATCCTTTACGGTTAGCCAATGAAGGGTCCTTAGTGATGGGGTGATGGATTCCCAAGGTTTTTTTCCCGTTACCAGCCTGGCAGCCGTGTTCTGGATGACTTGTAGGCGCGAAATCTGGTATTTGGGTAGTCCGAGGTAGAGGGCGTTTGCGTAATCGAGTCGGGAGTTGATAATTGTTCCAACTACTACTGCTGTATCCTCTTTTGGGATGAAGGGGATGAGTCTACGTAGTAGACGGAGGAGATGGTGAGCTCCGCTGACTACTGATCCAATTTGTGCGTCCATCGACATCTCCGAGTCAAAGATGACTCCGAGACTTTTGACTTTGGTGCTCGGGGTAACGGTCTGTCCAAGGATAGTGGGGAGTGTCCAAGAAGTCTTAGTTTTTGTCTTTCGGTTTGCGTGGAGGAGAAGGAGTTCTGTTTTGGATCCGTTGAGTTTGAGGGAATTCTCAGTCATCCATTCATCGATCAATGTGAGACAGGTTTCCAATCCGTGATATTGGTCTTTTTTCCCGGTGATACGAAAGTAGAGTTGGGTGTCGTCAGCATATGAGTGGTAGCACAGGCCCTGTTTGCTGATGATTTTGAGGAGTGGGCGGAGGTAGATGTTAAAGAGCACGGGTGACAGGGGTGATCCTTGGGGGTCTCCGCAAGAAATTGTGCGAGTTTCAGAGGTGAAGGCTCCTAGTTTCACTGTCTGGGAACGATTGTCTAGGAAGGATGCGAACCAGTGTAGGTCAGGGTCTGCGACTCCGGCTACTTCTTTAAGGCGAATGAGTAGAGTTTTGTGGTCTACTGTGTCGAACGCTGCACTGAGGTCCAGCAGCACCAGGAGACATGATTCTCCGTCATCTGCTGCTTCGAGGGTGTCATCCCATATTTTAAGAAGTGCTGTTTCTGTGCCATGGCCTGGGCGGAAGCCTGATTGTAGTGGATCCAAGAGTTTGTGGGTGTCCAAATAGAGTTGTAGCTGTTGTACTACTGCTTTCTCCATGATCTTGGAGATGGTGTTGAGGCTTGTTACCGGTCTGCGGTAGTTTGGGTCTTTGGGGTCCAGGTTGGGTTTCTTTAGGAGGGGTTTGATTATGCCTTGCTTGAGAGAGATTGGAACAATACCTTCTTTGAATGATTGATTTACGAGGTGTGTTATGGTGGGTGCTAAAATGTCGGTACATTCTTTCAGGAGTTTTGTAGAGATTATGTCATTTGGAGATGTGCTGTCTCTGAGGCTTCTGATTATATTTTTGGTGGTGTCGATGGTGATCGGGACCAGCGAAAATTTTGTCAATTGTATAGTGTTCATATTGATTTCCTCTATTTGCTTTGGCAGAGCAGGGTTGGTTGTTTTTTTCTGTTGAATTGATTCTCGAATGTTTTCGATTTTGTCGATAAAAAAGTCCGATAGCTCATTACAGAACTCTTGTGTTTCGTTTGCTGAAGGTTCTAGGCAGGTGGGGTTCATAGTTTGAGTTACTAGTTTGAAGAGTTCACGAGGTCGGTTTAGGCCTTTTTTGATGGTGTTTGAGAAATGTTCCTTTTTTGCTTTGAAAATTGCTTTGTGATATTTCTTAGTGAGTGCTTTGTAATTAATGTGGTTTTCCTTAGTTGGGTTTCTTCTCCAGGCTCCTTCGGCTCTTCTGCGTTCTTGCTTCAGTAGGGTAAGAGTGTCATTAAACCAGCCAGAGTTGTTTCTGCGAATGCGGGCCCTGCGTCTCGGAGCGACTGTGTCTGCTGTTTGTAGTAATGCTTTGTTTAAGGAGTTGAGTGTTTGTTCCGTTGAGTGGTTGAGATTTTGCGTTCCTATTTTATTTGATAGAGTAGTTTTGAAGAGTTCCGAGTGTAGTTTCTTCTGAGATCTTGTCCATTTTGTTGTTATTGAGTGTTCTGATTTTTGGGAGATGGTGTTGGTGGTAAGTTTAAATTTGATAGCGTGGTGATCCATCCATGGTAACGGCATGTTGTCCACTGTGTTGATGTCCAGATTTTGTTTGAAGATGAGGTCCAGAATGTGCCCCGATCCATGCGTGGGGGCATTTATCAGTTGCTGCAGACCTAATTCTTCCAATTGGTTGATGCAGGAGGTGGCGATGGGGTCCTGAGTGGAGTTAGCCCAGAGATTGAAGTCCCCGAGTAATAGGAAGTTTTTGGTTTTTAAAGTGTATGTCGAGATGAATTCGGTAAAGGGTGTGAGGAGATTTGTCTTTGGTCCTGGCGGTCTGTAGCATAGCAGTATGTGAATGGTGTCCTGGGGTGTTGTTTGGAGTTGCAGAGTGAGTGTCTCCATGAACGGCAATGAGTTCTGTAGAGTTGGTTTGATGATAGAGAGGTGAGATTTGAAGATCACTGCTAGGCCTCCTCCTCTTTGTCCTGTTCTATGCTCAGTTAGGATGGAGTAGTTCTCAGGCACCAATTCTGTTAGGATGGTGTTACAGTCAGGTGTTAGCCAGCTTTCCGTGATAAAGAGGCAATCTATGTCGTTTTGCGTGATGAAGTCGTGAATTTCCTGTCTGTGCTTGACTGCCGATCTGGTGTTGATCAGGGCGCAAGCTATATGTTGTAGTTGAAGTGGTGTTTTCGTGTTTTTGATAGTCGATTGTCGATTGATCCTTAGCAGTTGTTGTTTTCGTAGTATTTTTTGGGTGGAGGTTGGTAATGTTGAGGCAGTATTCCTTAGCCTCTGGAGGGTGTCCGCTGAGTATTTAAAGTTGCACATGATGGGAAGAAAAAAAAGGTGGTGGGATGGTGAATAGGGCCCAATGACCTAACCTCCCCCCTGTTGGTCCAGAGGAAGGCGAAAAACCCCAGCCGAGTCAGGCCAATTGCTACAGCAGGGGAAAATTCCTTCCTGACCCCTCGAGAGGCGATCGGGTAAACCCTGGATCAACTTCCTAGAGGTAGGAGGTGCCCCAGTGTGCTTACCAGGTCACCACACACGGGCCCGCTGGAGCGCGAAACGGGGAGAGGGTGATGGGATGGTCGGAGTTAAGCCGCAGTCGCTGTCTGTCCTGCAGGTCTAGTAGTCTAGAGGCGGGTGCCAAGATGGCGGCAGGGAGCAGTCAGCGGCTGCGGACAACGTGATGGTGAGCTGGGTGATCTGAGCTGGGGGAGAGTGTGGTCCAGGGAAAGCCCCAGGTCATCAGGTTTACGTTTGTTAGGGGAGCGAAAATGGAGGAGTCTAGGGAGGGTCCTGGAGCCAATCGAGGTTGAAAAACGATTGGCGCCAAACTAAGGTAGTCACAGGTGAATGTGGTGGCTCTAAATAGATCCACCCATATCACCTGGGGATCATGTATGGATGAAGGGCGCTGGCCAATAGCAATCCCCCGGCCGATGTGGCGTCCGGCGCCACCGTGCCATAGTACGGTGACGTCAGACGTTGACACGGAACGCCAGCACAGCAGTAGGCGGAAATCTGGATGCAAAGAATGCATCCAGTGCGCATGTGTGAAGAAAGGAACTGTCTCCACAAAGCGCAACTCCAAATAGCAACCCAAGGAGGGGAGCTGCCCGGGAGTGATGAACAAATCACGGGCTCCTGTGTGCTGGGGAGCCTCCATGCCTCACAGGGACCGGAAAAGATTCGTAAAAAAGAGGAACAAGAACATTATTACAGTTAAAAAGTCCCATCTGTACATATGAGGAGCAAAGTACAAAATGAAACGAATTTCTGAAAAGAAAACAAAAAACAAGAAATAAAACATATATCGCAAAACATTACAATATATACATTAAACTCAATGTTAAATTGTATGTGTGTATTGTACCCTGTATTTACACATTATAGTTATTACAATTGTCAGAAAAGTGGAAAAACAAGAGGAGAGAAAAAAATGTAATTGAAAAATAACTAATATTCCTGTGCACTTAATGAGATAAGTGCACAGATACTGAGAAATACATGTAATTGAAACTCAGCTGACTGGGGAGTAATTGCAAAGGTGACCTCAAAATGATCTTGGCTAAAAAACAATATACAAATCTCAAAGGGAAAGAAAAAAGATAGAAGGAAAATTTTCTTAATACTTGGTTCATTTTTGTAAATCTTTGTCGAAAGTTCCCAAAGAGAAACCTGGTAAAAAATGTTTCAGATTAAATGCCTCGTTGAGGCCAGGTGGAGATGTAGCATTGAGATTGGATATCCACCTCAGTTCCCATTGTAGGAGGAGTTTATCAAAATCTCCTCCTCGGGAGCTGGGGTGTACCCGATCCAGAACAAGCACCATGATTTTTGGGCAGATGCCGCCATGGGTTTGCAAGACATGTCTGCCCAGTGGTAAATCTGGATCGCTTGTTTTCATAGCCTTTAGATGACGATAAAGTCTCTGCCATAGTTTCTGGATGGTTTTACCAACATAGAAGCAGTTGCAGCTGCATTAAATGAGGTAGACCACCCCCATGGTCTGACAATTTGAAAAATGTCTGGGAATGAATCGTATTCCATTAGGTAGATATATGTCCTTTATAGTATCCATGTATTTACAATATACACAAAAACCACAGGGGAAAGTACCCAGTGTTTTGCAGGGGTCTCCTCTATTCGAACCCTGGAATTCACTTTTGACCAATATGTCACCTACAGATGTAGCACGTCTATATGTCATAGCAGGAGTGGGTGGCACAAAGGGTCTTACAGCAAGCTCAGCAGTTAACAGATGCCAGAATTTCTTGCAGATCTGCAACACTTGGGCATGATCATTGGAAAAAGTGGTCACAATGCAGTGGCTACCATCCAAAGACTTGGCTTGCTTGGGTACTAGCAGATCATGTCTGTTATTCGTTTCAGTGCGATTAAACGCTTTCTTTAAACATTTGTGACTGTACCCTCTTTCCAATAATCGTTGTTTGAGTTTGTTTGCTTCCTGTTTGAAGTCTGCGGGATTAGAGCAATTACGTTTGACCCTTAAATATTGCCCAAATGGGATGGACTCCACAAGCGGTTTGGGATGGAAGCTCGACGAGTGCAGAATAGTATTTCCTGCAGTGGATTTGCGGAATAACTTGCAAGAAAGCATGTTATTATGGTCTTTGAATATCTCCACATCCAAGAATGTAATTCTTGTTGGGTCGGAGACCATAGTGAATTTTAAATTAAATTCATTATTATTGAGAGTCAGTAAACACTCGTCAAACTATTTTTGGGGTCCATCCCACACCACGAAGATGTCATCTATGTACCTGTGCCACATGATGACGTGGCACAGGTACATAGAGAGGTCCTCGTCAGAGAAGATGGTGCGTTCCCATTCCCCCAGGTACAGATTGGCATAGCCAGGGGCACAACAGGCACAACAGGTACCTGGAGGAATAATCGTCCATCAAAAGAAAAGACATTGTGCCTAAATATAAAGTCCAACGAGTATAAAATAAACTCATTGCAGGATGTCATGTCTCATGGTGGCTGATTTGGGAAAGCACCTTTTGGATACATGCAAGACCTTTGGAATGAGGGATGGAGTTATATAAAGCTTCCACATAATTTCCGCTAGAAATCTGAACACCCTCAATAATCTGCAGTAAGTGGATGGTATCACGAACCTACAATGGTATACCAAGGACGAATGGTTTAATATGTTCATCCACAAGGCATGATAAGTTTTCAGTGATAGCTCCATTCCCTGATATAATGGGTCCGCCCAGGGGGATCCTGAGTGTTCTTGTGAACTTTGGGGAGGGAGTAGAAAGTCGCCAATCTAGGATGGGAAATATGTATGAAATCAAGTGTTTGTTTGGAAATTATTCTTTTCTGGAACGCATCGTCTACAAACACATAAAATTTGTTTTTAAATGCTTGAATGACATCAGGGCCAACTGGACGGTACCAGTCACGATTGCCCAAAATTTTCAGGCACATCTGGCTGTACTGGTCGTTATCCATGAGTACTATATTTCCTCCTTTATCGGAGGCCTTGATGGTAGTGTTATGATTACTTGAAAGATTTTTAAGGGCCTGTTTCTCACGTTTAGTGAGGTTTTCTTGGCCAGGGGATGAGGGTTCCAGATTTTTAATTTCCTGACATGTAATTTTCAAAAAACTGGCCACACCATGATTGGAACTAGGTGGCGGGTAGAGAGAAGAGGTTTTTTTGAGGGATGACTTTGGAGTCGTGGTGTTGGTTTTTATATTGGAATCCACACCTTTAAGGAGAGATTCTAAATCAATGGTATCTATCAAGTCTTCCTCAAGAAGAGAGTTTAAGTTGACCAAAGCTTGTCTTTCGCTGAAGGTACAGCACCCTTTTGTATCAGGCCTTGTCTTTTCAAACATGCTTTTCAAAAGCAGTTTGCGGGTTTTATAAATGAAGATCGTTAATCACTTAAAATTTGTCTATTTGATTGTTAGGGCATAATGTCAAACCTTTGGATAAAACCAAGACTTCATCATTTGTAAGTGGGTGGGAAGAGAGGTTAATAATATTGAGTTGTAAGGTAAGGGGGGGACGTAGTGTTAGGGCAGTGTGTGTACCAGGGGGACCTGCGAGTTTCCCTGACTTTTTTGAGAAAAAAATCGAGGGGACTTTGGGTTTCACAAAAAGTGACGTAATGCTCTTTCCAGCTGTTGATCCTACCCCAGCACCGGCCGCATCAGGTGTCGCCGGAGTGGGGGTATTATGAACAGCTGGGAGAGAGTGACTAGTGTGTTGTTTGGGTGGGCGTTTATTAGTGATCGCTGTAGAGGAGTTGGGAGCCTTCACGGTTGTCTGGTGCGTTTGCATTTGAAAGATGGGCGTGACATGTTGGATGACACAGAAGAAGTATCCGACATGTCTGATTGAGTCATGTGACGTGATTGATTGCGTTGGAAGGATTTAGTGTTTGTTTTTTGTGACCACTTATAGGCTCTGCCCCCATCAAAGGCTTGTTTATCTCTAAGATATTTATATTCTTTTTTTTTGAAAGAATAGATTTATTAAATTGTTCGATGTGAATTTTTAATTTTTAATTTAACTCTTTGAACGAGGAATGAGCCTGAAGTGGTTTAATTTGTGCATAGAGTTTATCTATGTTGGTGTTAATATAAATTAATCGTTTTTGCTATTCTTCAGTTAGAAGTTTCATCATGCCAGCAGAACACACCTTCAAGTTGTTTTCCCAAGCAATCTTAAAGGTGGGGTCCAAATTCTCAAACGAAGGAAAGATTTGTACTCGTAATCCTAAAGGATTTAGATCATCCTAAATATATTCCTGAAAGGTCTTTATGTGCCAGTGCATGAGCGTTTTCTTCTCTAGCCACTTGGTCAGGCCTGAGAAGAGAAAGCTCAATTCAGATACCCGTGATTCATTTTGACCGTAATCTTTTTGAATATCGGTCACAAATGTATCCCACAACTCACTATACAATTCTGCCATATTGTAAACAATGAGGAAAAATTTGCAAAAATAGAAAAAATAAGTAGAACAAGCCAAACCAGATAATTACAACAAACACTGGTGGTTCCGACCAAAAAGGGGACTTAAAGGGTATCTACTACCCGATTGGTTTGAAATTTAGAAGGATGAGGAGGGAACTTGGCCAGGTATAGTGATAGTCCTGACTGTCTGAGTCACATCCCAATATATATGAAAGTTTAGAAAAGGGATGCCCCCGGGATGTATAGATCAGGATATATAAAAAAACTGCGTATAAAAAAGTATATAGGTTTATTTAAAACATACAACAATTATATATATATAACATTCATATAGGGCTCATAAAAACATCAAGGTAATGTTGTGCTAACAATGAACAGCTACCAATATTGTTTGGACACATCCAAATTGTAGACATCAAGTCATCTTGAAAAGTAGACTATTGCGGTGCTGGGTGATTGTGCAGTGGACCTTGTGATCTGGGGTTTCATCTTTTTAGCATACCTGTTTTGTGCAAACATTTTCTGTAAGCATGTAATTTCTTTACTTTATGATATTGTACCCTCATTTTAGTTTCACAGCCAAGCCAGCTTTTTGCAACTATATTTCCTTAAATTGTTACAAAATTATTACATTGTTGCTAAATATTCTTTTCTCGATAGAAATGTAACAATATACCCATATATGGCCCCAGAAGAAGGAAGTTTATCTGTTGTCTCAAAAACGTATTCCCCCTCCCGAAACATGTTGGGAAGTTTGGATAACACATCCTATTCAAGATGATTTGATGTCTACAATTTGGATGTGTCCAAACAATATTGGTAGCTGTTCATTGTTAGCACAACATTACCTTGATGTTTTTATGAGCCCTAAATGAATGTTATATATATAATTGTTGTATTTTTGAAATAAACCTTTTATACTTTTTTATACGCTGTTTTTTGATATATCCTGATCTATACATTTGTCTCTGTACAAAAAATCCCGGGGGCATCCCTTTTGTAAACTTTCATATATATTGGGATGTGACTCAGACAGTCAGGACTATGACTATACCTGGCCAAGTTCCCTCCTCATCCTTCTAAATTTCATGCCAGTACAAATAGACAGCCCCATGCCAGTACAAATAGACAGCCCCATCCTAGTGCAAATAGACAGCCCCATGCCAGTACAAATAGACAGCCCCATACCAGTAATAATAGACAGCCCCATGCCAGTACAAATAGACGACCCCATTCCAGTAATAATAGACAGCCCCATCATGCCAGTAATAATAGACAGCCCCAATCCACTCCCTTTCCCCGCCACTACAGAGTGGGATGTAACACACTGGAACATGTTTTTTTTTTTTTCTCAGTGTGCTCACCTTACTCCCTGTGCAGCAATCAGTGTCTCGGCCGGTGTTAAGAGAGAGGAGGCCACCGGTGTTAGGAGAGAGGAGGCCGCAGGTGTTAGGAGAGAGGAGAAGGCTGCCGCCGCAGCCACTGCCGCCGCCGCCGTCGTCTCCTTCAATGCAGGCGCAGCTATACCTCCAGCGCGGCCGGCCCACGAGGTGTCTGTCCAGTACAGGCACTTCCTGCAGGTCACAGGAGCCTTCTCTCCCGCCTCCTTCTGCATCTCATAAATTTGCTGGCACCGGCCATGCTTTAGGAATGCCGTATAGCCGGTGGTGAGCGTCGGCCGCGGTCTGTGTTAACCCTGTCCAGACCGCGGTCGCCGCTTACCCCCCGCTGTGTGGCCCAGTCATCAAGAAGCCGCTCTTCCAAACAAAATGCAGCCCAGGAGCCGCGGCCCACCGGGCAAACACCCGGTGGGCCCTATGGCCTGTCCGGGCCTGCCTGTGAGTCATCCAGCTCTCCCTGGATTTCTGCCCAACCCAGGAAACAAAATCAGACAGGCTATCAGCCAAGCCTGCATAAATTTACCTGTGCTAAAAACAAAAACCTATTTCTACTTCTAGCTCTAGAGGGTGCTACCCTTACGTAAAACAATTTTAGTTCTCTACAGATGTGCATTCAAACCAAATGAATGTCCATTGTACTAATTAAAGGGTTAGCCCACCAAATACTTGTATGGCTATTGTGGGTAAACACGACTGAGCTAAATTATCCACTGGCTACTTATATCTCGCAGGGACCAGATTTTCTGATGCAGTTGTGTTATAGACCTCAAATTCTGACAAGAATATCTTCCCACCGCTGGGCCTGCCCACAACCAAGCAGTATTTCCAGCTCATGGTGTTCTGTTCTTCGTCAGGTCTGTATTCCATTAAGTAGGCCACAGGCCTGTCCATAGAGAAAAATGTGTGTGTGTGTGTGTGTGTGCACCAATCCCAGTACAGTTTAGCCATTATTCTCACGCACCTGCTAGCTGAATGGATTATGGACTGAAAGAGGGACAGAATGCCAAATGTTGTTCAGTGAGAAGATGATTTTGTTTGTCTGAGACTTGTAGTATTGTTTTCAAATTTGATCAGAAGGATAGAAGAGGTGGTATTATTTTAAATCAGAACAGCACTTTTAAAGATAATTAAAAAGTTCAACGTCTGTAAAAACAAAAAGGAGCTTTCACTGCTATATTAACCTTCAATCCAGAGCTGTCCACAGCAGAAGATGTGCCCTTGGGCTGTGTCTTCATGGCAACCTGGGCTTACAATACTACTGTACTGAACAGTACTTGCTTGTCTTGAACGCTGCTTAGTGCAGCAAGGACCATCTACTATTACTGCTAAAAGAAAGCAGGAAGGATCTGAGATGTGATCAGACCAGCCAGAAGACCTTCATAATAAAAGTATTGTATACATTAATCACTTACATTAAGGTATTTTATACATTAACCACCAGCCCCGGAAGATTTGGCTGCTCAATGACTGGGACATTTTTTGAGATACGGCACTGCGTCGCTTTAACTGACAATTGCGCAGTTGTGCGACGCTATACCCAAACAAAATTGACGTCCTTCTTTTCCCCCAAATAGAGCTTTTCTTTGGTGGTATTTGATCATTTCTGCAGTTTTTATTTTTTGTGCTATAAACAAAAACAGAGCGCCAATTTTGAAAAAAACACAATATTTTGTACTTTTTGCTATAATAAATATCCCCAATTTTTTTTTAAAAAAGCATTTTTTTTTCCTCAGTTCAGGCCAATATGTATTTTTCTACATATTTTTGGTAATAAAAATCGCAATAAGCGTATATTGATTGGTTTGTACAAAAGTTATAGCGTCTACAAAATAGGGGAAAGATTTATGGCATTTTTATTATTATTATTTTTTTACTAGTAATGGAGGTGATTTTTATCGGGACTGCGACATTATGGCGGACAGATCGGACACTATTGACACATTTTTGGGACCACTGACAATTATACAGCGATCAGTGCTATAAAAATGCACTAATTACTATGTAAATGTCACTGGCAGGGAAGGGGTTAACATTAGGGGGCGTGTGTGTTCTAACTGTAGGGGGATGGCACTGACCAAAGAAGATGACAGATCGTTGTTCCTAGCTTGTAGGAACACATGATCTGTCTTTCCTCTCCTCACAGAACAGGGATTTGTGTGTTTACACACACACACACACACACATGTCCCTGTTCTGGCTCTCGTGCCTGTGATCACGCGGTCATTGCAGCCACGTGCATCGTTATGACAATAAACAGTCATTGGCTACAAACCAGGGTATTAATCTTTGCAACAATTAAGTGTACATACTGTCATAAACATACTGCATTGCCATTTGCATTATGAACATATAATGCGTGATTTAGAAAGAACAATGTAAAGAGGAAAATCGGCAATAAACGATATGTATACATCGTTACACTTGTCACCTCCCACCCTTCTGAGGGAAATCAGGGCATGGGAATAGACCATACAAAAATGCTATGTTAGATCTAAGAGGCTTGTCTCTTACTCAGAAATTAGTAAGTGTGGAATAGCATGCAAAAAGGAAAGTATTATGCTAAATTATGAGGAACTCATGACACCGGTCTGAAGTACCGGCCAGTCTGAACTCTCCGGCAGTTGCGGATACCCCAGTGGACCTGAGCACCCACGAAAGGGCAAGTATAGTAGGAAAAATAGAGAACATATGGTTAATATGAGAAGAAAAGAGGAACAAGGCATTAGACAGAGGAAGTAGCACCCAGGGGAAAAAATTCAGGGGTTCCAAGTCTTTTCGAACGGGACAAGTTTATCATTTAGAATCGCCAATAGGTGCTCATTTACCATTATCCAAGATAGTTTGGATCTTAATAAGTGAAAGAGAACCATGGAAGATTTCCATGATCTGGCTTTAGAGACCCTGGCTGCTACAAATATAAAGGCTATAAGTCTCTTTGTGTGTCTCGTCGTTCCCTCTATCGGGCGCCACAACAGTGCCTGCAGTGGGGATTTAACGAGGTTCACTTGAGTGAGTGAGTATATGAAATTATAAGTACGGATCCAGAACCACTTTACTTTTGGGCATTTCCACCAAAAGCATGGAACATTGTGCCATTCATACCTCACCCTCTAAAACACTGCAGGAACATGCCAGGGACGAAGGACGCTACTCTCACCGGCACCATATACCACCGCAGAAGGACCTTTTAGTTGGCTTCAATCAGCGATGTATTCGTATAAGACTAGGATGCACTTTGTGCTTTTTTACTCCAATCCTTCACAACCAGAGTCTCCTCCAGGTCCTGCTCCTATTTATGCATGTAAAATAGCTTTTCACATGCGGAGGTCCATATGGAATACATTTTGGATATGTCACCGGCGTGTTTGTCGAAAAACTCCTGCATAGATATTCCATTGGCCTTGACAAGGTTAAATCTGAGGTGCGATTTAGTGTCGCTAAAAGTGCGCTGAGTGTATCGGTATAATTCCAAATTAGGAAGCTGGTGTAGTTCCTGAAGGGATTCTTTCGTCAAAACACCTCTATGGTCACAAAAATCTGCATCTCGTATTAGACCTTTGTTGGTCCACCAGGCAAAATTTTGGGGGTGAAGACCCGGGGTGAATGAGGGGTTCCCAAGTAATGGAGCCAATGGGGTGTGCGGAGATTTAAATCCATGGGTGACTAGGAGTCTATCCCACAGGTTCAATGAATATGATAGGGTTGGACACAGTACGACCGGCCTGTCCTTTGCTCGCATCCACATTAAGTGGCTAATCTCCTTATTGGGATAAAGAGATGACTCCAAGGACATCCTGAGTGGTCGGGAATGTTGTGAATGGAAGCGGAGCAACTGTGCCAATTGCGAAGTTTGATGGTATTTGACCAAGTCCAGTACTCTTAATCCCCCCCTCAATTTAGGTCTGTATAAAGTGTGCCTGTTCACCCTGGGTCTTTTCTTTCCCCATATAAATTGTAGCAACTGTGTTTGGAATTTCTTTAAGTCCGACATAGGTAGCATTACAGGAAGTGTTATAAATAAGTATAGCACTTTAGGCAAAACATTCATTTTGACCGAGTACAATTGACCGAACCATGATGGGGGATTGTTGGACCATCGTTTAAAGCGGTTGTATACCCGCCAATTTTATATAAAAAAATTCTAACCTGTAAGGCAAAGGGCATAATGAGCTAGTATGCACCGGGTATCGCGGCTCCAGGGCTGTGAGTGGCCGGAGCCGTGATGTCGTCACTCCCATGCATGCACGCGGGAGACTTTTTTCCCAGCAAGGTCCCGAGCCTGCCGGACTTTCAGCCGAGAATCTCCAGAGCGAATGCGCCGCTGAAGTCAGCGGCTCATTGCAAGGGGAATATCTCCTAAACCGTACAGGTTTAGGAGATATTCTTTTTACCTACAGGCAGGGCCGCTGATAAGGCAGTACAGCCAGCCCTCCTGTACTGGACCCTGCCTCATCAGTTCAAAATGGGGGGCGCTGGGCACCTGCTGAGCAGAAGGGCCGGCTGTACTGCCTTATTGCAGACACCAATCCTCTTTTGTTTTCCCCTGCAGCTCTGCCAGCTTCTCCTCTCCCTCTCTTCGGCTGCACTGCAGAGGGATTAGTCCTAGCACATGTGCTCCTTCCATCTGCTGTCCAGGCCCCCCCTGTGTGCCCCTTTCCCCCACAGCACTGCCGACTTCCCTCCTCCCCCATCGGCAGCTGTTTCGGGCACGCGGGGGGATGTTTCAGGATGGAGAGCGGGGGAAGGGGCCGGTAAATATGTCATTTACTGGCCCCTTTCTATCCTGAATAAACACAGTGATTAATTAGTACCAATCACTCCTGTGTCTATTCATCACCGAAGCATAGTAAACTGTGTTTACTATGCTTCAGTTTGTGAATGAGTAGGAAGCCTCAGAGCGCTGCCTATTCATTCATCTATGCAGCAGAAACTGCAAGGAAAGGGACTGATAAATCGATGTCCTCGGTCACTTTCGGCCAGGGGAAGGGGGCCCTGTCTGGTAGGTTGCATGGGGCCCCGTGATTTCTAACAGTAGCCCTGCCTACGGGTAAGCCTTATTATAGGCTTACCTGTAGGTAAAAGTAAAAAAATAGGGTATACAACCGCTTTAAGGTCTTCCCTTAATCCTTTGAATGGGGGGGGGAATTCTTCCGATATAGTGTGTGGAGGGAGGGGGTTAGAGAGATGCCTAAATATGGGAGGGCTTCAGATTGCCACTTGAAGGAGAATGAATTTTGCAAGGCTCTGACTACATGTGTTTCTAAGGAGATGTTTAGAGCTTAAGATTTAGAATGATTTATTTGTAAACCAGAGACAGAAGTAAAGTGACGTAGCATTAGGTGCAGATTGGGTATTGAGGTAACTGGGGAAGAGAGGAGCATCAGTATGTCGTCCGCAAACAGCAAACATTTGTGTTCACGATCCCCGCAATAGACCCCCTATATATCCTGACTCTCTTGGATTTTAAACAAAAGTGAGGTTAATCTTTAAACTATCAGGATACTTTTAGATTGAGGGAGGAAACTGCAGCACCCTGAGAAGAAATGTAAACACATAAAAATACAAACACTAATGCCGCGTACACACGACCGTTTTTAATGACGAGAAAAATAAAAAAAATTAAAATGGTCATTAAAAATGATCGTGTGTGGGCTTTCCAGCAGTTTTCCCGACGAGAAAAACGCAGAGAATCACAAAGAGAAAAATTGGAACATGCTCTAAAAAATGCGCATGCTCAGAATCAAGTATGAGACGGGAGAGCTCGTTCTGGTAAAACTAGCGTTCGTAATGGAGATAGCACATTCGTCACGCTGTAACGGACTGAAAAGCACGGGGCTGAAAAGCGCGAATCGTCACTCAACAAACTTTACTAACATGAAGGGTGGCGCCATCCGAATGGAACTTCCCCTTTATAGTGCCGTCGTACGTGTTGTACGTCACCGCGCTTTACTCGAACATTTTTTTCCACGATAGTGTGTAGACAAGGCAGGCTTGAGAGGAAACACGAAAAATCACGTCAAGAAAAATTCATTTTTATTCAATGACATTAAAAACGGTCGTGTGTACGCGGCATTATAGTACAAAAGTATTTAGTATCTCTGACCCCTGGTATATTTCTTCTACTTTTATTTTATTTTTGTTTCCTTCGTGAACTTAGCTACCATGTTAGCTTTTAAGGTTGTATCCAGATGCTGTAAATGTTCTTGTTTTCTCTGAAAGTGACTTACGTTTCAGTTTATATGGATATGTGATTCACCATGCTCATTGAGTTCCACTTACTGTTTTATTTTATACTGTGGTGTTTTAGATCAAAAAATGTTTTAGCTTTGCAAAACTTTAATGAAAATACAATTAATAAAAAATAAAAAAAGGATTTGGTTTTGTACTTTCACAAGTACAGGAGGACAATTTATTTTGCCCTACTTTGTTGAGGATTATGGATGGACAAAATTATTTTGATGAAATTTGCTTTACCATAAAATGTATTTCCTCACAAAATGTAAAAAATAAAAAATTCCTAATTTCAGTTATTAACCACTTGAATACAGGGCTTTTTTTTACCACATCAATACCGGGCCTATTCTAGCACTTCTCTCCTACATGTACAAATCATCATACTTTTGCTAGAAAATTACTCAGAACCCCCAAACATTATATATGTTTTTTAGCAGACACCCTAGGGAATAAAATGACGGTCATTGCAACTTTTTTTCTTGCACGGTATTTGCGCAATAATTTTTCAAACGCCTTTTTTTTGGAAAAAAAATGGTTTCATGAATTAAAAAATAACAAAACCGTAAAGTTAGCCCAATTTTTGGGGGAAATATGAAAGATGATGTTACGCCGAGTAAATAGATACCTAACATGTCACGCTTTAAAATTGCGCACACTCATGGAATGGTGCCAAACTTCGGTACTTAAAAATCTCCATAGGCGACGCTTTCATTTTTTTTACAGGTTACCAGGTTAGAGTTACAGAGAAGGGCTAGTGCTAGAAAGCACGCGGCGATACCTCACATATGTGGTTTGAACGGCGTTTACATATGTGGGCGGGACTTACGTGTGCGTTCGCTTCTGATCGCGAGCTACCGGGGACAGGGGCATTTTAATTTTAATTTTTAATTTATTTATTTATTTTTTCCTTTTCTTTTCTTTTTTTTACACTTATTTTACTTTTTTTTTAATTATCACTTTTATGCCTATTACAAGGAATGTAAACATCCCTTGTAATAGGAATGTGTGTGACAGGTCCTCTTTATGGAGAGATGCAGGGTCAATAAGACCCCACATCTCTCCTCCAGGCTGGAAAGCATGAGATCGTGAATTTTTTTTCACTGATCTCATACTTACTAGCCGCAATGGCGGCTTTGTCTACATCTGAGGACCCAGGCGTGATGTCATCACATCGCGCCCGGGCCTCCGACGATCATAGAGATGACTGGTGACCATCTGGTCACCAGTCATCTCTATGCTCGTCACGTGACCCACCACCGGCGCCAGACGATTCTCTCCGGGTCCCCAATGGCACGGGAGAGCCCGGAGAAGCACCATATGGCGGCGGGAGGGGGGGATGTCCCCTCCCGCCGCTTATAAGAACGATCAAGCGGCAGAACTGCCGCTATGATCGTTCTTATGGTGCGCAGAATCGCCGGCACAAGAAAAGGATATCTGAATGATGCCTCTAGCTGCAGGCATCATTCAGATATCCCCCCACAAAGCCGAGGACCTCATTTGACGTCCACCCAGGATGGGAGATCCCATCTGTGGACGTCATATGACTATGGGCGGTAGGGAAGTGGTTAAAGTAGAAATTTTGTCAAACCCTAACTATATTTAAAGCGGAACTTCACCCAAAAAGGGAAGGAGGAATAATATTAATTGACTTGCAAAATAGGAGAAAAGGTCCACTTAAGTACCTAGGGATGAAATAGTGAACAGGTGAACATTCCTTGCCAGGTGGAAGAAATCTCAAAAAAAGATTAGGGATGTTTTCTTGTACCTCCTGAGCCCTAACCTGAATTCCATACATACCCTGTGTTTATTATGAAACACAAGAATGGTCTGCTTACTTCTTTGGAATGTTCTATAATTATTAGATATGACAGTTGAAGATATCTGTGTATATCTAAGATATACAGCATTGGAGCCATTACGCATTTACACTAAACTAAATGTACGTATATTCTTATCTGAGGTATCTTGAACTCCCTGGAGTTATTTATTCTCCTATGTATAACCTTTAGATACTACCTCTGATTTAATTTAAAGTTGAATATATTTTTATTATCAACAATTTAATTTTAAAAGTGAAATAAAAAGAAATCCACATTGAAATTGTGAGTACAACTTGACAATATCCACACAAATATGATAGTCAGTCAGTATCAACATCCCAATACAAATACAATGATCAATATCATCTACAAATATGGGACTGTCTTCGAGTAGCCACCCAAAAAAAGGATCAAAGGTGTGGGCGACTTTCATACCATCAGGACATTCGCAAAAGTGGAAGATCAGTGCCGCATCAAGTAACTTTGAATAAACATAAATAGTAATGCTCATATAGGAAGTAAAGAAAAAAGGGGAGAACAGAAGGACAGGAAAAGAGAAGAGAGAGAATAGTAAAAACGAGTCCTCCTAATTAGGATTGCAACATGACGTAAAAGAGAATCAAAAGAGGAGGATTTGGAGAATTTTATGGAGGTATTGGAACCAATGAGGGTGAGAGAGGGATAAAACCACATCTCCCATTCTCCATCTTCCCAACCTCGCCCCCATATGGAGGCTTAAGCCCTGTACACACGATCGGATATCCTATGGATTCTGATCCGATGGTTTTGTCCATCGGAAATCCGATGAAGCTGACTTCCATCAGTCTTGCCTACACACCATCAGTCTAAAAACCGACCGTTCCAAACGCGGTGACGTAAAACACTCCGATGAGCCGAGAAAAATTAAGTTCAATGCTTCTGAGCATGCGTCGACTTGATTCTGAGCATGCGTGGGTTTTTTATCCGATGGACTTGCCCATAGACGATCGGAATTTGCTATCGGTTTTTGATCCATCGGAAAAATTTAAAACATGTTCTATTTTTTAAAACCGATGGAAAAAAGACCGATGGGTCCCATACACGATCGGTTTGTCCGATGAAAAAATTCCATCGGACTGTTTTCATCGGTAAAACCGATCGTGTGTACACGGCTCTAGTGATTCAGTCTATTCCACAATTTCTTGGAAGTGGAGTAGTGCATCCAAATTTACCTCTGATTTAATTTTATTGTTTTAATGAAAGGATTGTATCTTTCAGAAATCGACTGCATTAAAATAAAACTTCAAAGTACAAAAGGACGTTTTTATTGAAAAAGGATAATCCACTCTGGTTGGAAACCCCATTATAAATAACAAAATTGATCTTTTCTTTGCTGTGCTATCAAATTTAAGATTGAAATCATGGCACCTATGATCGATCAGTTATCATTTTGTGTATTGACAGGTTAAATCTTCAAACTATATTTGCCATCATTTTTCCACTTTTCCTCTCACAAATACTTCACCTTAGAGGGGAAGACACGCTTTTTGCCCTCCACCACTCCTATTCTAATTTCGGCACATTGTTTTTGGTGGGGGGGTTAGTGGGTACCTGATTTTGACAGGTACCCACTCCCACTTTCGGTCGGGTAGCCACGGTGATCCATCAGAAGTCCCCCCCCCCCGCCCACAACCTTCTGGAACACGTTACAGGTCCCATAAGGCTGCGGGGACCTGAAGACCAGCAAAGAAGCGGTTCGGGTGAGCACAGCACTGGACCACTGGACAAGTGAGTTTCCTTTTAATAAAAGTCTATAAAGGCTGAAGAACTGCTTTAGGAACCTGTCTGACCCTACTATATTGCTTTTTGAATAAGGTAATTCAAGGTGTTGTGAGTAGGGATGAGTGTCAAGTTTGCTATAGCCTTGGGCTCAAGGGGAGATGTATTTGTGTGTTTCAGAGCTTTATTATAAGAGCTGACAATTCTGAGTGGGGAGAGATATTGTACTATACTTGAAATTAAGTGCTACATTTCCCTTAGCACCCCATTCTGTAACACTATGTACATGTCCCAAGCCTGTAATGAAAGAATTTGTAAATTTCCAGTGTTGCAATTGAAGCCCCATGAAAAGCCATTTCCATGCCTTTTGTTTTACAATAGCTTGCCTACAACCCCCACAAATGGCCAAAGTTGAATAACAAGATTCACCCTCTTAGACTTCAATAGAGTTTGCTGCAAAGTTCGGGTTTTCCGAATTTAAAGCATTTCACAAAACAGCTCTTGGATTGAACCTGGGCCTGTTCTATTATCACTAGCAGTAACGTGTGAAGGCTATGACCCAGGCTAGGGCTGACCAAATCTCTGAAAAACAGTTTTGAAGCTCTTCATTCTAAAAAAAAATCCTACCATTTCAGAGTAGGTCACAGAATTAGACTCCACCTAGTCTTGGGTCGCTTGAACTATCCTCTGGAACTCACAGTAATTCATTGACCGATTTTTATCCTCCTGTAGCGCCCCTTTACTTTTCAGGGGTGCTATGTACTTAAATTTAGGGGTTGGTCCGAGCTAGTAGCCAGGCTCAGACCACTTTGATTTGTTAGTACTCGCTTCTGCCTATGTGATGTAATCTGATGTGCAGTTCCCTGTGGCTTGTAGGTGGCACTGCCATATCAGGCCAGGGTTGAACCGTGGGTGACATTGCTATACCTTAGGGGGTCCTCTCACGGCAGTGGTGCGGTGGGCGTGGTTGGCCTGCTGTGCATGCTGGGAGAGGATATATAAGGGGCAGACGCCATCTTTTAGGGGGTCGAGTCAGGAGTCTGGAGTGTTAGTGGTTCGCGCCACCGGCCCTCCAGGCCAGGGATGTGCACGTGTATCAGTCTCAGGCACCTTTAGCCTAGGGCTGCAACTCCACTAGTAGGCCCAGCACCTTTAGCTGAGGCCTAGCCTCTCTAAGAAGAATCCCAGGGTGCCCGGGAATGGGTGGACCCGCTCTAAGAAGAGGAGACCGGGGGAGGACCTTTCTGATGGACCGGTGAGAGTTCACGGTGAAAGAGAGGCCTGGTTACCTTCTGGAGGGATTCAAAGATCCATCACAGGCCTTGCAACGTGCTATTGCTGGCACCTGTCCTTGTGTTGCAAATGCTGAGAAGTTTGGGACTTAAAGATTCTGTGGCAGAGGATCTCCCGATCGTATCTCTAGGAAACCTAAAGTGAACGTTCGAGCATCACTCCAGCTGCTAGGATCCGCTCTTACAGGGGACTATACGGGTGAGCTAAACCTACTCAGGATCGAGTAGTGACTACTGTACCAGTTGTGCCTGGACCTATCTCCCAAACCTTACTGTCCGTGTGCTACACTCTGTGACAACCCAGGACCTCATGTCAATGTTTTCTATGTTGACATACAGTATGTTACACTATAAATCAAGTACCCCCTATTCATTTTTTTACATTCTGCACCCCCTATGTGTCTTAATCACTTAATAAACTCAAATTAAACAAAAAAGAGCATCCTGCTTTTCTGTTAGAGCAGAGTTCTTAGTTTAAGAGACCCTGTCAGGTGCCTTACCAACTAAAACCTTCAGTTCTCTGCAAGAGAATAGTCCACCTCACCTTTCCAGCAGCCCATGTCTCTGTCCACTGCTGCAGCCTGTGCAGGTGTCTTTGGCATTCAACAATTCTGATAATATAGTACCTTCCTAGTTGGTAGTTTCTTCCTCTGACCCTTACAGGACTCAGCAGTGGGTTGGTGGTCATAGGAAGGACCCATAATGCACAGAAGGTTGGTGGGATATATTAGGCAGCAAGTAAGCATGTTTTCCCTGAACTTGATATGTTGAAAGCAGAAAAAATAGATATTGCACTTTGTTATGTATGGGGCTGCATAGTCACAGACTGGTCAGGGTGCCCTATGCTGACCCGTGTTCACAGCCAAAATTGTCTTCAAGTCAACAGAGGGTGATGCTTTGGGCAATGTTCTGATAGGAAAACCTGGGTCCTGCCATTCATGTGGATGTTACTTGCGACGTACCACCTACCAAAATATTGTTGGTGACCAAGTACGCACCTTCATGGAAACGGTGATCCCTGATGGTAGTGGCCTCTTTCAGCAGGATAATGCACACTGCAAAAATGGTTCAAGAATGGTTTGAGGAATACATCAACAAGTTTGAGGTGTTGACCTGGCCTCCAAATTCTCTGGATCTCTATCCATTAAGCATCTGTGGGATGTGCTGGTAAAACAAGTCTGATCCACGAAGGCCCCACCTTGCAATTTACAGGAATGAAATGATCTGATGGCTTGGTGCCAGATACCACAGCATACCTTCAGAGGTTTAGTGGACTCTATGCCTCGATGGGCCAGGGCTGTTTTGGTGGTAAAAGGGGGACCTACTCAATATTAGGTGGGTGGTTATAAAATTATGGCTGATTGGTGTTTAGAGTCCCACCAAAACAATGGCTGCCTGAGGCCACCAGAAGTTGTAGCATCCAATCAGACAGCTGCAACCTCTGTGACAGCTATGGACTCTTCCAAGGAACAATTTTCCTTTAGAGATGCCTCTCCAGCAGTAGAGCACCTCAACGCCGCCCGTCTACTGGTTGAGGGACAAGCTGCACTTGCTTACAGACCACAAAAAGATCATTGGTGTCAGTGGGAACTATCTAAAGCCTCGTACACATGACCGAGTTTCTCGGCAAGAACCAGCAAGAAACTTGCTGGCAGAGCTTTCTTGCCGAGTAAATCGGTCGTGTGTACGCGGCTTTCAGTTTTCTCGTCAAGAAAACCGACAAGAATCTCGACGAGAAAAATAGAGAACCTGCTCTCTATTTTCTCGTCGGGTTTCTCGTCGGCCTGTTTCTCGACGAGAAACCCGAGTGTGTGTACACTTACCTGTCGCCGTGGAAACCCGCGTGTAAGGTATAAGAAGATCATGAACCAATATTCATGGTTAGAGTTCTCCTCAAATATATATATATTTTACAGAAAATGTTTCTCTGACATGAGTGTGAACAAGATGTGACTTTTGTGGTCAAGCTAATCTTTCTTCTGTGTAACTGACAGGCATGTATATATAGATTGAAATGTGACTTTGTGGTTAGGCTTTTTCCGGGAAAAAGTTTCTCACTTCTGCTTTTAACTGACAGGTTGACCGCACTGACATCTGGCGTTTCTTATCTTCTTGTTTCAAATGTCAGAACATGTTTAGTTTGACCACAATTGACGTATGTTAACTGACCGCTTTTGCAGAAGTCAAAAAACCTGTTAGAATTTATTTTTGTCTAACTCATGAAGTTTTTGCTTATTGCTGATTGGTTCAGACGAGGGAGGCAACTTTCCTTGGTTTGCATAAAAAGGACATGTAACCATTAAACGATATATTCTTGTATACCTATTCACTGTGTATTGGTGTCTTGAATATCCGACCGGTCAGAGAGACTTCCACAGATCCCTGAGTCCAGCTCGAGCCAAGAAGGTCCAACAGAACCAAACAGAACCAGAACCTTTCAGTGGTGTCAGAATTGGGATGATCCAATTGAACAGGTAAGACCCCCTTTAATTATTATTGGGAACGACAGTCTTGCCTTGTCAATTGGTTCACCATAAAGTAGACTCTCGAGAAAACTACAAGTTTTCTGGGACTCTGTTAAGATTGAAAGGTAGATTTAGAATAGATACAGAGGGTCTCGCTAGGTTGGCCAGACCAGGTTATTAGATTGAGAAAGAATCTTAAATTCTTCTCTACATAGGACGGATCTGTGGAAACTCTATATCTAAAGGTGTACACAAAAAAGGGTTACTTTTTAAATGTCAATTGTTGTCCTGAATGTAAAACTGGTTTATTGTTTGCTTATAAAGGGAAAACCACTTCATTAGTGGCAATTGTTCCAGGAGGTTATCATGTTAAAATTGGTAAAGGTTCCATGCATAGGGGATCAACACAACTGTCACGTACCAAGTGTGACCAGAACTGTGCAGATAGCAACAGAGGAACACCAAACACGTATAAGTGAAATATAAAGATTTATTAAAGATAAGTGAAATAATATATATATATATATATATATATATATATATATATATATATATATATAACCACCTCCAATACCACACAGTGCACAACAACCAATACCAAACAGAACCCACAATTAATAACAGTAACAGACAAATATGTACAAGTAATGGGGGAACCAGAATCATAAACAGGGCCAGGCCGAGTTCATACACAGGGGGATCAGCAGATGGGGTAAGGATGGATCAGGACAGGGAGACAGGATCAAGCTGGGGGCAACCAGGCTGCAGAGCAGGGATCAGGGATTAGGACGGACACACCAGGTTCAGGATCAGGTTACAGGGATCAGGATACAGGGATCAGGATACAGGGATCAAGGTTCAAGCAGACAGGCTACAGGTCAGGGCACGAGGACGATACCAGGGCAGTGTGTGTATACACCTGCCGGGTATTTATAGGAATGCCTGATTAGCTTCAGGTCACACCTGATCGGAGGGAGGGCAGTCTGCTCCACACTGCCAGGATCCATCCGCTGGTGGAAACCAGTACTGCGTCCAAAAGATAATACAACACCAGCAGGGAAAGATTCTCCTGACAGTCACAAACTGCCAGGAGACACCTGCTGGTGGACCACAGTACTGCAAGATAAATAATAAATGCCACCAGCGGATGGAACCTTTCCTGACAGTACCCCCCCCTCAAAGGAGCGGCCTCCGGACGCTCCAACTAGCTGTTGCCGGAGAAAGTTCATGGCAATCAGCTGGGTAGTAGGCAAAGTCACATCCGGGCAGACAATCACATCAAGCTGGGCAGCAGGCAGGAACACCTCGGGCTGGGCAGCAGGCTCCGGGTCATCGAGCTGGGCAGCAGACAGGAACACTTCGGGCTGGGCAGCAGGCCCCGGGTCATCGAGCTGGGCAGCAGGCAGGAACACCTCGGGCTGGGCAGCAGGCTCCGGGTCATCGAGCTGGGCAGCAGGCAGGAACACCTCGGGCTGGGCAGCAGGCTCCGGGTCATCGAGCTGGGCAGCAGGCTCCGGGTCATCGAGCTGGGCAGCAGGCTCTGGGTCATCGAGCTGGGCAGCAGACAGGAACACTTCGGGCTGGGCAGCAGGCTCCGGGTCATCGAGCTGGGCAGCAGGCTCCGGATCATCAAGCTGGGCAGCAGACAGGAACACTTCGGGCTGGGCAGCAGACGGGATCATCTCAGGCTGGGCAGCAGACGGGATCATCTCAGGCTGGGCAGCAGACGGGATCATCTCAGGCTGGGCAGCAGACGACATACCCTCGAGCCGGGAAAAGGGCTCCACAACCTCGGGCCGGGAAACGGGCACCACAACCTCAAGCCGGGAAACGGGCACCATAACCTTAAGCCGGGAAACGGGCACCACAACCTCAAGCCAGGGAACGGGCACCGCAGCGGGCACCACAACCTCAGGCCGGGAAACGGGCACCACAACCACAGGCCGGGAAACGGGCACCACAACCACAGGCCGGGAAACGGGCACCACAACCACAGGCCGGGAAACGGGCACCGGATCTTCCGACTGGGACATCAGGGCTTCAGTTTGGAAGGCTGGCACGGGAACTCCATGTTGGCAGGCTGGCACAGGGTCTTCAGGCTGGTACAGGGTCTTCAGGCTGGCAGGCTGGCACAGGGTCTTCAGGCTGGCAGGCTGGCACAGGGTCTTCAGGCTGGCAGGCTGGCACAGGGTCTTCAGGCTGGCAGGCTGGTACAGGGTCTTCAGGCTGGCACAGGGTCTTCAGGCTGGCAGGCTGGCACAGGGTCTTCAGGCTGGCAGGCTGGCACAGGGTCTTCAGGCTGGCAGGCTGGCACAGGGTCTTCAGGCTGGCAGGCTGGTACAGGGTCTTCAGGCTGGCAGGCTGGTACAGGGTCTTCAGGCTGGCAGGCTAGCTCGAGAACCGCAGGCTGGAAGGCTGGCTCAAGGACCGCAGGCTGGAAGGCTGGCTCAAGGACCGCAGGCTGGAAGGCTGGCTTGAGAACTGCAGGCTGGAAGGCTGGCTTGAGAACTGCAGGCTGGAAGGCTGGCTTGAAGGCTGGCTCTGGGACTGCAGGCTGGAAGGCTGGTTCTGGAACTGTAGGCTGGAAGGCGGTCTCAAGGACCCCAGGCTGGAAGGCTGGCTCAGGGACTGCAGGCTGGAAGGCTGGCTCTGAAACTGCAGGCTGGAAGGCTGGCTCTGAAACTGCGAGCTGGAAGGCTGGCTCTGGAACTGCGAGCTGGAAGGCTGGTTCTGGAACTGCAGGCTGGAAGGCGGGCTCAAGGACCGCAGGCTGGAAGGCGGGCTCAAGGTTTACAGGCTGGAGCAGGTTGGTGGGTGTGGAGGAAGGTGGGATTACTGGTTGGATTGTGTGGGTAGGGAAATACTTCCGCTTCTTTTTAGATTTGGTCACTGCAGGTTTGCACATAACGGGGGGAGTATATGGAAAAGATGGAATCGAGCAAATGGAAGAATATGGCAGGGATACGGGGACAGTGGCTGGAGGGGGTTCTTGTGGGCTTGCAGGCAGCTGAGAAGAGGCAGGTGGGTTGAATGCAGGATAGGTGCAGGGAGCAGAGACTGGATATTGATACCTGGTGGGAAGTAGTGTGTACTGAACTGCGACTGGGGTTGCCATGGGTGATGGAGAAATAGACTCTTGGGCAGGCAGGTGTCTGGCAGCAGAAATGTTTTTTTGTGGGCTGGCTGGGGCCGATTGCAAAATATCAGACCATGCTGAGAGTAGTGGCTGCACAAACTGCAGTTTACATTCTGCCTGTCTGACAAGGGATTGTACACAATCAACACACTCTATTATTTTCTGTTGGGAACAAGCTGTGTAATGTTCAAAAAAGTATGGGGAGTCATCCTCCAGAAGCCAAACCAAAGATACGACCTGATTAACATTAAAGGGGGGAGAAAAATCATCATGGCCCTCTGGGATACAAGGCAAAGCCAGCTCTGTGCAGATTTTAATTAAAGGTTGAACATCCCCAAACATCATACAGCCCTGATCAACCCAGGAGTGAGCTAAACGAATAATCTCTAGCAGCTGATCACTGGTCCACTCTTTCAGTGTCTGACGGAGATATTCACCACTCTCTGACGCCAGCAGAGTATAATAAGGAATCATATCAGAGTTCATTTTAGCAGAGTAACAGAACCAAAATGGGTCCTCTGTGCAGCTACTTCTGATCATTAATGGCCCTGGTATACTGTCACGTACCAAGTGTGACCAGAACTGTGCAGCTAGCAACAGAGGAACACCAAACACGTATAAGTGAAATATAAAGATTTATTAAAGATAAGTGAAATAATATATATATAACCACCTCCAATACCACACAGTGCACAACAACCAATACCAAACAGAACCCACAATTAATAACAGTAACAGACAAATATGTACAAGTAATGGGGGAACCAGAATCATAAACAGGGCCAGGCCGAGGTCATACACAGGGGGATCAGCAGATGGGGTAAGGATGGATCAGGACAGGGAGACAGGATCAAGCAGGGGGCAACCAGGCTGCAGAGCAGGGATCAGGGATTAGGACGGACACAAGAGGTTCAGGATCAGGATCAGGATACAGGGATCAGGATACAGGGATCAGGATACAGGGATCAGGATACAGGGATCAAGGTTCAAGCAGACAGGCTACAGGTCAGGGCACGAGGACGATACCAGGGCAGTGTGTGCATACACCTGCCGGGTATTTATAGGAATGCCTGATTAGCTTCAGGTCACACCTGATCGGAGGGAGGGCAGTCTGCTCCACACTGCCAGGATCCATCCGCTGGTGGAAACCAGTACTGCGTCCAAAAGATAATACAACACCAGCAGGGAAAGATTCTCCTGACAGTCACAAACTGCCAGGAGACACCTGCTGGTGGACCACAGTACTGCAAGATAAATAATAAATGCCACCAGCGGATGGAACCTTTCCTGACAACAACATATGTTAAGATTTAATATACATAATTCTTTATCATATAGTTCGACACTCGAGGGCCTAAGTGTGGCTGAAATCCAGTGTCTAATTATATACCAGAAGAAGGAACATTGGGTTCCCTGTGCCTTACCTATAAATTTTCATAAGTTTAAGGACATTTTCCGCCCCTGGAACGAAATAGAGAAAGCAAGACAGAATTTTTTTAATTTTAAAGTATAAGTATTATTGTTTGCTATAATGGGTAATCAAGCAGGAAAGGAAACTGAAGGTAAGCAGCACCAACCCTCTCCGATTGATTACATTAACCACTTGTCCCCCGCCCACTGTCAATTGACGGCGGGCGGAGGATACTCTCGTTCTGGGAGGACGTCATATGACGTCCTCCCTTTAAAACGAGCTGGAAGGCGCGCGCTCGCCGCCAGCGCCGCGCGCACGCGCGCGCCGCGTTCACAAGGCCCCGGTGCGCGTGCCCGGCGGCCGCGATTGCCGCCGGGCACCCGCGATTGCCCGGGAAACGAGCAGGAAAGTGGGTCTCTGTGTGTAAACACAGAGATCCACGTCCTGTGAGGGAGAGGAGGCTGATGGTGTGTCCCTTGTACATAGGGACAACCATCGGTCACCTCCCCCAGTCAGTCCCCTCCCCCCACAGTAAGAACACATTGAGGGAACATATTTAACCCCTTCCCGCCCCCTAGTGGTGGTTAACCCCTTCCCTGCCAATCACATTTATACAGTAATCAATGCATTTTTATAGCAGGGATCGCTGTATAAACGTGAATGGTCCCAAAAATGTGTCAAAAGTGTCCGATGTGTCCGCCGCAATATCGCAGTCACAATAAAAAAATCGCAGATCGCCGCCATTACTAATAAAAAAAAAAAAAAATGCTATAAATCTATCCCCTATTTTGTACACGCTATAACTTTTGCGCAAACCAATCAATGCGCGCTTATTGCGATTTTTTTTTACCAAAAATATGTAGAAGAATACGTATCAGCCTAAACTGAGGAAAATGTTATTTAAAAAAAAAATGGGTATTTATTATAGCAAAAGGTAAAAAATAGTGTTTTTTTTCCAAACTGGACGCTCTTCTTTTGTTTATAGCGCAAAAAATAAAAACCGCAGAGGTGATCAAATACCACCAAAAGAAAGCTCTATTTGTGGGAAAAAAAGGACACAAATTGTGTTTGGGAGCCACGTCGCACGACCGCGCAATTGTCATTCAAAGTGTGACAGCGCTGAAAGCTGAAAAATGGCTTGGGCAGGAAGGGGGTTTTCGTGCACAGTAGGGAGGTGGTTAAAGTCAATTATGGGAAAAATTATACTGATCCTTTTTGGTCACTAGTTTTAAAAAGAGCACATCAGTTAGAAGTGCCATGTTTGGGGGAATACGGACCATGTTCCGAGGAAGAGTGGGAGGAAGTGACCAGAATATGTGGCCAACATAAACAGTATAATTATCCCATAAAAGACCTTGACAAAGATTACATGACTAAATGTTGTAAGATTTGGGCAAAGGGTATGAAGGAATATAGAAAGAAATATACAAGTGTAAAAATGGAAAAGAAAGAGCAATTAGAAGACGCAATAGGAAGTCCATCAGCTCCCCCTAATTTTTATCAAGAAAACCCCCCTCCATATGCTATGGTAAAAGATGAATCCCTTGTCCCAAAGAAAATATACCCCTCGTTAGATCCAAATGTTATAGCAGGAGTATTAACCATAGCTAAACAAAAGGGAACTAATTGGTTACGGGAGGGGGAAGATAGAAGACAGATACAGGAACGTTTAAGTCAATTAGTAATGGAGGAAGAACAGTTTATTAAAAAAAGAGGAAGATGGAGAAAAAGTGATAGAAGGAAAGCTGAGGAGGATAAGGATGATGAGGCAGTGGGTGGCTTGACCTCGGGGATAGAAGCCCTCAAATTCCCCATTATTCACATGGGAGAAACCCCGGTCCATATCCCACTCCCCCTCGGGACGTTAAGGGATATTAAAGATCTTTGCCCAAAGCCACGCAAACACCCCAGAGAGGCAGCTCTGTTCTTACAGAGACATTGCGCGGGCACTGGCATGAATGCCGATGACTGTGAAATAATAATACAGACAGTGGATCCAGATCCCATCTGCGATGTAGAAGTTAAGACATTATTTGCTGATAATGACCCCTTTAAAAAGGCAAAGGGATGGGAATCATTTTGGGCAGCTGTGGCAGCTGTTTGGCAGTAAAGTTACAAAGGAGAGAGCGCTTTGCAGATAATGTGCACTGCAAAGCAGGGACCGGGAGAAAACTTTTATTCATTTTGTAAACGGGTACACCAGTTATACAAAGATACAGGAATGGAGAACCCTGAACTGTATGTGAGCACAGTCATGTCCAGGGGAGATGCCAAAACAACACAGTTACTTAAATTAATTACCCCCAATTGGTCAACATTAAAACCTGATGCCTTTCTCGAAGACATTAAAAAAAGCGGGCATCCTCTGGCTTATTCACTACAAAAGGAGGGGTATTTCCCTCATTTAACCCCGAACAGATAGAAAGCCCGCAGTTAGCTGCTGCACAAATGGTTGTCCCTTATACAAAACCAGTTCCCCAACAATCCCAACAAGCACAATACCAAGCATATCCCCAGGATAACCAGCAGGGTTGTTTCACATGCAGGGACATGGGACATTGGAAGTCAGAATGCCCCCTTAGGAGAGGAACAAGTAGGGCAGCTAACCGCAGGGGTAATATGGGAAGAGGCAGATTGCCCGTTGGTACAGTTCATGACCAACATCTTTTTAAATGAGTTTTGCCATTCTGACTGACCACTTCCTCTGGTAAGAGACTTAATGTCAAGTTTAAACATTCACATCAAATTTACAAAAGATGGGGGCCTGCTAGCTACATCAGAAATCTGTGATTTGTCTAACCCAAAAAAGACAGGATTTTAGAGGGTACTTTATGTTACTATTGACACACCTTAAAGCACACCCTATATGGGCACTGCATACATTGTACACCATACAAGCCCATCATTGGGGAAGGAGCAGTAGTACATTACCAAAAACAATATCCCCTGTCAGAAGGAAAAATTGCAGGCATAGCACCACAAATAAAGCAATATTTAGCAGAAGGAATACTGAAACATACAATCAGTCCCTGGAACACCACCCCCATTCACCCAGTCAAAGCCAGTGGTAAATGGCGCTTTGTACAGGACCAAAGCTATTGTCCCCCTTCCACCTTTTGTTGCGGATATTGCTACAATATTTTGTGAGATACCGGCAACGTCCAAGATCTACATGGTCATTGATTTAAGTATCGCATTCTCTTCTATACCTGTTGCAGAGGAAGCCCAAAATTACTTTAAACCTGGGCTAGGCTCCCGCAAGGCTTTGCGAACAGTCCTGCAGCGTGCTCCATGGTCTTGAATCGATCTTTGAGCGATTGGGTACCAAAAGAAGGCTCAGTGTTGCTTCAGTATGTGGATGTCCTATTGCTGTGTAATGAAAATGAGGTCAGCTGTGCAGAGGACTCAGAGCACCTACTAACTCACCTCGCCTCAAAAGGTCACTTGGTGTCTCGCAAAGAGATCCAGTGGTGCAGGTCGCAGGTTGAGTACTTGGGGTGTATAATCCGAACCAAACGTTTGGTGTCACCAGCTCGAGTCAAGGCACTGTCCTCCTGGAGTCCACCAAGAGACAAGTCAGCGCTTCTCTCTTTCCTAGGGTCCATAATATACTGCAGGCAGTGGATACCTGATTGCTCTTATTATGATTCTATCCTAAGGTCTGCTACCCTGCAGGATGCCCCAAAGTTTATTGATTGGACAACAGAGAGGGTTAAGGCTTTCACAGCATTAATCAGCTCTCTAAGGCAAGCCCCTGCATTGGGACTTATAGAGTGCGCAGGGCCTTTTTCATTGTACTGTGTGGTATCTGGACCTACGGTTGCAGCGGTCCTAGCACAATCACATGGGAATTCTCTGAGACCCATATCATACATCTCAAAGAAACTTCCAGATCAAGTTCAAGGTATGCCACATTGCTTACAGGCCGTAGCAGCCTGTGCAATGGCAGTAAAAGAGGCTTCAAAGGTGGTTCTGGGACATGACCTCACACTGTATACTACACACCTCATGACAAACATGAACACACAACACATGACAACGCAAAGGTGCAGCGGCTATGAGATTATCTTGCTAAAAACACATAATCGAACCATAAAATCATGTTCAGAAACCTCAAAGCCCATTAGGTTTTTACATTCAGGAACACGATTGCACTGAGGTACTTGCAGAAACTACCCTCCCTAGACCAGACCTCACAGATGTTCCGTATCCAAATGTGGAAAATGTTTATGTAGATGGCAGCTGCTCCCGACCTGATGACAAAACTTATCAAACTGGTTATGCCATTGTTCAATTGCCAGATGTAATGATTGAAGCCAAATCTCTGAATGCTAGTTCAGTCCAGATTGCAGAACTCATTGCTATAACTATGGTTTGTCAGATTTTTGAAGGAAAAGATGTAAACATTTACACTGACAGCAGATATGGGTACACGGGTTGACAAAAGATCCTACTGGACTTTGGTCAACCAAGGAGGGAATAATAGGGAATAAAAGGGGTGCACCACATGATAGAATCCCTAGATTACACACAAGTCCCCACACAGAAGGGCAATTTAGAATATCTTTTGGTTATAGTTGACAGATTTACAGGATGGGTAGAAGCAATCCCTACCACAGGAGAGACAGCTAGAGTACTAATAAATCAGTGGATCTGTAGGTTTGGCCTTCCGGCCACTATATGGTCAGATCAAGGTCCAGCATTTACCTCGGCCTTAGTGAAGGAGCTCAGGAGTAGAGGAAAGAATGAACAGAACCATAAAAGACAAATTGAAAAAAGCAACAGGTGGCACAATGAAAAACTGGTTAGATTACTTGCCAGCAGTCTTATATCAAATCAGGACTACCCCCCACAGAACAGGTATATCTCCTTTTGAGATACTTATGGGTAGGCCAGCACAGAGGAAACCTGATGAGGGAGAGGAGGTTAATCTTTATTCTTTGCAGGAAGAGTACGTGAAACATCTGGTAAGTAGCCTTAGTGAAACAGAGGACAAGGTTGCTGTCACTTTTCCTCCTCTCTCCACAGAGCCTACACATCCGTATATCCCAGGAGACAAAGTACTGATAAAACAACTTGCTGTCCGGAAACAACCAGGCCCTATCTTCCAAGGACCATTTGAAATTCTGAAGGTTGCCAGAACAGCCGTTCTTACAGATCAAGGACCACAATGGATCCATGCATCCAGACTAAAGACATTTCCGAAGGGAAACTGGAAGAAGGTGAAGGAGAAGACAAAGACCTCTGTTCTGGAGAGTATTCCAGAAAAGGATCCGGAAAATACTCCCTAGTGGACCATAAAAAACAAGAAACTCAGAGTTCCATACCCATAGACACTAATGGTCAAAAAGGAGGGGTCACTTCGGCAAAACTTTTTCTTTTTTCCTTAATGATTACATTGTTTATTTTAATGCTCATAATCATAGGACACTGTTGGTCAGATAATTCTAACAGACCAAAAAGAAGTATGGAAGACAATTTTAGTGGTAAAATGCTGCTGCTTAAATTTAAGTATGCTTATGCTCAAAAATCAGGATATGAAAAATGTTGGATATGTAGTAAACTCCATCCTAGCACTTCTAGGATCCCCCTAATGGCAGTACCTCTAAACTTCACCCCTCTCCTAAACAGCACACCACCTGTCGTCCTTACAAATGTCGCAAGAACGCTTTCAGATAATAACCTTACTTTCCAAATTATTGGTAGAAGTCATTCCCCAGACTGGTGTTTTAGGTTGGGAAACTCCACAAAGGGAGCTAAAGTGTGGCAACAAGCTACAATTAACTTTTCAATGACTTCAATTGAAAGCCCTTTCTTTCATACTTCAGAACCTGCCCTAAACTCCACTCTAATAAACTTTCTTAACTCCAGTTCCACTTCCACAGTAGGAAAATTATTGTCAAGTTTAACCTTTTCTGTTTTTTCTGATGAAATGATGATAATATTCAACAAACGACCTTTATCTCTAGGAGACAGTATTTATATTTGTTGTGGAAAAAGTTGTCACCCTTGGATCCCCACTGAACCCCAATCCCTAGTCCCCATTATGGACATAGTAGGAGATAGCAAGGGAACACGCCTCCTTGAAGCTAGCATGCATCCTAGGTACCCCCTCAAACACCGAAATAAAAGGGAGTTATTTTTCAAAAAAGATATGGCTTGGGCCTGGTTCCCTTCCTGGACAGGTTGGGGGATAGATTTAATGAAAAGGCTTAATAATTATACAAATATTATAGATGATGTATTAGTAAAGAACTCTGATGATATTACTAGTTTAAACATTGAAACTAGAGCAATCAGAAAACAATTAGAACTTCATGATCTTGCTATTGAAAGCATGAGTGCTGCACTCACTGGCCTGTGTTAAGTTACGGAGGATTATGAGTGCTGCACTTGGATCCACAACACATCTGTTGAGATTCCTGATTACTATGATGTAATTGCCCAACATAGGAAAGAGGTAAATAAATTGCAACAGGAGGCGAGGGATATCGCGAAAACATGGAGCCCCTTTGGAGAGGGAGGATTCGGGGGCACAGGTATTTTCTCATTTCTCAGACAAATGGCTATAACAGTAGTAATGGTGTTAATCTTCATTCTACTGTTATATTTAGTATTTAAATTAATTGTCTGGGTAATAGGAAAGATCTCTAGTAAAAAGAAACAGGGTTCTAAGGAAACAATCTTGATGATGTCCACGGTACATACTAAACAAAAATGGTATAATGAATAATCCAATGATCGATGGGCTTCAATTCTTGAAGCCATGATCATAAGGAGGGGTTGTAAGGTATAAGAAGATCATGAACCAATATTCATGGTTAGAGTTCTCCTCAAATATATATATATTTTACAGAAAATGTTTCTCTGACATGAGTGTGAACAAGATGTGACTTTTGTGGTCAAGCTAATCTTTCTTCTGTGTAACTGACAGGCATGTATATATAGGTTGAAATGTGACTTAGTGGTTAGGCTTTTTCCGGGAAAAAGTTTATCTCACTTCTGCTTTTAACTGACAGGTTGACCGCACTGACATCTGGCGTTTCTTATCTTCTTGTTTCAAATGTCAGAACATGTTTAGTTTGACCACAATTGACGTATGTTAACTGACCGCTTTTGCAGAAGTCAAAAAACCTGTTAGAATTTATTTTTGTCTAACTCATGAAGTTTTTGCTTATTGCTGATTGGTTCAGACGAGGGAGGCAACTTTCCTTGGTTTGCATAAAAAGGACATGTAACCATTAAACGATATATTCTTGTATACCTATTCACTGTGTATTGGTGTCTTGAATATCCGACCGGTCAGAGAGACTTCCACAGATCCCTGAGTCCAGCTCGAGCCAAGAAGGTCCAACAGAACCAAACAGAACCAGAACCTTTCAGTCACCGCGCATGCTCGAAATGACTTTGACGCATGCGCGGTAGCTTCCTAGGCATAGATAGGGTGTAGCAAGATGGCGGCGACGGCATCAAATGTGACGAGTGCACGCTCGTCGTAGTCGATGATGTCACCGCGTTCGCACCATTCAAAGAACCGCGGGTTCTTTGAATTGAGCGTGTGTACACTTGGGCGGGACAAGTTTCTTGTGCAAGAATCTCGTCAAGAAAAACAACAAGTTTTTTCCTGACGAGATTCTCGGCCGTGTGTACGAGGCATAAGAGTCAAAAATTGCTAATTTCTCAAAGAACCCCCAGTTACCTCTGGAGGAACCCAAGGATTTCACAGAACTCTGGTTGAGAAAGGCTCTAGGCTTTCCTGTTCTACAAAAAAGGATATATTTGGGGTCCTGAAGAGCAGAGAAGATCAGCCTGTCCCAAGCAGGTGCCTGAAAAGATTGTCAACTTGCGGACTGGGCAGTCTATATATACCCCTAAAGTATCTGTATACTTCTGCTTATAGATCATACTGTATATGGATGCATATGTTATTAAGATTTAGGTTCATTTTATGTTGTTACATGATAATCTTTCATTGCTTGCTTTTTCACCTAGTTAACAGAACTTGTGATTTCTTTGTATAACTTTATTTTCCCAGTATTATACTTGACATAACATTCATGACATGACATTTTCATATCAGGTTTTACGATTTCCCAGGAAATATTGCCCATGTATGACATTCCTACTGCTGGCTTCACACAGTAAAGTTGATGTTGTGCACACTTCCTGTTCTCTCAATAATTGAGTATATTATCATGTATGAAATCCTGGGTGACCTATAAAATTACGCTATAGAAATGTTCAGTTCACTGCCTTTCTAACAAAATATTGTATGTGTCAAATCACCAAAATCTCATATAATCTCATAGGACCTACACAGCAAAGCCGAGGCTGACAGCTGATGCTGGGACCGGCCCAGATCGGGTGCAGAATAGGTAAGTACAGCGAGTTTTGCTTTACAGGGTTACATAGATTAGGCTTAGAATGTGACACAGAGCAGGTTTAGCGTTCGTTTGTGCCTGTACTAATGCCTAGTACACACGACCGGTTTTTCCGTCGGATAAAAAACCGACGGTTTTCCCGACAGAATTCCTCTCAAGCCTGCCTTGCATACACACACTCAGACAATAGTCCGGTGAACTTTTGACTGCCAAGAACACGGTGACGTAAAAGACTACGACGAGCTGACAAAATCAAGTTATATGCTTCCGAGCATGCGTTAAATTGTTTCCGAGCATGCACGTTTTTTTTTTCCCGTCGGAAAAGCATACAGACGAACGGTTTTCCCGGTAGGATTTTTTCTTGATGGGAAAAAAGAGATCCTGCTCTCTTTTTTTGGCCGGCAGTTTTCCCGTCGGAAAAACCTGCAATGGAGCATACACGTGGCCGGAATTCCCGGCCAAAAGCTCTCATAGCAGTTTTTCTGACGGGAAAACTGGTCGTGTGTACACAGGGCCTTATACTTTCATCTCCAAACACGGAAAGGTTTCTTCACAGTAAGAGCTGTGGAAATGTGGAATAGATTCCCTCAAGAGCTGGTTCTGTGCAGCTCAGTAGATTGCTTTAAAAAAGGCCTGGATTATTTCCTGAATGTACAGTGCCTTGAAAAAGTATTCATACCCCTTGAAATTTTCCACATTTTGTCATGTTACAACCACAAATGTAAATTTATTTTATAGGGATTTTATGTGATAGACCAACACAAAGTGGCACAGAATTGTGAAGTGGAAGGAAAATGATAAATGGTTTTCAATTTTTTTTACAAATAAATATGTGAAAAGTGTGGCGTGCATTTGTATTCAGCCCCCCTGAGGAGTCAATACTTTGTAGAACCACCTTTTCCTGCAATGCAATTACAGCTGCAAGTCTTTTTGGGGATGTCTCTACCAGCTTTGCACATCTAGAGAGTGACATTTTTGCCCATTCTTCTTTGAAAAATAGCTCAAGCTCTGTCAGATTGCATGGAGAGCGTCTGTGAACAGCAATTTTCAAGTCTTGCCACAGATTCTCTATTGGATTTAGGTCTGGTCTTTGACTGGGCCATTCTAACACGTGAATTTTCTTTGATCTAAACCATTCCATTGTAGCTCTGGCTGTATGTTTAGGGTGGTTGTCCTGCTGGAAGGTGAACCTTTGCTCCAGTCTCAAGTCTTTTGCAGACTCTAATGCTACGTACACACGGTCGGAATTTCCATCAGAAAAACCTTGGATGGTTTTTCAGATGGAATTCCGCTCAAGCTTGGCTTGCATACACATGGTCACACAAAAGTTCTCTGAACGTTCGACCGTCAAGAACGCGGTGAGGTACAACACTACGACGAGCCGAGAAAATGAAGTTCAATGCTTCCGAGCATCCGTTGAAGTGTTTCCGAGCATGCGTGTTTTTCTCTGCGTCGGAGTTGCATACAGACGAACGGAATTTTCTGAAAAATAGAGAACCTGCTCTCAATCTTTTGTTGGCGGAAATTCCGACAGCAAATGGCCGATGGAGCATACACACGGTCGGAATATCTGACCAAAAGCTCACATCTGACTTTTTCTGTCTGAATTGTGTGTGTACGCGGCATAACAGGTTTTCTTCTAAAATTGCCCTGTATTTGGCTCCATCCATCTTCCCATCAACTCTGACCAGCTTCCCTGTCCCTGCTAAAGAAAAGTATCCCCACAACATGATGCTGCCACCACTGTGTTTCACAGTGGGAATGATGTGTTCAGGGTGATGTGCAGTGTTAGTTTTCTGCCACATATAGCCTTTTGCATTTAGGCCAAAAAATTAAATTTTGGTCTCATCTGAACAGAGCACCTTCTTCCACATGTTTGCTGTGTCCCCCACATGGCTTCTCGCAAACTGCAAACGGGACTTCTTATTACTATCTTTCAACAATGACTTTCTTCCTGCCACTCTTCCTTAAAGGCCAGATTTTTGGAGTGAACGACTAATAGTTGTCCTGTGGACAGATTCTCCCACCTGAGCTGTGGATCTCTGCAGCTCCTCCAGAGTCACCATGGGCCTCTCGGCTGCTTCTCTGATTAATGCTCTCTTTGCCTGGACTGTCAGTTTAGGTTGGTAGGTTTGCAGTTGTGCCATACTCTTTCCATTTTCACAGTGCTCTGTGAGATGTTCAAAGCTTGGGATATTTTTTTTATAACCTAACCCTGCTTTAAACTTCTCCACAACTTTATCCCTGACCTGTCTGGTGTGTTCCTTGGCCTTCAGGACACTGTTTGTTCACTAAGGTTCTCTAATAAACCTCTGAGGGCTTCATAGAACAGCTGTATTTATAATGAGATTTAATTACACACAGGTGGACTCTATTTACTAATTAGATGACGTCTGAAGTCATTTTGTTCCACTAGATTTTAGTTGGGGGTATCAGAGTAAAGGGGGCTGAATAAAAAATGCACGCCACACTTTTCACATATTTATTTATAAAACATTTGGAAATCCATTTATCATTTTCCTTCCACTTCACAATTATGTGCCACTTTGTGTTGGTCTATCACATAAAATCCCAATAAAATACATTTACGTTTTTGGTTGTAACATGACAAAATGTGGAAAAAGTCAAGGGGTATGAATACTTCTTCAAGGCACTGTACATAATATAACTGGATACTAACTTTTGTAGGTAAAGTTGATCCGGGGAATATCTGATTGCCTCTTGGGGGATCAGGAAGGATTTTTTTCCCCTGCTGGAGCAAATAGGATCACGCTTTCCTGTGTTTTTTGGTATCCCCTGGTTCAACTGTGGGTATGGGATTGTGTATATAGGATAGTAATTTTTTCCCATTTTATTGGTTTAACTAGATGGACTTGTGTCTTTTTTCAACCAGACTAACTATGTAACTATGTAATGATGTATTAATGATTACACGTAAGTGAACCTCCCATGCCAGAGATTTTGGAGCTCCCCATTTACAATGCAGCACCCAAAGCTGGACCCCCATATTCTAGATGTGTCCTTATATGAGTGACTTGTATGGAGAAAACATAGTGTAAATGATCCTCATTGCATTCATATCCCTGGGAATAAACAAAAGCAGATTGCCACATGGAAAAACTTTTTCTTTCTCTGTAAGCAATAAACATAAGGGATTGCATAATTATTGCAATCTAACTGTGCAACTTGAAGTCTGCTTTCAAATGCTGTATAGTTTTTTCTCAAAAAACTATAACTGTCTGGAAAATTACTGGGAGGTCTTAAGCAGATTGTTCTTATAATTACTAGATTCGTTCTGATTGCTATAATAGGCCTATAATTATGAGTTTTCGACACAGCTTACCAAACATTTATGTTGTTTCAATGGCACCAAAGTGATCAGTGTTGTGGTTGCGTTAGGAAAGGTGTTTATGGGTTTTCTCTCTCTACTGCTGAACGTAATACCCCACTGAAACAAAACACAAAAAAAGCCATTATCTTAAAAGTCTCTTTCCCTCATGGTAAGAGATTGACTTCTATTTTATAGGCTTATTCTTTTCTGGAACTAAAGTGAACCTGACTTGACATTGTAACTGTCCTGTCCAAGCACACAACATAGGAGTGCAAGATACTTTAGAAATCCTTCCTCATTAACCAGTAGGGTCTGGGATGGGAAGGCTCACGGTTAGTAATTGTCATTTCAGCACAAGCCCTGCCCCCTTATTATTCACCGGGAACCAGCTCCTTACAGATCGTATTTAGTTCTCAGCATTAGAAACAAACCAAGAGCCACCAAGCATCCCTGGCCTCTAGTCTGTCTTTATTGGTTAAAGTGATACTCCAGGATGTTTAGATATTATACTTACTTGCTCTGTGCAAAAATATTGCACAGAAAGGTCCCTTACTTCCTCTTCTGGAAGTCCCCTGCCAGCGCTGTCCACTCCCCCCTCTTGCAGGTGTCTACTTAGCAAGCCAGGTACTAAGGAGGCACCCATGAGCACTTGCTCTTGACCCGGGGTGTGTGTGTCTACAGACAAACACAGCGGCAGTAAGCCACGCCCCCACTCCCTCCTCACAGGAGTTTGACTTACAGCAGCAGTTCTCAGTGTCTCCTGAAAAGCAGAAAAAAAGGGGGGGCAGTGCTGCACCTGAGACAGCGCTGGAGTAATAGTAGCCAGGTAAGTGTTTAGGGATGGGGGTGGGTAGGACAAGTGTTGGTGTGTTTTTACCCTAATGCAGAGAATGTATTAAAGTAAAAAAAAAACTTTTGACTTTAGAACCACTGAAAGCAGGTATAAAAAGTACAACGTAATGTGCCTCTATAATAATGAATACACTAAAGACCAACTCTGGGAAACTTGAAAATTATCCCTTGTATCCCGGCACAAGAACATTTCCAATGCCTGCAACTGAAACATTGGGTTTCCTCTCTTCAGGGCACTTCTTCTTATCCTTTCAGCATGACTCACTTTGAGCACATTAACCAACATTCCCCGGGGTCTCCTGGACTCATCCCAACCTTTTACACGTCTCTCAATGGTCGAGCATCATCAGCACCCCTCTCATATGTGCTTTAATGGGAGCGAGACCTCCAGACCTCCATTGATATTGCAGATTGGAGCAGAGCCTGGACGTAGGGTTGCCATCTCATCCCTTTAAACCCGAACACATATGAATTACACAGGTTCTGAGGCTAATTTAATGCAGATAAGGCACCAAGTGCATTTAATTACCACCTTAATCAGCCTCAGAACCTGTGTAATTAATATGTGTTTAATTTTAAATGGGTGAGGTGGCAACCCTACCTGGTCGTCTGTTGCCAAATGATCCTTCAATACCAATACTCTTGAGGCTGCTTATAAGGTTTTCCTGCGATGGTATGGGGTCCCTGCTTGGATTGCGCATGCTAACCCTGGTTGCAGCAACAGATGTTTCCGGAACTGTGACAATCAGGGAGATGTTTTGCACATTTGGTGGTCCTGCCCACAACTGGTGGGGTTTTGGTCCAGGGTCTTTGGTTTGTTACAGTCTCTATTTCACCTGACGGTCCATAAGGATGCTAAGCTGGCTTTATTGCATTGCCCCATACCTGGCCTTTTTGCCCACCAACACAAATTGGCCTCCTACCTTTTTATTTCAGCCAAACGGACCATTGCTCAGATCTGGAGGACCCCAATGGTTGCCTTTCAGGGTGTGAAAATCTATATGACCTCTCTGATGCTTAATTAGCAAATGTCAAGTATTTTGAAGTATTCAAATTCCTCAAATTTTGGGAACCTTGGATTTCTTATTTCTTCCCCTCACTTTATTTAGCCTGTTCTGGCCGCTTGTAATTGCAGCTTGTGGTGTTTCCAGGTCCGTTGAGTTCCAACCTCCCTCCTGCCCCCATCCCTTCTCCTCTCGCCTTCCGCCTTCTATCTCTTCTTTCTACCCTTTTCCTACCATTATTTTGAGAATCTGTTCATTTGAGGGTAGCCTACACCCTTAGGGTAAGGTGACCAGATTTTTAAAATGAAATCCGGGGACATATTTTTTTTTTTACTAGTAATGGCGGCAATCAACGACTCTCTGCCCATCGCCACCGCCTGCCTCACAGCCTGTCAAGTCTTACTCTCCAGGCTCCGGCTACTACTGGGTGTGGAGCGGAGGAAGATCACTCCACCGGGGAAGGCAAGGAGATAAACAGGCAGGCGGCTGGCCAGGACTTGGGCCAAGACAGAAGAACATGCAAGCGGAGCTGAATGGGCATGCACCCGAAATTGAAGAAATATTCCCTCCGCTCCGACCAGCACATCATCATCAGAAAGGGGCACAGATAATGGAAAAAAAATACACCCCCCTAAGCTAGTAGGAGCGGCGGAGCGGGGGGTGTGTAATTATTATTTTTTTAATTCTGCACTGACTGTCTTTGAAATTGCCCCAGCCCCTGTTCAAATCCAATCCGGGGACAAAACCGGGGACAGACCTGGTCTGGGGACTGTGTCCTCAATCCGGGGACTGTCCCCTGAAACCGGGGATGTCTGGTCACCCTACCTTAGGGTGTTTCCACCCCAGAAGAGTGACATCCTGGCCTTGGAGGCTTGCTACATTTGTTTTTTGTTTTGCCACTCCAGTGGCCTTGGTTATGTTTTGAAATTACAATGTTGTTCTCCTCGTTAAACCTGTGTTTGGTATGTGCATGACTATCTGAGCCCCTGCGTGGGCATGTCGTGAGCTTGTTTGTTCCTTTTGCTTGAAAACAATAAATACGATTGAAACAGAAAATGATCCCTTGTAGTAGGGCTGCGCCTGTGCTGCAAGGATTATTTGCTCATTTAGTCTAGGGGAGCGTAAAAGTTCTTTCATTTACCTGATCCTTCACTCCCTCAGCAGGCAGCGCTCCCCCACAGTCCAGCAGTGGACTGTCCCTAGGCATCATCACATCCAGTACAGGGCTATAGACCTGTATGTATTTTAAGTGCAAGCAGTGTAAGTATCTGAATCACTCTGTACAGCAGAGCCTAGAGAGGGAGAAGTGCAATAAGCTTGCTGATAGGAGGACAGTGGTGTGACAGACACATAAGCTCATCAATGTGCTGTTCCACTCACAGGGGTGGGCTGTGCTGTATGGCAGAGCTGTGTAAATCAAGAATTAGATGAACCGAAATACAAATCCTTTGGCGTATAACAGTTCCCGTATATGCATTTCATCTGTGTACTTAGCTGTTTGGTTGTCAGCCTTAAAGTGTTACTAAACCCAGTAATATGAAAATAGTTAATCCCCCCCCCCCTCCCCTCCCAGTGCCCACAGTTTATAAATCTTATTTTTACATGAAAATACTGCCACTATATACCTTTTTGGCTGATATGTATACCACAGTCACGTGATAAACTGCAGGGTCTGCCTGAGTGCTGAGAGTTCATGACGGTCGAAAGTTCAAAGAACTTTTGTGTGACCGTGTGTATGCAAGCCAAGCTTGTGTGGAATTCCATCGGAAAAACCATCCAAGGTTTTTTCCGACGGAAAATCCGATCGTGTGTATGCGGTATAACACTTTAATATAACCCAACATATAAATTCTTACTGACATGATCAGGTTCCTTCGACCCATTTGTACTTTACTGACATGTTATTACATCTGTCGATATGTCATATTGTGCCTGCAAAACTAATAATAAAAAAGATTAAACATAAAAATAAATTCTTAACCTGAAAGTGATAATTAAGGCAATTTTGTTTAAACAAAAACAACAAACATGTTATATTTATCTGCTCTGTGTAATGGTTTTGCATAGTGCAGCCCCAATCCTCCTCTTCTTGGGTCTCCTGGTCTCTGCCATGTGCCCCAGAGCAAGCAGCTTGCTATGGAGCACCTAAGCAGGCTTGCTCCCGAGCCGCTGCTTTGTATGTCCATTCACACACAGAACCATGGCTCAGCCCCATCCTCTCTCTCTCTCTCCTCATTGGCTCACTGGCTGTAATTGACAGCTGCTGCACATAGAAGTTTTTTTTACCTTCATGCATAGAATGATTACCATTGCTGTCTTCTTGCTCTCAACACCAACCGTTCTCCCCTTGGCAAAAATACTAAACTATTTGAGCAAAAGTACGTGAACACGCCTCCAAGCAATTGAGTTCAGGTGTTTCAGTGAAGGGTAGTGTTAATGTTTGGGGAGGCCCTTTTCTGTTCCAGCATGTCTGAATACATATTATTGTAAGTAAAAGCTGTCACTGGGCAGCTCTATCTGTTTCTAGACCCATCCACTGAGGACACCATAAATCTAGGCCAGTAATCACTGGAAGAAGTGAGTGGGATAGAGTGTTACCAACTGACTGTTAATTTACGGGCTGCCTGTAAATGCCATTATGGGCAGCAGCGCCCGTAAAAAAGATGGCTGCAGGCCGACCATGCAACTGCACATGCGGCATTCTGAAGCCATACACGCTCGTCCGGACAGTGCATGCGCAGTAACATATACCGCCGCCTGGCGCCATTTTTAAATGGAAGGCACTCATTCTCGGTGGTGCCACAGCGGCGCACCGGCCCTGTCAGATGCTACAGCAGAGGAGGAGCAGTGAGGACACAGGGCAGTGACACTCATGTGAGCCTGTGAGGGGATAATAAAATAGGATTTTTATAACAGCTTACCTGTAAAATCCTTTTCTTGGAGTACATCACGGGACACAGAGCGACATAGTCATTACTAATGGGTTATATAGATACCGTCAGGTGCTGGCACTGGCAACTTCCAAAACCGGAAGTACCCTCCCCTATATAAGCCCCTCCCATCCGGGAGCACCTCAGTTTTGTAGCAAAGCAATAAGTGTCCCCAAAGAGGGGCGGGAGCTCTGTGTCCCGTGATGTACTCCAAGAAAAGGATTTTACAGGTAAGCTGTTATAAAAATCCTATTTTCTTTCTCGTACATCACGGGACACAGAGCGACATAGTCATTACTAATGGGATGTTCTAAAGCAATGCCCAATGAGGGGGGGGATACACCATATATAAGCTGAGCGCTATCAGACATGAGGATCTTTTGCGGCCTGCAACACACTGCGCCCAAAGGCGACATCCTCCTGACTTCTAACGTCCACCTGGTAGAACCTAGTAAACGTGTGAATTGAAGACCATGTTGCGGCCTTACAGATTTGAGCCAGGGAGGCCTGGTGATGCACTGCCCATGAAGTTCCAACTGCTCTCGTGGAGTGCGCTCTAACTTTGAACGGAGGCGGTCTCCTTCTCAAGCCATAGGCTTGTATTATGACCTGTCGAATCCACTTGGCTAAAGTAGATTTTGACGCTGCCTGACCCTTTCTGGGGCCTTCCGGCAGAATAAACAAAGTATCCGTTCTGCGAATCTGAGCAGTGGCTTTTAGATAAGCTTTAACTGCTCTTACTACATCCAAAGAATGCAATAACTTTTCCTCTACCGAAGTAGGTTTGGGGAAAAAAGAAGGAAGAACCACATCTTGGTTCAAATGAAACCTCGATACCACCTTAGGAAGAAAGGCTGGATGAGGACGTAACACTACCCTATCCTTATGGATAACCAGATATGGCTCCTTACAGGACATAGCTGCTAATTCCGACACTCTCTTAGCCGAACAAATGGCTACTAGAAAAATCAATTTCCTGGTGAGAAGCACCAAAGAAATATGCTGTAATGGTTCAAATGGTTGTTTCTGCAGAACCGACAGAACCAAGTTTAGATCCCATGGACATATGGGAATATTAACCGGAGGACTAATACGCATCACTCCTTGTATAAAGGCTTTGACTAGTGAATGCGAAGCCAAGGGCCTTTGAAAAAATATTGACAAGGCCGAAATCTGACCCTTGATAGTACTCAAGGCAAGCTTCCTATCTACAGCCCATTGTAGGAAGTCCAGAATCCTACCTATTACGTATTTACGTGGATGCCATTTCTTGGCCTCACACCAGGCGATGTACGCCTTCCAGATTCTATAGTAGATCTGCCTGGATACCGGCTTCCTGGCATTGATCATGGTAGATACCACAGCATTAGAGAGCCCTCTCTTTTTTAGAATGTGGGCTTCAATAGCCAGGCCGTCAAACCTAGGGCTGGTAAGGAAGGGTGGTATATCGGTCCTTGCGAAAGCAGGTCCGGACGATGTGGGAGGGTCCAAGGACTCCCCACAGACATTTTTACAATCTCCGCGTACCATGCTCTTCGGGGCCACGCTGGAGCCACCAGAATCACTGGTTTCTTTTCTACCCTGATTCTGCGGAGTAATCGAGGTAACAATTGTGGCGGTGGGAATGCATATATCAGCTTGAACTGATCCCAAGGGAACACTAGGGCATCCGAGCCGCAAGCTAGGGGATCCCTTGTCCAAGAGACAAACCTGTCCACTTTTGTGTTGAATCTGGATGCTAGCAGATCTACATCCGGTGTTCCCCACCGCTGACATATTGTCCGGAAAACCTCGGGATGAAGGGACCATTCCCCTGGGCATAATTGTTGGCGACTTAGAAAGTCCGCCTTCCAATTCTCCACTCCTGGAATGAATACCGCAGATATGACTGGGACATATCTTTCTGCCCATCTCAGGATGTAATTTACTTCCCTTTGGGCTGCACGACTCCTGGTGCCCCCCTGATGATTGATATATGCCACTGCTGTGGCATTGTCTGATTGAATTCTGACAGGGGACCCTTGGAGTTTGGATGTCCATGCTACTAGGGCATACCGGGCTGCTCGTATCTCTAAGAGATTGATGGGCAGGGCCTTTTCCGCATCCGACCATCTGCCCTGGAGAGACCATTGCTCCAGTACTGCTCCCCAGCCTATAAGGCTGGCATCTGTTGTGACCACCTTCCAGGAAATCGGACTGAAGGATTTCCCTCTTTCCAGATTCTGGGGAACCAACCACCAGCAGAGGCTCTTGCGAACGGAAGGGGACAAGGACATTGGTAAGTCCAGAGCCTGAACTTTTTTGTTCCAGGCTGACAGTATGGCCCTTTGCAACTTCCTTGAATGGAATTGACCGTAGGGTACTGCTTCGAATGATGCCACCATTTTTCCCAGCAGCCTCATGCACAGGCGTATGGATGGCTGTCTTTTTGAACCCACTAAGTGGATCAAATCTCTCAAAGACGACCCCTTTTCTTGAGGCAAGAAAATTTTTCTCTGGTCTGAATCCAGCCTTAGCCCCAAGTATTCCAGACTTTTGACTGGTTTTAGGGCTGACTTGTCTCGGTTGATAATCCAACTGTGATATTCCAGATACTTGATTGTCTCGTGAACAACCACTTCTATTTTTTCCACTGAGTGGTCTATCAGCAACAAGTCGTCTAGATATGCCATTATCGTTACACCTCGTGTTCTTAGATTGGCCAATAATGGGGCCAGAATTTTTGTGAACACTCTTGGTGCTGTGGCCAGACCGAAGGGTAAGGCTCTTAACTGAAAATGGCGCCCTTCTACCGCAAAGCGTAGAAATTTTTGGTGGGCTGGAAAGATGGGAATGTGCAAATAAGCATCTTTGATGTCGATCGAGGCTAACCATTCCTTCCCTTGTAGGGCAGTGGCCACCGACCGGATCGACTCCATCCGGAAAGTCCTGATATGTAGGAATTTGTTTAGCCCTTTTAGATTTAATATGGGCCTCACGTCCCCGTTTGGCTTCGGGACTGTAAAGAGGTTTGAGTAAAACCCGAACCCCCATTCTTCCAGGGGAACCTCTATAATTACTGCTTGGAGCAATAATTGTTCTAGTGCCAACAGGAGGGATCCTCTCTTCTGGGGATCCCTTGGCACGTTTGACCTTATAAAGCGGGAAGGAGGGGAGTTTTTTAACTCCAATTTGTATCCCAGATTTACTGCGGAGAGCACCCATCTGTCTCGGATCGTGTCCCGCCAGGTCTCTGTGAACAAATGAAGTCTTCCCCCCACCCGATTGAGTGGGGGCAACCCTTCATGCATTTGACTTTGGGGGAGGTTTTGTACCTCTCCTGCTCCAGGGCTTCTTGTTACCCTGCAATTGTCCCTGATTTTTACCTCCGGGATTTGACCGAGGAGGCCGTCGGAACTGTTTCACAGCCGATGTCCTAGGGACTGGAGAAGCAGGCCTCTTAAAAGAGGGACCTCTAACCCTATTTTTAACCGGCAAAAGTGTACTTTTACCGCTGGAAATTCTCTGGATATATTTGTCCAGGTCTTCCCCGAATAAGCGTTCACCATGAAATGGGAAGCTGACCAGCAATTTTTTACAGGGAGCTTCAGCAGACCAGTTTTTGAGCCATAGAAGCCTGCGCATATGTACTACAGACAGCGTAAGGCGGGAGGCCTGATGGATTGAATCCTTTATAGCGTCCACCGCAAAGCATAAGGCTCTAGGTAGATCGGCTAGGGCAAGAGCCTGCTGATCTGGCAAGTCCCTTAAGACCTGTTTCAACTGATCCTTCACTGCTTGGCAGACCCCAATAGCTGCCACTGCTGGTTGTGTCACCAATCCTGCTGTAGAAAAAGCAGATTTTAATAAGGACTCCAATTTTTTATCTATTGGGTCCTTGAACATTTGGACATTATCCACTGGACATGTCAGTGATTTATTCACACAAGAGATGGCTGCGTCCACTGAAGGGACCCTCCATTTTCTGATGAACTTATCCTCCATGGGATAGACCACCGGAAATCTCTTGGGGGGAGTAAATATTTTATCAGGATGCTCCCAATCCTGGTAAATGAGCCCTTCCAGTAAAGGATGGATCGGAAAGGAACAAACAGTCTGGGGAGCTTTTAGCGACCCTAACGAGGAGACAGAAGTGGATGATGGCTCCGCAAGGGGCATTTTAAATGCTGATCGGACCGTATTAGTCAGGGACTGAACCCATAACCTTTCAGCATGTGATGCTGAGAATGGCTCTTCCACTGTTGATTCCTCTACAACCGAATCGACCTCATCCTGATCCCCTTCAGGTAGGTTGATCCCTGTATGGGACTGTTGCTCTGTTAACAGGCACTCTGAGGGAGGAGACGGAGATCGGGCGCTTTTTTCCTGTGACAGGGAAGCAGCGATCAATGCTGACAATCTCTCTTCCAGCCCTCCCAGAGCTGAGGAAAAAACCTCCTCTGTTACATACACAGGAGCAGGTGAACTGAGGACAGCCACAGTACCAGGTACTCCTGAGGGTGCTCTACGGTCACTAACCTCTGATTCTTCAGGGGAGACTGGTGCAGCCGAAGCATGCCCAAGATCCTCAGAGCCCGATGGAGACCCCCTATGCCTCCTGGAATTTCTAGTCCCGGAGTTTTTAGACGGCATATTCCTAAGCCACAAAGCTGAGGTATTCCAGCCGAAATACACCAGTTACTGACAATAGTCTAGCATAAATGCTGCTATAAGAAACAGTTGGTGTCTACTAATGTGCCTTTCTAGGGGATGCCTGTATCAACCGCTTGCTGTATGCCTTTTTAAAATGTTGCCAGCTCTGTCTCTGTACTCCATAGCCAGCTCACCACACAAAATTGTGGTTTTTAACATGCTGGGACGCCCGCACATGCACAGAAGCGCTGCGGCGCACAGAGCGTCATCCCCCAGGCTCCGCCCCCTTTCCCGGCTCACCTCTATATATAGAGGCGCGTGCACACGCGCGGCCACGTGCGCCTTCGGCGCTAATTTCGAAAATGGAAACTAGGGACAAGAGCCAGGGCCCCTCTTTGCCGCAGGCCGGGGGATGGACGAGCATTGCAACATGGCAGAGGAAGCAGTTTCCCATAAGAGAACTCACCATCTGCCTGGACTTGCTCTGATGAAAAGAAACTAGTCCACATGACAAGAAACGTTCTACAGCGGCCTCTAGTGGACAAACACAGGTACCGCAGTCTAATATATTAAATATATATATATATATATATATATATATATAAAAAAATTTTTTTTTTTTTCTTGACCACTATTAAAATTATTACATTTTTTTAGTAGTTACAGGCATACACAGATATTAGCGGGAATACCATTAGGTAACAGACAGAAAGACAAATTAGGCTTGGGGGTCCCCCAATAGAACCAAGTTCCTGGGGGCCCCCACTTACCTGTTCCCCGCCGCAGGACTTTGTTTGGTCCACAAAAGCCCAAACTTCACCTATCACGGCAGGCATTGTAATCAAACCTTCAGGGACCGGGTTCCCAAGGATTCCACTCCCCTGGACCTGTATAGCACCCTGCACAGAAAACATCTTGGTCGTGGGTATGACCAGAGCTCTGGATCCCAGGGTCCAGCTCTCCTAAGAGAAGCATTACAGGCAAAACCTTGCTCTTCTCTGCAAGGCCCGGGTACTGACCGTTTAGCTATGAAGCTTTTTTGGTCGGATCCGGAATAGCTTACTGAGGCCCAAAAGAACCTGTACGCAAGCTCAGTGAAAAACACATGTTTCTTCTTGGCCAACACCTTAGACACTGGCAAAAAACTGAGGTGCTCCCGGATGGGAGGGGCTTATATAGGGGAGGGTACTTCCGGTTTTGGAAGTTGCCAGTGCCAGCACCTGACGGTATCTATATAACCCATTAGTAATGACTATGTCGCTCTGTGTCCTGTGATGTACGAGAAAGAAAAAGAGGGCAAAGGAGGATACTGATGTGCCTGTGTGGACTGAGAGATGAAAGGGGCACAGGAGGAGGAGGACACTGATGTGCCTGTGGACTGGAGAGGTGAAATGGGCACAGGAGGAGGACATTGATGTGGAGAGGTAATATGAAGGGGGACAAAGGAGGAAACTACTGTGAGGGGGTGAGGAGGACACTACTATGTCTGTGCAGCCTCTGACCACCTCTTGTATAATGTCCACAGTCTCTGACAATCTCCTGTATCATGTCTGCAGTCTCTGATCGTCTCTTGTTACTGTATCATGTCCGCAGTCTCTGACCATCTCCTGTTACTGTATCTTGTCTGCAGCCTCTGACCAACTCCTGTATCATGTCCGCAGCCTCTTACCTTCTCCTGTATCATGTCCACAGCCTCTGACCATCTCTTTTACCATGTTCACAGCCTCTGACCATCTCCTGTACCATGTCCACAGCCTCTTACCATCTCCTGTATCATGTCCGCAACCTCTGACCATCTGATGTCCACAGCCTCTGACCATCTCCTGTACCATGTCTGCAGCCTCTGACCATCTCCTGTACCATGTCCGCAGCTTCTGACAATCTCTTGTATCATGTCTGCTGCCTCTAACCATCTCTTGTATCATGTTCGCAGTCTCGGACCATCTCTTGTCTTTTATCATGTCTGCAGTCTCTGAGGGGGAGGCTGCAGAGGAGTCAAGAGTTGTAGCGCCACTGGAATGGGGGTCACAGGAGGAGTCAGATGTGTGTGGACTGTGGAGAGGAGACTACAGGATAAAACCAGAGCCGCCAAGCTGGAGCCATCTGACTGAGCCCTGTACGGTGCACCTGAGAGGAGGTCAGTGACAGTGCCACCAGGTGAAGTAGAATAATAAAGTATTGAACCAGGCAGGACTTCAGCAATGCAGGTTTATTAACAGCTGGTAACATACAGGTTTATGTTCAAAGTATTACAAGATACAGGTCTAATTTATACAGTTTCTTACAATGCAAGCATATTAGATATAGGTATTCCTATCCTCTAAACCAAATTGAAACAATTGTGAATTGTTCTCAACTTGAGCCAGAATGGGTCTTTTCTGACAATTCTTGGGAACCTGTCACCTGATAGGGACCAGTCGGTCGACCGGCCTCCGTTAACAGACGGAGGACTTTGGAATAAGGAATCCCGTGGTTTCTGAGATTCCCTTGTACGGTAACGGTCACCGGTGGTCTGGTCCCTTCACAAGGTTTTAGGTTCCGGCTCGACCAAGTTTGTGAGGGAAATTGACCTGAGACCACACTCTGGAACAAGTTAAGAAGTTTTCTCTATTTGACTCGTACGAGGAGACAAGTTAGGGACAGATATTTGCCTACTGGTTCTGACTGTCTGCCACCCGTGCAATAGGGCATAGACAAACAGTCAGCCTGATAGACGCCTATCTGAATAGATAATTGCCCACTGGTTCTGATCTCTATGACCTGTGCAATAGGGCAGCATACATAGAGTTCAGCCTTATGAGCTCCTATCTGACTTGTCTGTCAAACAATTGTAAAACTTGCATTTATATATATATGATTGGTTGCCAAGATCTACGTCAATGTAACACCTGTCCTACAACCAGACAAACTTAATTATTCCCAGAATTCCTATATGTTCATTAAAGTGATTTATAAATGGTTTTGTCCAATTAAAAACACCTGTGTAGAGACAATATGGAACCCAGGTGTGTTAGATCAAACCCTCCTCATCCTGATAAGACTCCACCAACAGATTTACGACTTTTGGGAGAATGAACTTTAAATAACCCCACCTTATGTGTTATATGTAACAGTTTTAATGAGGGCACAAGCAGACCTTTAATTAACCACTTAAGGACCGCCGCATGACGATATACGTCAACAGAATGTCACAGACAGGCATAAGGGCGTACAGGCATGTCCCCTTTAAGATGCTAGCCGTGGGTCGAGCTCGCGATCCGGTCCGGAGCTCCGTGACCGTGCCCGCGGGACCCGCGGACCCGATCGCCGCCGGTGTCCCGCGATCAGGTCACAGAGCTGAAGAAAGGGGAGAGGTAAGTGTAAACAAACCTTTCCCAGTTCTTCCTAGTGACACTGTCACTGATCGTCTGTCCCCTGTCATCGGGAACAGCGATCAGTGACGCCCCCTAACAGTTACAAGCACTCCCTAGGTCACACTTAACCCCTTCAGCACCCCCTACAGGTTAACCCCATTCACTGCCAGTGTAATTTTGACAGTAATCAGTGCATTTTTATAGCACTGATCGCTGTAAAAATGACAATGGTCCCAAAATGGTGTCAAAAGTGTCCGATGTGTCCGCCAAAATGTCGCAGTCACGATAAAAATCGCTGATCGCCGCCATTACTAGTAAAAAAATTTTTTTTATAAAAATGCCATAAAAACTATCCCCTATTTTGTAAATGCTATAACTTTTGCACAAACCAATCAATAAACGCTTATTGCGATTTTTTTTTTACCAAAAATATGTAGAAGAATACGCATCGGCCTAAACTGAGGAAATAAAAAATGTTTTTTTACAAATATATATAATAATATTTTGTGGATATTTATTATAGTAAAAAGTAAAAAATATTGAATTTTTTTCGAAATTGTCGCTCTATTTTTGTTTATAGCGCAACAAATTAAAACCGCAGAGGTGATCAAATACCACCAAAATAAATCTCTATTTGTGAGAAAAAAAGGACGTAAATTTTGTTTGGGAGCCACGTCGCACGACCGCGCAATTGTCAGTTAAACTACGCAGTGCCGAATCGGAAAAAGTGGCCTGGTCTTTGACCAGCGAAATGGTCCGGGGCTGAAGTGGTTAATCTACTGTACATAACTTTCCCATATTCCACATAATTATTTTAAACCACCTGTATCACTTATCTTTGATGGTGCTTATCTTATCAGCTATATTTCAACTATTGCCAGAATGTTCCTTGTTTAATTAGTGAACTTAAAATGAACTATCCCAATACACTTAAGAACACCTGTGTAAACTTGTGACTGTCTTATAATAAAATAGCAGTATGAAGCAGAGGTCATCTAAAGTTTAGCACTTAAAAATAAAGACGTTCTCTATATTTATACATTAATAAAGTTTAATAACTATTGGTTTACTATTGAATAATAATATTGATAAGACCATTACTATATAATAATAATAATATGAATAATAATTATGAATAATAATTATATTATCAATAAAACATATGCTAATCAATAAGAATAATATGAAATAATAATATGAAATACATTGGCTAATATGAGATTCTACAACACAGACCAGTCTCTGAAGGGGAAGGGGGATTGCTGATGTAAGGGGGGAGTGAATACAATAATGTAACAGGGCGCTGATATAATGGTTTCCCCCTACATTAATACCCCCCGTTACCTTAGTGTATTCACTCTGCAAAAAGTGGTTTCTGGTCACCAGAGTGCCCCCACATCAGAGTTCCTGGCATTCCTCTTTACATCAGAGTCTGTAGGATTCGCTCTTATGCCGCGTGCACACGATCGGAAATTCCGACAAGAAAAGTCCGATGTGAGCTTTTTATCAGAAATTCCGACCGTGTGTAGGCTCCATCTGACTTTTTCTGTCAGAATTTCCGCCAACAAAAGATTGAGAGCATGTTCTCTATTTTTCAGACGGAAAAAGTTTCTATCAGAAAATTTGCTCATCTATGCAATTCCGACTTGCAAAAAAACCTGCATGCTCAGAATCAAGCAGACGAGCCGAACTGCCTATTGAACTTCATTGATCTCGGCTCATCGTACGTCTTGTACGTCACCGCGTTCTTGACTGTTCAAATTTCCGACAAGATTTGTGTGACCGTGTGTATGCAACACAAGTTTGAGCCGACATTCCGTCAGAAAAAAAAACACGGTTTTCTTGTCAGAATTTCCGCTCGTGTGTACGTGGCATAACAGTGCAAGGGCAATGCTGCATACCCTGATGTAAGTGGGAACTCTTATGTAAAGGGAACGCAGTGGACTCTTATATAAGATGGTCTCTGGTCACCAGACCCCCCCCCCCCCCCCTTACATCAGAGTTCCCCCTTGGAAATTGTATGCTAAAGGCACATTTTGTTACTGATTTCTTTATCACATTAAACAGTGCTAAGAAATCCTTTTAGACAGCCAAACTGTATGTTTTAAATGTACTGTAGGTGCCCTTTAATCGCTTGCCGACCAGCCGCTGTCATTATACTGCGGCAGGTCGGCTCGTTCCCGCGGACCGTCGTAGCTGTACGTCGGTCTCTTTAAGCGGGATCCCTGTTCTGAGAGGAGAGGAGATGCAGATCGTGAGTTCCTACAAGCTGGGAACCACGATCTGTCATCTCCTATAGTGACTCCCCTCTCCCTACAGTTAAAACACACATTAGGGAACACAGTTAACCCCTTGATCGCCCCCTAGTGTTAACCCCTTCCCTGCCAGGGACATTTACACAGTAATCAGTGCATTTTTATAGCACGAATCGCTGTATAAATGCCAATGGTCCCAAAAATGTGTCAAAAGTGTCTGATATGTCCGCCATAATGTCGCAGTCCCGATAAAAATCGCAGATCGCCGCCATTACTAGTAAAAAAATAAATAATAAAAATGCCATAAATGTATCCCCTATTTTGTAGACACTATAATTTTGCGCAAACCAATCAATATACGCTTTTTGCGATTTTTATTACCAAAAATATGTAGAAAAATACATATCGGCCTAAACTGAGGAAAAAATTTGCTTTTTAAAAAAAAAAATGGGGCTATTTATTACAGCAAAAATAAAAACCGCAGAGGTGATCAAATACCATCAAAAGAAAGCTCTATTTGTGGGAAAAAAAGGACGTCAATTTTGTTTGGTTACAGCGTCTCACGACCGCGCAATTGTCAGTTAAATTAACGTAGTGCCAAATCGCAAAAAATGCTCTGGTCATTGAGCAGCCAATTCTTCTGGGGCTGAAGTGGTTAATGGAGCCAAAAGCTTGCCTTATTCATTTGTGTATTGGGCTCCCTCCCTGTAAAGTTTATGGTCAGCTTAAGGGCCAAAAACCAACAAATCCCATAGTCATGAACTTTATAAGACACTCAATATGTCAGCTCTATATAAATAAATAAAACAAACTATTACACTTTAAATCATATATTGTCCTTTGATTGAACATTTTAAACAATTACCAAAGCCAGTGTTTTCCAATAAAATCTGCCTGGCTGCATTTAGTATTTTAATGTACTTTTTTTTTAATACAGATTATAAAACCATTATGACCCATGTATGTAGCAGATTTATTCTCACAGTCACTGTCCACCTGGACTATTGTTTAAGCTGTGCATGTTATAGTTACATTGTTTAAAGACATTAGACGGTGTATTAAAGAACTGGCTGTGGAGGCCTTAATGACATTGCCAGATTGTCAATGAAGTGATTTCGGAGACTTTATGTCCATAATGAAAATAAACAAATCCAGAGTATTAAATGATCTTTTAACACTGAATTTTCTGCATGCAGTTGAAATTATACTCCTGAAGAAGAATGAGTAGTTATATATACACCCTATATAACCAAAAGTATTGGGACACCCGCCTTTACACGCACATGAACTTTAATGGAATCCCAGGCTTAGTCCGTAGGGTTCAATATTGAGTTGGCCCACCCTTTGCAGCTATAACATCTTCAACTCTTTCTGGGATATTTGTCCCCAAGGTTTAGAAGTGTGTCTTTGGGAATGTTTGACCATTCTTCCAGAAGCACATTTGTGAGGTCAGGGACTGATGTTGGACGAGAAGGCCTGGCTCGCAGTCTCTGCTCTAATTCATCCCAAAGATGTTCCATCGGGTTGAGGTCAGGACTCTGTGCAGGCTAGTCAAGTTCCTCCACCCCCAAACTCGCTCATCCATGTCTTTATGGACCTTGTTTTTGCACTGGTGTGCAGTCATGTTGGAACAGGAAGGGACCATCTCCAAACTTTTCCCACAAAGTTAGGAGCATGAAATTGTCCAAAATATCTTGGTATGCTGACAGCTTAAGAGTTCCCTTCACTGGAACTGCGGGGCCAAGCCCAACCCCTGAAAAACAACCCCACGCCATAATCTCCCCTCCACCAAATGATTGGAACCAGTGCACAAAGCAAGGTCCATAAGACATGGATGAGCGAGTTTGGGATGAGTTAGAGCGGAGACTGCGAGCCAGGCCTTCTCATCCACATCAGTGTCTGATCTCACAAATTCTGGAAGAATGGTCAAACATTCCCATAGACACTCCTAAACCTTGTAGACAGCCTTCTCAGAAGAGTTAAAGCTGTTATAGCTGCAAAGGGTGGGCCAACGCAATATTGAACCCTACGGACTAAGACTGGGATGTCATTAAAATTCATGTGCGTGTAAAGGCAGGTGTCCCAATACTTTTGGTAATATAGTGTATCTACTGCACACACCCCTGTAAAAATGCCAGGTTTCTGAGATGTAAAAAAATCAGACCAAGATAAATCACTTCTGATTTTTTTACCAGCTTTACTGTATTTGCTGACGTATAAGACTACCTTTTACACTTAAAAAAAAATGGCCAAAAAGCAGGGGTAGTCTTATACGCCGGGTCAGCTGCTCGGATGCCTGCTGGATGTGAGGTAATACTGTATGTAGCTTTGGCTACATACAGTATATACCGCTTAGCCAATCCCGGTGAGCGATGTATTCAAATGAATACAGAGCCTGCTCGGATTGGAGTAACAACCTCTGCCAATCCGAGCAGGCCACATACAGTAGCCTGCTCAGATTGGCTTTGAGAGTCAGAGAGGCGAGGGCTGATTATGTTACAGCCTCTGCCAATCCAAGCAGGCTTTGTATTCATTAATAGAATACATTGCTCACCGTGATTGGCTCCAGCAAGAAGGAAGAAGAATATGGCTCCAGCTCCAGCAAGAATGAAGAAGAATATATCTCCAGAAGGAAGAAATATGAAGCGTCGGAAGCCTCGGAAGAGGGGTCGTCTTATATGGTGAGTACAGGCAAAAAGTCGCCTTATACACCGGCAAATACGGTAATATGACCTATGCAATTCAATTAAAAACAAACTTAAATATTTAAGGGAGAAAAAGGTAATAAACTAAAACTAGCATAAATATGCACACCCTTAAACTAATACTTTGTTGGAGCATCTTTTGATTTTATGATAGCAGTCAGTCTTTTAGGGTAAGAGTCTATCAGCATGGCACATCTTGCCTTGGGAATCTTTGCCCACTGTTCCTTGCAAAAGTTCTCCAAATGTGTTAGACTGTGAGGCCATCTCCTGTGCACAGCCTTCTTTGGGTCACCCTACAGATTTTCAGTTGGATTAGTTGGGGCTCTGGCTGGGCCATTCCAAAACATTGATCTTCTTCTGGTGAAGCCATTCTTTTGTTGATTTGGAGGTATGCTTTGGGTTGTTGTCGTGCTGGTAAAATTCCTCTTCATCTTCAGGTTTTTAGCAGAGGCCTGAAGGTTTTGTGCCAATGTTGACTGATTTTTTAAACTGTTCATAAGTCCCTCAACCTTATCTAAAGTCCCAGTTCCATCTGAAGAAAAATAGCCTCAAAGCATAATGCTGCCACCACCATGTTTCATTGTGGGCTTGGTGTTTTTTGGTGATGCGTTAGTGTTGGTTTTTGCACCAAACATACTTTTTGGAAATATGGCCAAAAATTTCAATATTGGATTCATCATACCATAACACATTTTCCTGTATGCTTTTAGCAGTCTTTTTGTAGGATTTTGTGAACTGTAGCCAGGCTTGGATGTTTTTCCTAGTAAGAAAAGGCTTCCGTTGCACCATTCTACCCCTCAACCCAAATATTTGAAGAATACCGGAGATTGTTGTCAAATGAAGTAAACAACCAGTACTTGACAGAAATTCCTGAAGCTCCTTTAATTTATCTGTAGGCCTCTTGTCAGCCTTCCGGACCTTGCTTAAATTTGACTTTGGCATACATTTTATTAGGTAGATTAAAGGAGTTGTAAAGGCATTTTATGCATTAAGATAAAAAGCCTTCTGTGTGCAGCAGCCCCACTCAGCCCCTCAAACACTTACCTGAGGTCCCTCTCTGTCCAGCAATGTCCACCAGTGTCTCAGCCGTCCGATATTCTCCTTACCGATTGGCTGAGACACAGCAGCAGTGCCATTGGCTCCTGCTGCTGTCAAAGTCAGCTAGCCAATCAGGGGTGAGAGGGGGCCGGACCAGGTCAGGGCTCCGTGTCTGAATGGACACAGGGAGCTTTGACTCAGCTTGGGTGCCCCATAGCAAGCTGCTTGCTGTGGGGGCATTGAACAGGAGGGAGGGGCCAGGATCACCGAAAAGGGACACGAGAAGAGGAGGATCCAGGCTGCTCTGTGCAAATCCACCGCAAATCCACCGCAACAGAGCAGGTAAGTCTAACATGTTTGTTATTTTTATAGGAAAAAATAAATAAAAAAACTTTACAATCACTTTAAGATGTTATACTCCTCACCTACTGCTCATATTCAAGCTAATAATTTGTTTCTGCTCTATTTTCCCTCTTCAGGGTGCATGTTAGGGTTGTCCCCTCTCACCCCTTTTATTTGCACTAGTTGGAACCACTTGATGAAGCCATAAGAAATGCAGAGGACATACAGTAGCTGGATTTTGTAGACCTAAATCACACTTCACATTAATGATGCAATACTATTTCTGCAGCATATCTCTCATTCCCTGACAGCTCTAATGGCATTGTTTTCAAAATTTGGCAAAGGGTTTCTACAGTCAATTGTAATAAATCGGTTCTTATGCCAGTGGACATCATCACTGGAAATCTCCCTTATTCAGCTAGTCGAAACAGAGGGTGTCCACCTTTAAGTATTTGTGAAGTAACATTTCTACTCTACTATTTGACTATATACTGTTGAATGTAGAACCTCTTTTGACTAAATTAAAGGCTAACTGTAAGGTCTGATGTAAATGACCCTTGTCGGTTGTGGGAAGAGTACATTTAGTTAAAAATTATCTAAATGCCCCAGTTATTATGTGTTTTCCATAATGCACCAATCTGGATCAATCAGATGATTTTTAGACAGGTTGACTATTCAGGGATCTTATTTGAAGGCTAAAAAAGAAGACCCAGAATTAAACTTAAAACAATTCAACTCCCAAAGATGATGAAGAACTGGGGGTTTCTAATGCTAAACTATACTCTTTGGTCTCCCTATTCCAACAGGCTGCAGGGTAGGGTGTATTGTTATGACATCCTGCACTTTTACTCCTGCACAAAGTATAGCTTGCAATCAAAACAATTACCAAGCACACATGATATACACAATATACTGTATGCCATTATGGAAAACTCTGATCTTGCCAGAACCTTCTAACTTGCAGGGATTTAAGTATTGGAGGAGTAAAAGTGGGACCCCTGCCTGGCTGACGCTGCCGTCAAATTCCGTGATTTGAGTTCATCCCAGTGGGGTAATCACACACAGAGGGCTTCATCCATCCATCCATTTCTATGGTGCAATTTACACAGGGGAGGATATTCCAGATCTCTGGCTTCGTTCATTGTAAACAAAGTGTATTAGACCGCTATTAGGGGGTCACACTTCCCATGGTAAGCACGGTGTGAAATCATTGGCTGGTGACACTTCTACTATTTTTTCACCACTTTCATGGCATGTGGGACTTCTCATTTTGATTGCTCTGAAGTACCTATAAGGGATTGTGTATATATGGACTTTATTAGGTTCTAATATTCATTTTCATTTATCAATTAGTGTTGCACTATTGGTTTTATAATGCTAAACTATACTCTTTGGTCTCTCTATTCCAACAGGCTGCAGGGTAGGGTGTATTGTATTGAAACCTGCACTGTACCTGCTCTTTTACTCCTGCACAAAGTATAGCTTGCAATCAAAACAATTACCAAGCACACATGATATATACGCAATTTATTGTATGCCACTCTGGAAAAATCAGATCTTGCCAGAACCTTCTAACTTGGAGGGATTTGAGTATAACTTTACTTCATCAAATTTACCAGAATACCATCCTTGAATCTTTTCAGTCACTATCAGAAGAATATGGCCTTTGTAAACATTCCTTCTTTCAATACTTGCAATTATGTCATGTCCCATACCCCAGGCACAATCCCACAAATCTCCAGTAATATTTACCCCCTCTCCAACACTTACTGTACTTAAGTGGCACATACCACAGCTAGCAAAAAAAAAGAGATAGATAGCTGATGAATGTTCCACCCTCCTTTTATCCATTAAATCAAAGACTAATTCACTCTGTTAGGCATATTGGAGGCAGGACCTTGGTCCCATTGACACTGATCAATGGGACAAGCCTTAGCAATTACCTCCAAAGTTTCACCGTTGTCCTTGCTCGTGTGTACAAAATTACTTACACTCCACAAGGTAGACCACACACTGCAAAACCTTTTCTCGGGGCAGCCCTGAATTACCCAATTGTAAAAGATGCTCTGAGAAGAAGGCACTTTAATCCACATGTTCTGGAGATGTCTGAAATTATTCGAATACAGTTCATCTATTCATTTCAAACCTTAAAAGCACTGTACTCATTACAACTGCCCCTGGAACCTAAAATATGTTCATTGGGCATTTTCCCCATGGATCTAGTTCATAATTATCTACAACTAAAGCTCATCACAGATGGTTCGAATATCTGCCAGTTCAGCAGGGACGAGATTCAAACCATCTTTGGGCAGGCTGATTGTACCCAAGATGATCCATCGATCGTTGCCAGTGGCTACAGCTGCTAGCAATAACCACTGTTTTCCCGGCAGGGATGGCGGCCTGCGACCGCCCCCCCCCCATTCAGTGTTGATTGGGGAGTCAAGCGATTTTCTTTCTGCACTCATATATTGTCCAGAAACTGAATGGGCCTTTTCCACAACTCCATTATTCACACAGTGGAAGAATATGGTTAATATCTTACTAAAAATTAAAAGCTTATCAACACAGGGGTTGCCCTCAAATGTTCTTTGATGTGTGGATATCTTGGTTGACCTCCCCTAATCTATCCCCATCCCCAACTGGCCTGTCTAGATTAATGCATAATCTTGGCTTTAGACAAACTTCATTAATATTTTTTATGGTATATGATTTATCTGTCAATAATTTAGTGGTTAAATGTGATTTTATATACTGTTTTTGTACTCAGATTCTCCATTACCTTTATTCTTTGGTTATTGGAAAAGCCTGTACTTACTATTTGTTTTCTATATTCTTCTTACAATAATATGTAAAATGCAAAAAACTTTTTGTTCCAAACAAAAATTACCTGATTCAGAATTTTTTTTTTTATAGAGATCGATACATCAGACCAAAAAGAACGACAACTGACTGAGTAGGAAGGAGGGATGAGATATGGGAGACTGTGTGACACCAGCTAAGAAAAGTCAAGCAAGCAGAAAGATTTTGGCTAACAGCCAGTGAGATGCTGGAAACTGTAATAAGGGCAGATATGTCTACATTTATTTCTTTACTTTTGGTGTGGACATTAAAGGGCCATCTATATACCTTATATTTTGTGTCTATGGAGATATATGGTACTGCTGAACTGCTCTCATTTCCATTAACCACAAAATATTGATATGAATATTTTATTGATCGTTCCTTAATTACTTTTCCAGCTGCTTTGTATCGCCACTAAAAAACTCACAAGAGAGAAGAAAGTTTTAGGAAGGCTGGAAAAGTTACCATAAGATATTGTGTGTCTTCTTATTACCCAATAATTTATACAGTAAGTTGAAACACATGCGGAGAGGTTTAACGTGGTTATTAACCACTTCAATACCATGCACTTATGCACCTTCCCGCCCAGACCAATTTTCAGCTTTCAGTACTCTCACACTTTGAATGACAATTACTTAGTCATGCTACACTGTATCCAAACAAATTTTTTATCATTTTCTTCTCACAAATAGAGCTTTCTTTTGGTGGTATTTAATCGCCACTGGGTTTTTTATTTTTTGCGATATAAGCAAAAAAACAGCAATTTAAAAAAAAAAAAAAAAAAACTTTTTTGTAGTTTCTATTGTAAAATTTTGCAAATAAGTAATTTTTCTTCATAAATTTGTGCCAAAATGTATACGGCTACATATCTTTGGTAAAATGAACCCAAATTAGTGTATATTATTTAGTCTTTGTGAAAGTTATAGAGTCTACAAACTATGGTGGCAATCACTGAAAATTTATCACATCTGATCACGCCTGATGTACTGAAGGGATATCTCATTTCTTGAGACACTAACAAGCGAGGAAAGTACAAATACCCCAAAATTACCCCTTTTTGGAAAGTAGACAGTCCAAGGTATTTACTAAGAGGCGTGGTGAGTTTTTTGAAGTTGTATTTTTTTCCCACAATTCTTGGGAAAATTTAATTATTTTTTTTTTTTACACAAACTGGTCATATTAACAGTTTTTTTCTCTCACACAGCATATGCATAATTGCAACTACACCCCAAAATACATTCTGCTACTCCTCCTGAATGTAGCGATACCACATGTGTGAGACTTTTACACAGCCTGGCCATATACAGAGGCCCAACATTGAAGTAGCACTTTCAGGCGTTCTACAAGCATAAATCGCACATATCCTTTCTCAACCACCTATTACACTTTTGAAGGCCCTGGAGCACCAGGACAATGGAATTTTCCACAAAATGACCCCATTTTGGAAAGCACACACCCCAACGTATAATCTATGAAGCATTATGAGTCTTTTGAACGGTTCATTTTTTTCCAGAAGGTTTTGGAAAATGTGGAGAAAAAATGAAAATGCATTTTTTTTACACAAAGTTGTCCATTTATAAGATATTTCTAACGCATAGCATATACATAGCAAAAATGACACCCCAAAATGCATTCTGCTACTCCTCCTGAGTATAGCGATACCACATGTGTGAGACTTTTACACAGCCTGGCCATATACAGAGGCCCAACATTGAAGTAGCACTTTCAGGCGTTCTACAAGCATAAATCGCACATATCCTTTCTCAACCACCTATTACACTTTTGAAGGCCCTGGAGCACCAGGACAATGGAATTTTCCACAAAATGACCCCATTTTGGAAAGCACACACCCCAACGTATAATCTATGAAGCATTATGAGTCTTTTGAACGGTTCATTTTTTTCCAGAAGGTTTTGGAAAATGTGGAGAAAAAATGAAAATGCATTTTTTTTACACAAAGTTGTCCATTTATAAGATATTTCTAACGCATAGCATATACATAGCAAAAGTGACACCCCAAAATGCATTCTGCTACTCCTCCTGAGTATAGCGATACCACATGTGTGAGACTTTTACACAGCCTGGCCATATACAGAGGCCCAACATTGAAGTAGCACTTTCAGGCGTTCTACAAGCATAAATCGCACATATCCTTTCTCAACCACCTATTACACTTTTGAAGGCCCTGGAGCACCAGGACAATGGAATTTTCCACAAAATGACCCCATTTTGGAAAGCACACACCCCAACGTATAATCTATGAAGCATTATGAGTCTTTTGAACGGTTCATTTTTTTCCAGAAGGTTTTGGAAAATGTGGAGAAAAAATGAAAATGCATTTTTTTTACACAAAGTTGTCCATTTATAAGATATTTCTAACGCATAGCATATACATAGCAAAAATGACACCCCAAAATGCATTCTGCTACTCCTCCTGAGTATAGCGATACCACATGTGTGAGACTTTTACACAGCCTGGCCATATACAGAGGCCCAACATTGAAGTAGCACTTTCAGGCGTTCTACAAGCATAAATCGCACATATCCTTTCTCAACCACCTATTACACTTTTGAAGGCCCTGGAGCACCAGGACAATGGAATTTTCCACAAAATGACCCCATTTTGGAAAGCACACACCCCAATGTATAATCTATGAAGCATTATGAGTCTTTTGAACGGTTAATTTTTTTCCAGAAGGTTTTGGAAAATGTGGAGAAAAAATGAAAATGCATTTTTTTTACACAAAGTTGTCCATTTATAAGATATTTCTAACGCATAGCATATACATAGCAAAAATAACACCCCAAAATGCATTCTTCTACTCCTCCTGAGTATAGCGATACCACATGTGTGAGACTTTTACACAGCCTGGCCATATACAGAGGCCCAACATTGAAGTAGCACTTTCAGGCGTTCTACAAGCATAAATCGCACATATCCTTTCTCAACCACCTATTACAATTTTGAAGGCCCTGGAGCACCAGGACAATAGAATTTTCCACAAAATGACCCCATTTTTGAAAGCACACACCCCAACGTATAATCTATGAGGCATTATGAGTCTTTTGAACGGTTCATTTTTTTCCAGAAGGTTTTGGAAAATGTGGAGAAAAAATTAAAATGCATTTTTTTTACACAAAGTTGTCAATTTATAAGATATTTCTAACACATAATATGTACATAGCAAAAATTACACCCAAAAATGCATTCTGCTACTCCTCCTGAGTATGGCGATACCACATGTTTGAGACTTTTACACAGCCTGGCCACATACAGAGGCCCAACATCCAAGTAGCACCTCCAGGCATTCTAGCAGCATTAATTGCACATATCATTTTCTGACTACCGATCACATTTTTGAAGGCCCTTCATATATCTAACACATAGCAGGTACATACCAAATAACAAAAGATTACCTGTGGTTTTAGAAGTGCAGTGGTCCACAGAGGAGAGCATCGGTCCAGGCAGCAGGCAGGGATGAGGTCAGCGACAGCAAAAGCAATCATCCAGGCAGCAGGCAGGAATACTGTCCATAGTTCGCACAGGCAGAGATACTGTCAGCACAGCCAGAGCACAGCCAAAGCACAGGTCCAGGTAGCAGGCAGAGGTGTCCTATCCTATCCTATCGATGATATCTTCGATATATTGGAGGTAGTGGAGTCGGTGATTTTGAGTTGCTTTTTGGTAGCAGACAAACAAATTAAAAAGGGCCATGTGAAACAGGTGAAACGCAACTTTTTTGTGCCAATAATGGGACTTTCTGGTTGATAAGTAGGGCTGTAGCATCTGGTCGTTTAAATCCACCCCCCCCCCCATGTACAAATTGTAGTCGTGGACACATTCAGGCTTTACAATGGAGCCGCGTCTTCTTGGGATCTCCACCATGGTGTCATTGTGGATCGTAGAGAGGATGTGGACATCTTTCTTGTCCCTCCACTTCATGGCCAACACCTCCTCGTTCCTCATGGATGCCGATTCTCCAGGTCGCAATTTTTTTGTCAATAAATTTTGTGGGAATCCCTTCCGTTTTTTTTTTAAGGTACCGCAGGCCGGGGTTTGTTTACTGTAAAGGTGGCGAAAAAGGGGCAGGCTGGTATAATAATTATCAACATATAAATGGTAACCTTTTCCGAACAGGGGGTATGCCAACTCCCAGACAATTTTCCCACTGGTTCCAATATATGTGGGGCAATCACGGGGCTGGAGCTGGGAGTCTTTGCCTTCGTAGATCCTGAATTTGCAGACGTATCCAGTGGCTCAATCACATAATTTATTTAATTTTAACCCATACCTGGCTCTCTTGCTTGGTATGTACTGCTTGAACTGCAGTCGGCCGGTGAAATGTACGAGGGACTCGTCCACACAAATTTTTTGGTCTGGGATGAAAACGTCTTCAAATCGCTGGGAAAAGGCATTGATTAGGGGGCGTATCTTGTACAATTTGTCGTAGTTGGGATGATCTCGGGGAGGGCACTGTGAATTGTCATTGAAGTGGAGAAAGCGCATAATCATGTCGTATCTTTTCCTAGACATGACAGCGGAATATATGGGCATGTGTTGGATGGGGCGTTTGGACCAATATGAATGGACTTCGTTCTTTTTTGTAAGCCCCATATTGAACATAAGGCCCAAAAATAATTTAAATTCCTCCAATGTTAGACGCCGCCACTGGAACATGCGGGCGTAGGAAGAATTGGGGTTGGCAGCAATAAATTGGGATGCATACAGATTCGTTTGATCCACTATATTCTGCAGCAAATCTTGTGGGAAAAATAAACAAAAATAATCAAATTTAGAAAAATTTGTAGTGTCGGGCTGCACACCTGGCTGTGCGGTGAAAGGGGGGATGATAGCGGATCCTGAGTTGGCAGGCAACCATAAGGGGTTTGCCAGGGCATCGGGAAGGTAGGATTGGGGCTGGATTCTTCGGGTTGGGCGTGCATTTCCATTGCTTGTACTGGGCTCCTCTTCCTGGGGTATGGCGCTGCTGGTGGTGGGCAGTTCTCCTGATCTTGGTGCTGATCTTGGTGCTGATCTTGGTGCCGATCGCATTCTTTTGGGAGGGACGGTTTCCTCCGGGGACTCGGACTCTGAGCCACTATCCTCCACTGGCTCGTATTCCGAACCAGAATCAGATAATGGGAGCTCCCCGCTGCTCTCATCATCCGACATGGCAAGAATGGCATATGCCTCCTCAGGTGTGTAAACCCTTTGGGACATTATGGCAGTGCTTATTGGTGGGCCTGTGTAATGGTACTGCTGGTGGTAGTGGTGGCGGTCTGTGTGGTAGTACCGATGGAGGTATTAGTGGTGGGCCTGTGTGGTGGTACCGATGGCGGTATGGGTGGTGGTGGTACCAATGGCGGTACAGGTGGTGGTGGTACCGATGGCGGTACGGGTGGTGGTGGTGGCGGCAGTACCGGTGGCGGTACGGGTGGTGGTGGTAGCGATGGCGGTATGGGTGGTGGTGGTACCGATGGCGGTACAGGTGGTGGTGGTACCGATGGCGGTACAGGTGGTGGTGGTACGGGTGGTGATGGTACCGATGGCGGTACAGGTGGTGGTACAGGTGGTGGTGGCACTACCGACGGTGGTACGGGTGGTGGTACTGGTGGTGGTACCGATGGCGATACTAGTGGTGATACTGGTAGCGGGCCTGTGTGGCAGTATAGATGCTGGGCCTGGTGGCGGTACTGGTGGTGGTACTGGTACCGATGGCGGTACTGGTAGCCTGTGTGGCAGTGCCAATGGCGGTACTGATGGAGGTGGGCCTGTGACAGATGATTGACAGATGGGCTGATTGATTGATTGACAGATGGGTTGATTGATTAACAGATGGGGTGATTGATTGACAGGTGGGGTGATTGATTGACAGGTGGGGTGATTGATTGACAGGTGGGCTGATTGATTGACAGATGGGCTGATTGATTGACAGATGGGCTGATTGACAGATGGGCTGATTGGCTGGGCTGATTGATGTGCTGGGCTGTGTGACAGGTCCTCTTTATGGGGGGGGGGCGTGTTGTGCACTGTAAACTTATGTAGACAAACTACACTGAGCTAACTTACTGATCTCTTCTCTCTCCTCACAGATCGGTGTGTGAGGAGAGAGCAGGGATCAGGTAGTAACTCCTGTGGAGTTTGTTTACATTTGTGACCGGCTGTGATTGGACACAGCCGGTCACGTGGTAAACAGCCAATTCATTGGCTGTTTACTCTGATCGGGGACGCGCTGTGTCCAAGGGACACTCGCCTTCCCCGATCCCCGCTCTGCAAGCCTGTGGCGGGGCGCACGGAGCGCGCCGCTGAGTTTGTTTTGACAGGTGATCGGCTGTGACTTTGACACAGCCGATCACATGGTAAACAGCCAATGAAATTGGCTGTTTACCGTGATCGGGGTAGCGCTGTGTCCGAGGGACACATGCCGTCCCCGATCACCGCGCTGCGCGCCCCCGCGGGCGCGCGCAAGGCAATATCCTGCAGGACGTCATATGACGTCCAGTATCGATATTGCAACCACTTCCCGGACGTCAATTCGCTATTGACTGGGCGGGAAGTGGTTAAGAGAATATTTCTTGTAATAAACTGGGGCAGGTTGCTCTCTAGGAATTGGCGGATTTTCTTCAGAGTGTTCAGCAAGCTACTTCTGCTACTTCTGCTACTAGAGGGAAAGCCATTCTGTAGAGAAGAACTGATGTAAAGGCAGGGAGGAACCGGTCCATTCCTTTTGGAAAATTAAATTTTCACAGCTATTCTTAGCATATTACCAGCGTTGGGCTCTCAACAAGCAGTCTTTACGTAGGGTTGTTGAACACTATTGACAGGAATGTTGTCATGGGCCGGACTGGCGGCTATAGAGGAGGCAGGAGGTGGATCCTCTGTACCAGAGAGGGGATGACACGAATCGCACTGAGGGACCGGTTCTAAGCAGCTACCGGTTTTCCCCAGAGCCCGCCGCAAGGCAGGATGGACTTGCTGCGGCTGTAGCAACCAGGTCGTGTCCTCCAGTAGCGACTCCACCTCTCTGGCGGCTGAGGCCGGTGCGGTATACAAGGACTAGGCAGAGGCAAGGTCAGACGTAGCAAAATGTCAGGGCAGGCGGCAACGGTTCGTGGTCAGAAACAATGGCAGAAGGTCAGATACACAGGCAAGGCAAACTTCAAAACACTTCCACAAGGTACTAGGACAACAAGATCCAGCAAGGACAGGAAGGGGGAGTGGGTTTTTAAGTGTTTTGGAGTGTGACACAGTAATTGGACCAGGCACCAATCAATGGTGCACTGGCCCTTTAAATTTAAGAAGACCGGCGCGCGCGCACCCTAGAGAGCAGCGGGACCGCGCGCGCCGGGACGGGGCAGGGGGAGGAGGCCGGTGAGCAGGATGGGATGCGATCCGCGGGCGGACAGGTGCCGCCGCATGGATCGCATCCCCGCCAGCATCAGAGCAGCGCTCACGGTCAGAGGAGTCGACCGGAGCGCTGCAGGGGGACAGACGCCGCGGGCGCTCCGGGATGGATGGGACACCCGGAGCGCTCGGCGTTACAGTACCCCCCCCTTAGGTCTCCCCCTCTTCGGATGAGCTCTTTATCTAAAATGTTGGCCTCAGGTTCCCAGGACCTTTCCTCAGGACCACAGTTCTCCCAATCCACTAAAAAACATTTTTTTCCTTGGATGACCTTGGAGGCGAGGATCTCTTTCACCGAGAAGACATCGGAAGAACCAGAGACAGGAGCAGGAGCAGTGACCTTAGGGGAAAATCGGTTAAGAATGAGGGGTTTAAGAAGAGACACATGAAAAGAGTTGGGAATACGAAGAGAAGGAGGAAGGTGGAGCTTGTAAGAAACAGAATTGATTTGGTTTTTGATTTTAAATGGCCCGAGGTAACGAGGACCCAGCTTGTAGCTAGGTACCCGAAACCGAACATATTTGGAGGAGAGCCACACTTTGTCACCAGGGGCATAGACAGGAGAGATTCTTCTTTTTTTATCTGCATGTCTCTTCATGCGGGCAGAGGCCAGTGAGAGCGACCTTTGAGTCTCTTTCCAGATAGAGGCAAAGTCCTGAGTAAATTCATCCACGGCCGGAACTCCAGAAGACGTGGGAATGGGGAGGGGGGCAATGGGTGACGGCCGTAGACCACAAAGAAAGGCGACTTGGAGGAAGATTCAGAGTTCTTGAAATTGTATGAGAATTCTGCCCAGGGCAATAGGTCGACCCAATCGTCTTGACGGGCGGAGACAAAATGTCGTAGGTAGTCGCCAAGGACCTGGTTAACTCTCTCCACCTGTCCATTGGACTGCGGGTGATAAGCGGAAGAAAAATTCAACTTAATTTTTAGTTGAGTACAGAGAGCTCTCCAAAATTTTGAGATGAATTGAACACCTCTATCCGAGACGATATGTGAGGGCAGCCCATGGAGGCGGAAAATTTGAAGAAAAAAATGCTTCGCCAACTGAGGTGCAGTAGGCAGACCAGGGAGCGGGACAAAATGAGCCATTTTAGAAAAGCGGTCAACGATCACCCAGATGACAGTGTTACTACGAGACAAAGGGAGGTCCGTGATGAAATCCATGGCGATGTGGGACCATGGTTGTTCAGGCACAGGTAGGGGAAGGAGAAGACCTGCAGGCTTCTGGCGAGGCATCTTGTCACGTGCACAGATAGTGCAGGCCCGTACAAAGTCAGTCACATCCTCCTCCTGGGTAGGCCACCAATAGTGTCTGGCAATCAATTGTATGGATTTTTTGATCCCAGCGTGACCGGCTAGATGGGAGGAATGGCCCCACTTGAGTATCTGAAGCCGAAGGCGTGGAGGAACGAAAGTCTTTCCTGGAGGAATTGGCACGAGAGAAGCGGGAGCAGAGGAAATCAGACACTCAGGGGGTATGATGTGTTGAGGAGGAGTCTCGGTTTCAGAGGTATCGGAGAAACGGGACAAAGCATCAGCCCTGACATTTTTGTCTGCGGGCCGAAAATGGATCTGGAAGTTGAAGCGGGCAAAGAACAATGACCACCTGGCCTGGCGAGGATTTAGGCGCTGAGCGGACTGAAGGTAGGACACATTTTTATGGTCAGTGTAGATGGAGATAGGGTGAAGGGATCCTTCCAGGAGATGTCTCCACTCTTCTAATGCCAACTTGATGGCCAACAGTTCACGGTCACCTATGGAATAGTTTTTTTCCGGAGGGGAGAAAGTTTTAGAGAAAAAACCACAAGTGACGTTTTTCCCTTTAGCGTTTTTTTGAAGAAGCACAGCTCCGGCTCCTACCGAGGAGGCGTCGACTTCAAGGAAGAACGGCTTTAGAGGATCTGGCCGAGACAGGACAGGTGCAGAGGAGAAGGCGGTCTTAAGGCGAGTAAAGGCTTCCTCCGCTTGAGGCGGCCAGGACCTAGGATTTGCGTCTTTTTTGGTCAGTGCCCCTATAGGAGCAACGATGGTGGAGAAGTGGGGTATGAACTGACGATAGTAGTTGGCGAAACCAAGGAAGCGTTGGATAGCCCGAAGTCCAGAGGGGCGTGGCCAACCCAAGACTGCGGAGAGTTTGTCAGGGTCCATTTGAAGACCTTGTCCAGAGACCAGATAACCTAGGAAAGGAAGACTGCTGCGCTCAAAAAGGCATTTTTCTAATTTAGCGTAAAGATGATTTACGCGGAGGCGCTGGAGCACTTGACGGACATGGAGCCGATGTTCCTTAAGGTTGGCAGAGAAGATTAGGATGTCGTCAAGATAGACAACCACACAGGTATACAGTAGGTCCCGGAAGATTTCGTTGACAAAATCTTGAAAGACTGCAGGGGCGTTGCAAAGTCCGAACGGCATGACGAGATATTCAAAGTGACCGTCTCTGGTGTTAAATGCGGTTTTCCATTCATCTCCTTTACGGATTCTGATGAGGTTATAAGCGCCCCTGAGGTCCAATTTAGAAAAAACTTTTGCTCCGCGCAGACGGTCAAAGAGCTCCGAGATGAGAGGCAGAGGGTAACGGTTTTTAATAGTGATTTTATTGAGACCACGATAGTCTATGCAAGGACGTAGAGATCCGTCCTTCTTGGCCACGAAGAAGAAGCCCGCTCCGGCTGGAGAAGATGATTTCCTAATAAAACCTCTCTTGAGGTTCTCCTGAATGTATTCAGTCATGGCCTTGGTTTCAGGAGAGGAGAGAGGGTAAATTCTGCCACGGGGTGGTGTAGTACCTGGGAGCAAGTCAATGGGGCAGTCGTAGGGTCTATGTGGTGGTAAGACCTACGCCTGTTTTTTGCAAAAGACATCAGAAAAGTCCTGATAGGCCTTTGGAAGGCCAGGCAAAGGAGTAGTGATGGGGACTTGACAGGTCGGTACAGACTTAAGGCAATGTTTGTGACAGGAGTCACCCCAGGATTTGATGTCCCCAGTGGTCCAGTCGAGGGTAGGAGTGTGACGCTGGAGTCAGGGTAGGCCAAGAAGGATGTCAGAAGTACAGTTCGGCAAAACAAAGAATTCAATCTTTTCTTGGTGAAGAACACCAACGGACATGAGCAGGGGTTCGGTGCGGTAACGCACGGTACAATCCAAATTCTCTCCATTTACAGAGGAAATGAAGAAGGGTTTGATGAGACGGGTAACAGGAATGTTGAACCTGTTGATGAAAGAGGCTTCAATAAAGTTTCCTGCAGAACCAGAGTCCAGGAAGGCCACCGCAGGGAAGAGGGAGCCAGCAGAAGGAGAAATCCGCACAGGAATAGTCAGACGTGGAGAGGAAGAATTCACACCCAGTAACGCCTCTCCCACGTTCACTAGGTGCGGGCGTTTCCCTGATGCGGAGGACGAATAGGGCAGTCTTTTAGGAAGTGATCAGAGCTCGCACAATAAAGGCATAAGTTCTCGTTCCTACGGCGAGACCTCTCTTGTAGGGTCAGGCGAGACCGGTCCACTTGCATGGCCTCCTCGGCGGGAGGCACGGTAACAGGATGCATTGGATTCAGAAAGAGAGGAGCCAGGCGCGGATAACGCCTGGTGCGAACAAGATCTTTCTCCTGGCGAAGCTCTTGGCGTCTTTCGACGTAACGCATATCGATGCGGGTAGCTAAATGGATGAGTTCCGTCAAGGAAGAGGGTATCTCTCGTGAGGCCAGACAATCCTTGATGTGGCCGGATAAACCCTTCTTGAAGGTCGCGCAGAAAGCCTCATTATTCCAAGCTAACTCTGAGGCCAGTGTGTGGAACTGTATGGCATATTCGCCCACAGAAGAGTTTCCTTGGACAAGGTTAAGCAGGGCGGTTTCAGCGGACGAGGCTCGGGCTGGTTCCTCAAAAACGCTGCGAACCTCAGCAAAGAAGGACTGAACGGTGGCTGTAGCAGGGTCGTTGCGGTCCCAGAGTGGCGTGGCCCAGGCCAAGGCCTTTCCAGACAACAGAGAGACCACGAATGCCACTTTAGACCGTTCTGTGGAAAACTGGTCAGACATCATCTCAAGATGCAGGGAACATTGGGACAAGAATCCCCGGCACATCCTAGAATCCCCGTCAAATTTCTCCGGAAGAGACAGGCGAATTCTCGAGGTAGTAGCGGCAGCTCAGAGAGGGGAAGATGCTGGAGGCTGCGGCGGCAGAAGCTGCTGGACCATGGCGGTCAACTGCGACAGCTGCTGTCCTTGTTGGGCGATCTGTTGTGACTGCTGGGCAACCACGGTAGTGAGGTCAGCGAGATTTGGCAGCGGTACCTCAGCGGGATCCATGGCCGGATCTACTGTCACGGGCCGGACTGGCGGCTATAGAGGAGGCAGGAGGTGGATCCTCTGTACCAGAGAGGGGATGGCACGAATCACACTGAGGGACCGGTTCTAAGCAGCTACCGGTTTTCACCAGAGCCCGCCGCAAGGCAGGATGGACTTGCTGCGGGCGGCGGTAGCAACCAGGTCGTGTCCTTCAGTAACGACTCCACCTCTCTGGCGGCTGAGGCCGGTGCGGTATACAAGGACTAGGCAGAGGCAAGGTCAGACGTAGCAAAAGGTCACGGCAGGCGGCAACGGTTCGTGGTCAGAAACAATGGCAGAAGGTCAGATACACAGGCAAGGCAAACTTCAAAACACTTCCACAAGGTACTAGGACAACAAGATCCGGCAAGGACAGGAAGGGGGAGTGGGTTTTTAAGTGTTTTGGAGTGTGACACAGTAATTGGACCAGGCACCAATCAATGGTGCACTGGCCCTTTAAATTTAAGAAGACCGGCGCGCGCGCCCTAGAGAGCAGCGGGACCGCGCGCGCCGGGACGGAGCAGGGGGAGGAGGCCGGTGAGCAGGATGGGATGCGATCCGCGGGCGGACAGGTGCCGCCGCATGGATCGCATCCCCGCCAGCATCAGAGCAGCGCTCACGGTCAGAGGAGCCGACCGGAGCGCTGCAGGGGGACAGACGCCGCGGGCGCTCCGGGATGGATGGGACACCCGGAGCGCTCGGCGTTACAAATGTTTGTGCACCGCTGTAATTGTGTAAATGGGGTTGCTATTGTAAACACCAGTACAAGGTATGGGAGTATGCAAAAAATAGAGCTGTATACATCTGTACAGGCATTCATGTAAATGGCGGGCTGTGTACTGCACTTAGGCTTCCTGGGCCAAGAAAATACACCATCAATTATGCTGAACAGGCTCTTAAAGTGCATGTCCACCTAAAACATTTTTTGTTTAAGAGTGGGGAAGGATTAGAAGCCCTGTCAGGTTTTTACTACTATCCAGGGCTGATGAAAAATGAAAGAAAATCTCCAACAGGGATACATACAGCAAAAAAAAGCTTAGATGATGTTGGAAGGCAACATGTTTTATTTCATAATACAAGATGTGTTTTGAATATGAAATCTCCACATTCTTGGCGACTGACTGGAATGTAACAAGTTGCACATCAAAGTTTTGTAGAACAAAAGCTTGGCTCCTGACCAACTGGTGTGTTAAAATTGAAATCCTTGATTAACACTCTTCAAAGAGATTCATTGCTGAAGGTGGGCTACATAAGATCAAAGGACCAACAGTCAATGAAGATGACCAGAGTCACATAGCGATGAATCATGGATGGATGCTGCCCCTAGAGGCCAATACAGCAGAACGGACAGAAATACTGATTCGACAAAAACCTAGATGGGTTGGCAATGGGGTTGGGTCTGGACGGTGTATGGATGGAGTTTAAAAAGTGCACACAGAAGGGAAATCCTCTAGGGGACAACCTTACGTAACGTATCTTTGATGTTTTTGTTTTTTATGCTCTGTAATATTTTCCTTTAGTGTTTTTTATGATAGCATTTCCTATTTTTTGGGGAAATAAATAAGACGTTGTTTTACTAAGCAGTGTGTTTGTTTTCATAGCTAACCTTATATCATTGTACTATCAACAGTAACATTATCAAAGTTTTAATAGACTAGCTAGACAAGTTACTACGTATATGGAATAAATAGGTGGAATATCCACAGCCACCCAGGATAATATTATTTTTAGCATTTATTTCAGATGGCCTTCCTTTACTCTACTAAAAATGTGTTTCTGAACCTTTCCCCAGATCATGCAAAGTATTTACAGAATATATTCTGAGTAAGCAGTAAAAGCATTCAAGTACTCATTCAACTTTTAATGCCGTATATATGCATTGCGAGGTAATTAGCACAACATAAGCAGTGTGTTTGTGTATGAGAACAGAATCTTGACAGTAGGTGTTTCTATGGGGTTTGACATCATCTGAAATCTTGCTCTAGAGCAGTGGTTCTTAACCTTCTAGTGCCGTGACCCCTTGATAAAATTTCCCAAGTTGTGGGGACCCTTAACAGTAACATTTTCGTAGTGTGGGTTGTAAGCACCCAAGGCAAGACAAGGATTTTCCACCCCTAACCCACAGACATTTAGCGCTCCCTGAGTCCCTTCCACTCGTCCAGTATTAAAACCCCTTATAGTACTGTAGCGGCCTCCTCTCTTTCCTCTCTCTTATCAGCTCGTCTGTCTCTTGTCTAGGGGTACCTTAGAGGAGAGAGTGCGGGGTCACCACGCCAAGCCTTCACCGCAGATGTTTGTGTGGTGTAAGCAAAGTTCTTATTTTACCTTCGGGTCGGTGTTCTGCACCTGGAACCTCCAAAGAGAGTTACCTTGAACAATGTCTGCCAGAAAACGAGCCCCACACCATTAAAGTCCAACACTCCTTTATTCTTTTCAATCCAAAAGTGAACACAATCAGTTGGACTCCCTTAGAGAACAGAACAGACAAGGAGGTGTGGATGCGAGTAGGCCCAGACACAATGAACTCTCCACTTTCCTTCCTGAAAGTGGGATGCGGTCTCCGAGTGAGGGGGGATTTCCTTCCAGGCGGTCTCCGATGAGAGGCCCACCTGTCACTAGCAATATGCTGCACCAGGTCTTCAAGCAAGTATCTCCCACCGGTCCATTACGCCTTCCGAATTCGGGTACCCACTCCCGGGGTTCCCTAGGATCTCCTTCCCTCGCTGAACTCAGTGGTGGGCACTGAGCTCCAGACCTCCATCCGAGTACCTCACCCCAGGCTAAAAGTGCCTGGGATGGAACACGACCTCTGAACGTCCTCTAGGCCTAGGCCGCTTAGGGGACCGACACGAACCACCGCCCTCAGGCTGAAGGTGTCCGGGACTCGACTCCCTCCACCAAAAATGGCCGCCCCCTTTATACCCCCTTCCAGCAAGCACAGCGGGTTCCCCCCCACCATACAACCGCTGAGAGAGGCCAAAAAAAGGTACGCCACCGCAACGATGACTCAACCCCGGGCCCAAAGTGACAGCGCTACCTGGTGGGCCCCAGGGAACCATACATCACAGTTTCCCCACCAGATTCAAAAATAGGGAAGCATATACCCGCTACACTCTCCCCCTGGTGATTTGACACTGGTCCCCAGTGTCTGGAGCAAACTATGCCCTCAACGGCTGGCATAGCCCAGTCCAGAAACCAACTACAAATTGTACAAAATAAAACTTTTGAAAACTTGGTCAACTGAAGCAATTGTGTCTGAGCCTTACATGAAAGGGAAGGGAAACAACAACATTTTAACCATAACTTTAGAATCACATATTCACATTACACTTTTCCCCCACCCATCCTGACTCAGTGGTCTTGATGGGATGCTCTCCTGCAGAGGGAAAAAGAAAATTAACACGCATAAACCCTGACACATGTATTCGTGTAAGAGGAAAGAAACTTCTTTGTGAAGAAATCCCTTTTCTCCAAAGAGTGAGTGTGTGAAAAGTGTTAACGATGCGCAACACTGCCACCTGGTGACAGCGTCGCGGTAACTGCACTCATGGAACTTTCCTTCTTCTCTTGAGCCCTATCTACCCAAGAGTCCATGATCTCTTGCTGGAAAATTGAAGAACAAAAACAGGAACAGTCCTTCATTCCTCTGGGTAACAAGGACAACAAACCCCAGAACGTTCAGCAGCATAAAGAAACAGGAACGGAGTCTCTTTCCTTCTACAGATAGAAGCGGGGATGCGGCAGAACAAGTGGCTTCAAGTGCTGATCCATGGTCTCCAGATGATACTCAACATCCTCCCCTTCCTTCCGCCGGACCAGCACCTTGTCCGCGTGGATGTGCCGTCCCAACATCCATTTTGCCTTGCAATCTTTAAAACGCTGAGAGGCCTTGCGGGAGCATGCCAGGTACCTGCGGGCGTGTGGAACCTGAAGGTGGGTCCACACAAATTCATTGTACCAGCGCTCCCAGCACACTTCCACCTCATACAGCAACTCCTTGGACAAGTATGGATACTCCCATCCGTACTCAGCAGCAACCTTCTGGCCAAATAAGCGTTGTAGTCTCACCAGAGGAGGCATAGTGGCTTTGTCCCCTTCGCCAGGCAAAACTATTGAGTCCGGGTGACGAGGGACCTTGATTACATCTGATCTGGGCATAGGTGCCCGCAACAGCAGTCTCTTTTCCCCGGGCCCAGGTGTAGGGGGTACCGGGGATGTAAGGGCAGGTTGAAGACGGGACCCCTCTTCAGGCGCTGGTGCCTCCACCCGGGGTGTACTATCCCCGTAGACATGGGTGGGTCCCTGGTTCTGCGGGACGAGGCAAGAGGTACTTTGTCCCAGCCCTTTTCTGCAAACAGTTCATCAATAGCAACATCGTCTCCCACATCCGAGAGCGACTCCAGGTCAGAGGTGTCACACTCCTCCGCGGGTAAGTAGCCTGTAGTGGAGACTGAATTGCTACCTCTTCCCACACACCAAATCTCTCCGCCTGGCTTACCTCGGCCTTTACTTGAAGCGGGACGTCCGGAACTCTTATCAACGGATCCATCCGGGCCGGGCGTAAGCGGGTGAGATGGTCCACCACAACCGCTGGTCGGGGCTACCATACCGGTCTTTCTCTTCGGTGGTGGACACTGCCAGACAGTGATGACCGAGTCAGAATCCTCGGATTTCTCCCGTTGAGTACTCGCGACCTCCTCCGCGGTCGCTGCATTGCGCGCAGGGATGGCTGTCAAAGCAGTGATTCCTCCTCTCTGAGTGGTGCTGCCTGCAACACGGCCGGGGTAAATGGTTCTCGGCTTCTCAACCGCTGGATCTACTTCAAATAGAAACTCCCCACAGGCCTCGCATCGCCCGAATGGCTTCAGTTGGCACACCAGTCCCAATCAATCGGGACAAATCACACCCAGGGCCTCAACGTCCATGCACGAATACAAGGCGAATCGACCCCTTGGCTTTAGCCGGATCCCCGTATCTGTAACCGGAGCAGCAGCAGTCAGGGTCGTGGTGGAAGAGTGAACCGGAATCCACGATGTATGTCCGAACATGGTGACCTGCTGCTGATCCATCGCACACTGCAAGGTTTTGCGCCAACGTCCCACGTGTTGTCCTTCACACGTATTGGACTCCTCCCCTTTGCTCCAGTTCGCGGGTTTTTCTTCTTTTTCTTTCTGAGTCACGCCCACGAACTAAGCAGTGGGGGTGTGTCTGGTGGCGCAGTGCAAATAGAAGCCCCCACGTGTAGTCCTTCACACGGCTGAGCTCCCCCCTTTTCTCGCTCTTCTGCGCGGGCCTTTCCCTTCACTGGGTCATGTCCATGACTTCGAGCAGGGATGCACTTTGGCCAATAAATTGGCCCACCTACTCAGAACTCCTCCCGGCAGACACGTTCAATTCCGTAGTAACACGAACACCATACCAGACCCGAGCCCCCACGTGTAGCAGCCTCCTCTCTCTTCTCTCTCTTATCAGCTCGTCTGTCTCTTGTCTAGGGGTACCTTAGAGGAGAGAGTGCGGGGTCACCACGCCAAGCCTTCACCGCAGATGTTTGTGTGGTGTAAGCAAAGTTCTTATTTTACCTTCGGGTCGGTGTTCTACACCTGGAACCTCCAAAGAGAGTTACCTTGAACAATGTCTGCCAGAAAACGAGCCCCACACCATTAAAGTCCAACACTCCTTTATTCTTCTCAATGCAAAAGTGAACACAATCAGTTGGACTCCCTTAGAGAACAGAACAGACAAAGAGGTGTGGAGGCGAGTAGGCCCAGACACAATGAACTCTCCACTTTCCTTCCTGAAAGTGGGATGCGGTCTCCGAGCGAGGGGGGATTTCCTTCCAGGCGGTCTCCGATGAGAGGCCCACCTGTCACTGGCAATATGCTGCACCAGGTCTTCAAGCAAGTATCTCCCACCGGTCCATTACGCCATCCGGATTCGGGTACCCACTCCTGGGGTTCCCTAGGATCTCCTTCCCTTGCGGAACTCAGTGGTGGGCACTGAGCTCCAGACCTCCATCCGAGTACCTCACCCCAGGCTAAAGGTGCCTGGGATGGAACACGACCGCCGAACGTCCTCTAGGCCTAGGCCGCCTAGGGGACCGACACGAACCACCGCCCTCAGGCTGAAGGTGCCCGGGACTCGACTCCCTCCACCAAAAATGTCCGCCCCCTTTATACCCCCTCCCAGCAAGCACGGCGGGTTCCCCCCCACCATACAACCGCTGAGAGAGGCCAAAAAAAGGTACGCCACCGCAACGATGGCTCAACCCCGGGCCCAAAGTGACAGCGCCACCTGGTGGGTCCCAGGGAACCATACATCACAGTTTCCCCACCAGATTCAAAAATAGGGAAGCATATACCCGCTACAGTACATTTTAGGATGCACCACTATTTCTCTTTGTTCTCCTTTCTTTCCCTTTTATCTCTCTCTATCCTAATTCCTTTTTTTTTTTCCCCATCCCTCTCTAGCCATCTTTCTTGCTCTTTCTCTTATTCTTTCTCTCCCTTTTTCTTTGTTCCTCCCCCTTCCATGTATTCTCTATTTTTTTTTCTTTTTTTTCTCCTTGGTGTGGGGGGGGGGGTGGAATAGGATGAGTGGCAGTGCTGGGGGGAGTTCTGATCAGCCAACTTAGGTGCTCTTGATCAAGGTCATCTACTGATCTGAGAACTGTAGTGGGGACTTTTAATGGCAACTATAATCACAGGTAGTGTTACTCACTGTGTCTCTGGCTTCACTGTGTCTCCGACTTTGTGGGGTCTCGCTGCAGTGACACCTATGCCGAAATCAGCCGATAGGGTCTCCTCCAGCCCCTCCCACTTCACATTCCTCACCATTTAGCTGACCTTTAGTTTCTGTCCCCCAGCCATGCTGTGAACTAAATGGGCGGCTGCGAAGAGGCTGAGTGGGCAGCTGCGGGCTCCAGGAACAGCCCAGCTGGGGGGCCACAGGCTCCAGGGTCAGCCCTGCTGGGTGGTTGCAAAAAGGCTGGGAGAGCGGTGCGAGCTTCAGGATCAGCCCAGAATTCAGTGACCCCTGGCAAATTATCATTTGACCCCCAGGTTGAGAACCACTGCTCTAGAGCAACCTTTCACAACCCTTTTACCCCAGAAGAACCATTCAAATAATTTTCTGGTCTCAGGGAACCCCTACTAAAATTAATTTTTTGGGGGTTAGTGGGAAGAATACCCCCTTATTTAAAGGTTATTGGCTCTACCAAGTGGCATTGGACCCAAAATTAAACATGTACCTCAACCAACCTCCACAGGAGCTTCTCTAGAGTCTTTGATGTGATCTTTGAGAATCTCAGAGAATAAATAACTTCACATTTAAAGCAACTAAAGAGGTCAGGGATGGTAGGTTTTAAAATTTCTTATATTGCTTTTTATGCATATGTAAATAGTTTATTGTCTGTAGTCCATAGAACAGATGCACTTTATTTGTTTTACAAAAGGTTTTATTGGATTAAAAAAATAAAGATATTTTAAGAAGCAGTATACAATAAAGTAAAGCACAATAACAGAGTGCAAGAAGAGGATCAAGTGCATTATGACTGATATGAATACATCTGGAAAAGGTATGTCTGAAAAACTGTAAATGAAACAGGGAGTGCATTTGCATAGTGTAAGATCCTCAAAAAAAAATCTTTAATTGGTTAAAATAAATATATTGTTCCAACAAAATTAATAAAAAAGACATGCTTCTCCAATTTATATAAGTACCATTGCATTGAATAAACAAATGCACTCATTCCTCCATTAGTACTTAATTTGAAGACTGGCCTCTAGTATACTGGCTAAAGCATTTCCTTCCCCCTCCCACAGACCTTTTTACAGTCATGACTCTTTGACAGAAGCCGGGCGAATGGCTGGCTTCTGTCGGACCGGCTACCATACACACGGGCTGAATGTCAGGCAGTTTCTATTGATTCATCCGATGCCACCCGACATTTGGCCCATGTGTACTAGGCTTTAGGAACCATAGATTGTAAGCTCCTAGAGGGCAGGGGCTGACGTGAATTTATAATATACACTATATTACCAAAAGTATTGGGACACCTGCCTTCACACGCACATAAACTTTAATGGTATCCCAGTCTTAGTCCGTAGGGTTCAATATTGAGTTGGCCCACCCTTTGCAGCTATAACATCTTCAACTCTTATGGGAAGGCTGTCCACAAGGTTTAGGAGTGTGTCTATGGGAATGTTTGACCATTCTTCCAGAACGCATTTGTGAGGTCAGGCACTGATCTGGACGAGTAGGCCTGGCTCGCAGTCTCCGCTCTAATTCACCTCAAAGGTGTTCTATCAGGTTTGAGGTCAGGACTCTGCTCATCCATGTCTTTATGGACTTTGCTTTGTCCACTGGTCCAAATCATTTGGTGGAGGGAGGATTATTGTGTGGGGTTGTTTTTCAGGGGTTGGGCTTGGCTCCTAAGTTCCAGTGAAGGGAACTCTTAAGGCATCAGCATACCAAGGCATTTTGGACAATTTCATGCTCCCAACTTTTAGGGAACAGTTTGGGGCCCCTTCATGTTCCAACATGATTGCGCACCAGTGCATAAACAAGATCCATAAAGACATAGATGAGTGAGTTTGGGGGTGGAGGAACTTGACTGGCCAGCACCGAATCCTGACCTCAACCCGATAGAACACCTTTGGGATAAATTCGAGCGGAGACTGGCCTTCTTGTTCTCATCAGTGCCTGACCTCACAAATGCGCTTCTGGAAGAATGGTCAAACATTCACATAGAAACACTCCTAAGCCCTATGGATAGCCTTCCCAGAAGATTTGAAGCTGTAAAAGCTGCAAAGGGAATTCATCTGTTAAAAAAAAGCTGCAAAGGGTGGGCCAACTCAATAATGAACCCTACGGACTAAGACTAGGATGCCATTAAAGTTCATGTGCGTGTAATGGCAGGTGTCTCAATACTTTTGGTAATATAGCGTATATGTAAAGCGCTGCGTAAATTGACGGTGCTATATAAGTATCTGAAATAAATAAATATATAAAATAAATTAATTAAGTAAGCAATTGGGAGTAAGGGGCTGTCAGGGTTGGGCTCAGTCCTTCCTTCTCTTAGCTGGCCGCTCAGCTGTTGGCTAATTGTCAGCTCTTATCTCTCCACAGTGACTAACCTGTTGATGATTTCCTGCTCGTCAGTCCTGCCTACTTAAGCCGTCCAGCCCAGATGATCTCTGCCTTCGCCTTGGTCAACATCACAGAGACTATCTCCTGCATTCTCGTTAAAGACTTACTTGGCTGACATTCTTTCTGGCTCCAGATCCTGCTTGCTGTTCCACTACGCTGATCCCTGGCTTCCTGACTTCCTGGCTTGTCTGAATATCCGTTCCTGTTACCGAACTTTGGCTATGTTTTGACCAGGGGCGGATCCAGGGGGGGGGCAACAGGGCAATTGCCCCCCCCCGAGACCATCTGTCACACTCACTTGCTTCCTCAGGTTTGTTTTTTGTCCTCTAGACCCCAAACTTGGCACACATGTATCCCCATGTCTCCTCTACAAGTGTGCAAAGTTTGATGTCTGGGAGACCTACGGCCAGGGAGAACCGATTTTTCAAACCCGGGCACTCCTTCCATAGACTCCCATGTTAAAAATCAGTCTAGTCATGGGTACAGTGAAGCATGGGCACAGTGAGGCACAGTGAGGCATACAGATGGACACCCTAGGCTTATACTCGAGTCAATACGTTTTCCCAGTTTTTTGGGGTAAAATTAGGTGCCTCGGCTTATATTCGGTTCGGCTTATACTCGAATATATACAGTACTTGTTCTGCGGCTACCGCTGCCTCTCTGAGTCTCTCTCTCAGTTTCTCACATCAGCCGATCAGCGGCGTCGAGAGAGAGACTCGTCTAATGTAGTTACGCAGCGCACTGACACGATACCAGGAGCGGAGGAGGAGGTGGGTGGAGCCTCTTCCCTGCACTCGTTGCTAACGCCTGGGCCGCTTGGCGCTTGGCGTCTAGCAACAAGTGACGTCAGTGAGTCACGTCGGGCCGCTCTGCAGGCAGGTGCGATAGCGTGTGGCTCCACAGATGGGTAAGAAAGTGTGTTGGCAGCGCAGGTGAGAGTGAGAGAGCAGGCTCATCTCTCATCGCCCATGCCTGCCCTGTATTCCTGCAGTGATTTCCGCCCTCACTGTGCAGGCAGCAGAGAGATTACATTATCTCTCTGCTGCCTGACTCTGGGAGTCTGGGACACAGCAAGAGACAACCAAAACTACACCTTAGCAGGCAAGTTAGTGACAATCCGCAAATTGTGTCAGGTGACGTGGCAAATGACAATCTGCATCTGGTGGCAGGCAAGTGACAATCAGCAAAGTGTGGCAGGTGAGTGGCAAGTGACAATCCGCAAGGTGTGGCTCGTGACAATCCGCAAGGTGTGGCAGGTGATATGGCAAGTGACAATCCACAAGGTGTGGCAAGTGACAATCCACAAGATGTGGCAGGTGACGTGGCAAGTGACAATCCGCAACATGTGGCAAGTGACATGCTCAGGGCTCCCACTAATTGCAGGCGACGGTGCCAAGTGACACACTCGGGGTTCCCACTGATTCTGCATTGAACTATTTAATTTTATATTACAATGTAATAATAGAAATAATGCGCTTCAATCATCCTGATACCACAACAACCATGGTGCCGGGATGATTGAAGCGCCGACACCAGCCATTTCCCCGATAAATTTCCCACAAAAAAAACATATTTTTTGGCAGTGCCCCTCCCGAGAAAAGACTCTGGATCCGCCCCTGGTTTTGACTAAATTTGTTCTATTTTCTTTTATTATTAAACAAGTGTGATTTAACTGTACTTTTGTCTCGGTCTGTTTAATGGTTTTTGACAGGGGCTGAGCCTGGAGTATGGCTTCAAGTTAAGTTGAGCTTTAAAGACTTTCATTCAAGATGCCCAGACTTGAGCTGAAGAACCAGGATAAAGCTCACTTTAAAATAAACCCGTCCTGAAGGCTGCTATTGATGACCTCCTTCTAAAAAAAAAAGCTAGCAGCCTAGTTGTAATACTGTGCCACTAGCTTTAAAGAGAAACTGAACTCTGGAAGATGTGGTTAAAAGCCTGGTCACAAGCATTGTCTGTGGTCTCCCTGCTGATCTTTCCCTATTACTGATTTACCAAGTCTGGTTCTGCATTGTGTCTCTGTGTAGAGACAGCCATCTTAAGGTTATGCTTCCTCATGTCAGAGCCTCCAGGACAAAGGGAACAGTGAGCAGCACAGCAGCCACATCACTAAATCACACTCCAAATCTCCTAAGATTAGCATTCAGGGCAGCAGTGCCTTAGATCTCACATTGCAGATATACAGCTATGAGGCTGTAGGTACAGGAGCACCTCGGTACAATCACATACGAAGAAGTGCACTGCTTAGGCAGAATTAACATCTATACATGTTTTTAATAACATAACAAATCTTCATTTTTTTAGTTCAAGTTATTGGTTCTAAATTACTGACATTCTTAGCTTCTTCTGGGGAAAAACTGCTTTAAACATTTCTGATGCATCTAATGCATTTAACCAAAATGGTTAAATTTCAATGAACTGTCAAGATTTTCACTGAAATTTAAAATAAATTAACACTCAGTTTTGTTCATCCCTGTTAAAGAATACAGCTCTCCTTGCTGGAGAATGCAAAAGGGGATTTACATCCCCTGACAACCACAACCATTTGTATTCAAAAAGGTAAGGTACAGGTATATTCCTAAAAAAAAAAAAAAAAAAGCACAAGCGCACATCTTAGAGAGAACTGAAAACATAGTTTTTATATTCTCTTTATTAATTTTCTTGCATATTCAAATTAACATTGTACATGCTTATTTATATTTACTTTTCGCAACAATAAATTAGCAAAATATTATCAATGTAAGTTTCACTCTGTTAACCCTCATCCCTCCCTCCTTCCCCCCTCCCCCTTTACTATTTTCTCATATTAGGTTTTTTCCTATTTTCCATTCTTCCATTTACACATTATTCAAAGTTTATTTTTGTTTTCATTTATTTTCCTTGTGCCATTTTTCTTACTCTCTTTCCCTCTCACTCTCCGCTTTACAGGGGTATCCCTATTTTTTCCAACCACGGGTTCCACACCTTTTCAAACTCTCTTGTGTTCCCTCTCTTAATATATACTACCCTCTCCTTCCATATTGTTGCGGTGACTGTATTAGCCCATTCTCTCACTGAGGGGGGGGGGGGGTCTTCTGCCTGCCATCTTTGCGCTATCAATTTTCTAGCATGAAAAAGGCATCTAAGCACTGCTTTTGTTATACTGGTCGCTCTGCTTGTTCCCTCCTCTAGTCCCAGGACACACATTCTAGGGTCCATTTCTATTGTTGTCATATATGTCCTATTTATACTATCCAGTACCCCTGTCCAATACCTAAATAATTTCGGGCACCTCCATAGCATGTGTATCAGGTCCCCTGTGTCTTGACATCTGGGACACCCTGCATCTGCTCTCCACCCAAAGTCAAACAGCCTTTTTGGTGTATAGTATGTCCTATGTAATAACATTAAGAATATATACCTGTACCATCATTGTGATTTGTTTTTATACCTTGACCATTTCTATAATAAAAATCGTTTGTAAACAAAAAAAAAAAAAAAGAATCAAAATTTCTGGGCCGGTGAAACAGATACATGGTGTCCACTCTCTAGTACCTTTTTCCATTGCCCCCCGGATATGGGCCCCAGATCTTCCTCCCATTTCCCTCTGCTTTTGAGATGTTCAGGAGCTGTAATACTTCCTTTGCATAAGTGTGGGTATATTTCGGATATACGGCCCCCAGTCTCACTCTGGTTGCCCAATCTCTGAAAGATAGGGGATTTATGCCAGGTTGGCCCCTGTCTATCAAACTGCATATCTAATGCATGTCTAATTTGCAAATATCTGTAAAATGTATGTTTAGGGACATCATATTCCTCTCTGAGTGTAGCAAAAGTTTTTAGGATTTCTTCCTCATACAGCTGGGCCAACCTAGTTATCCCCTTCCCTTCCCATTCCTTAATTTTCCCCATCGGCTCCAACTCCTGAAGATTCCTATTATCCCAAAGCGGTGTATATTCTGTCTCTCCTTCCAATCCCCCTATTGCTTTCACAGCTTTCCACACCTTTATTACCATCTTGACCGTAGGGGATTTGTATAGAAATGAATTTGCCTCCAGTGCCTCCATCACCAACTTATGGGGTGACCCCATTGTCATCAGCCGCCCATTTGTATCCCCTCCCATCTCTGATCTCATTCCTATCTGCTGCAGCTGTGCTGCCAGGAAATAACACCGTGGGTGCGGTACTGCCATGCCTCCCTCCCTTGTTGACAGTTGCAGGGTCTGTAGTCCTATCCTTGCTTGGCCTCCTTTCCATATTAATTCTCTAAATAGTGTATCAATTTTCTTAAACCATTTCTTATGTATCCATGTTGGTGTATTATGCAATACATATAATAATTGTGGCATCCACAGCATTTTGATCAGGTTACATCTCCCTGCAACTGACAGTGGGAGCCGCCGCCATATTTGAATTTTATTTTTAAATTTAGACAGGAGGGGAACTATGTTGTTATTTATATATTTATTGGGGTCAATTGTTATATGTATTCCCAGGTATTTCATTGTATCCACCATTTCTAATTGGGGTATTTCTGCTAAGGTTTGATTGGCAATGGGATCCACTGGCATCAAGGCTGATTTTTCCCAATTTTTAACCAATCCTGAGAGTCTACCAAATTCTCCAAAGATACTCATAGCCTGCTTAAGTGAATGATCTGTGTCCCCCAAGAAGAGAAGAACATCATCCGCATATAATGCGATTCTCTCTTCTCCTGTCGGTCTCACAAATCCTTTAATTTTTATGTTCGTTCTTATTGCTATGGCCAGTGGCACCATTGCTAGCGCAAAAAGCAGGGGTGACAATGGGCACCCCTGCCTTGTGCCCCTCTCCAATTTAATCTTACCTGAGTAATCATTGTTAACTCTAATTTTTGCGCTTGGGTCACTATACAGGATTTTTATCCATCTAATCACTGATGGACCAAAACCAAATGCTCCTAGAACATGCCAGATATACCCCCACTCCACGCTATCAAACGTCTTAACAACATCTAAGGACATAACTGCCCTTGTACCCATATTCTGTGTTGGAATTTGTAGGTTAAGGAATACCCTTCTAATATTCATACTAGTTGATCTACTGGGGATAAACCCAGTTTGATCCTGATGTATTAGTCTTGAAATAATTTTGTTTAATCTAGTTGCCATTATTGTGGCCAATATTTTAGCGTCTGAGCAAAGCAGGGAGATGGGCCTATAGGATGAGGTCTCTAGTGGATCTTTCCCTTCCTTATGCAGGACTATAATTATTGCTTCTGACATTGACTTAGGTAATTCCCCCTCCTCCCTTGCCCAATTCAGTGTTTTAAGGAGTTCCGGCAATAGCACTTTCCCGTAATGTTTATAAGTTTCTATAGGGAGTCCATCAGGTCCAGGCGATTTCTGATTGGCCATCTCTGCAACTGCTAACTGTACTTCTTCAAGAGTTATTGGAGCCTCCATTCCCTCTTTCTCTGCTTCAGTAAGAATTGGTATTTTAATTTTCCCAAAGAATATTTCCAATTCCTCCTCTCCCACTGCACCCTGCGATTTATATAATTTATCATAATATTCCCTAAAGGTATCTGTGATCTCTGATACCCGAGTAGAGATTTCTCCTTTCAAAGTCCTAATCGCGGGTACTGCGGATGGGGAGGAATTGGTTTGCACTAAATGTGCCAGCATTCTTCCCACACTCTCCCCCTCCCCAAATGCGGCTTGTTTCTGAAATAATCTTTTATTCTCAGATTTTTTAATCATTACTATTTTATGTTCTTGTTGTTTATTCATCCATATTCCTTGTCGCTCTGATGTTGGGTTTTCAACATATTCCTTTTCTGCATTCACCAATTCCTGCCTTATCCTATTCTCCTCCTCTCTGGATGCCTTTTTAATTTTTGCCACTTGTTGAATACATATTCCCCTTAAAAAAGCCTTCAGCATATCCCACATCACTCCCTGCGTCACGTTCCTTCATTAAATTCTATAAACTCTTGTAATTTGTCTAGAATCTCCTCAGGGCCTCCGATAACTTCAAACCATAAAGGGTTCATCCTCCATACTCCCCTGGTTTTATTCCCTTCTAAATTTACCAGAACTGTCACTAACGAGTGATCTGACACCCCTCTCGGCTGATATACTATGTTTTTTATTATCTGGGATGCTTCCGTATTACCTAGAACTAGGTCTATCCTAGAAAGTGTTGAATAGGAACTAGAGAAACAGGAATACTGTCGCACATCTGGGTTCCTCACTCTCCATATATCAAACAAACCAGCTTCTTGTAGAATTTGATACAATCGACTCTCTGGAGGATTTGGTTCCCTTCCCCCTGGAAACCTATCCCATTTTCTATTTATGACCTCATTAAAATCCCCCACTGCTATGATTGGCATCCCCATCTTATCCACCATAAATTCCATTAGCTTATATATAACCTCCATTTTAAAGGGCGGGGGTATATAAATATTTGCAAGAACATATTCTCTACTCTCTATTACACAGTGAAGAAAAATATAGCGCCCCTCCTTTAACCATTACTGACACACCTCTGGAATAAGAGGTGTGTACTGAGTGGTATTGGTGTTGGAACTTCTTACTTTGAACTTGTTGTATAGTAATTTTAGTCAGGTGAGTCTCTTGGAGACAGATCAGTCCCACCTCATACATTTCCAGCATATCAAATACTGCAGCTCTCTTAGCAGGGGTACCCAACCCACGGACATTCCAAGACCCCATTTTCATTACTCTGGACTGCATAAAACAATCAATTCATTCAAGAAGGTATCAACTAACCAAAACACAAGTTGCCTGAAATAAATTACCAACAGAATCATAAATCTCTCATAGCGATACATTGTGATTAAAACTTTTGACTTCCCCCTATACCACACCGTGCAAAAATATTCTATCCTTTTCTTTTCCCATCCTTTCTCTTTAAAAATTATGATGATATGATTTACTCCACCTTTTACTACCAATTTACTTAATTGTTTTATCATTATTTAGTGACGTCATTGTACTCTTTTCTTTTCTTTTACCCCTGCAAAAAGTGCTATATTTCTTTTTTTTCCAAGAAAAAAAAAAAAGAAAACAAATGTGCTCCATATATATATTTGTGTAAATTTTAGCCATAATTTTAAATTCCAACCTTTTTGTGTTCCTTGTGATAATTCATTTTGGTCCCTCCCTCCCCCCTCCCCCCTACACCTTTCTAGGTATTCCCTAGGGGCTTTTTTTGTGAACGGTCCATACATCTCCCCACTCCCCCCTTTTATATCTTCCATCCTCCCTGAAAACAACTGAGAACTGAAAACATAATCATACCTCCCAACTTTTTGAGATGGGAACGAGGGACACCTATAAGAAAAAGTAGGTAGACATAGGTCACCCCCTGACACGCTTCCTTAAAGAGGAATTATACCACTACTATTCCTTTATACTGGCTTCTGAAATGTAAAAATGCAGCATATTAGAAATTGGATGAAAGGTTTAGCATTGTGAAACACTTTATTATACAACTATATGGATCAGACCAAAAATGAGGGACAAATGAGGAGGAAAGAGGTACAGAGGGACTTTGTTCTGAATCAGGGACAGTCCCTCGAAATCAGGGACAGTTGGGAGCTATGCATAACATTTGCAAGTTTTTGGAATTTCCAAGAAAAATACATTTCTTTTTTTTTTTTTTTCTTTTTCTTTTTTTTTTACTGTCTTTCAATATGTCAGGGCAGAAAAAACTGATTCACTAACATAGTATAGGCATATAGACCCAGAGCAGGCCAAATATATATACAAATTTCTGTGTAGGCAATACAACCAAAGTAAACAAGATGGAAGATACATTTATTTTAATCTGCAGCAGATCAGGTGCTTCCTCTCCCCACTGACCTGCAGAGAATGGAATTTAAACATTGAGTGAAACACATCTGTTCTCTCCTCTCTGTATATATGTGATGCATTTAACATTCACCATAAAGAACACACCTCTGATGGGAACAATAGTACATATGGGAATAGTTAACAATAGATAAAGTTAAATTGGCTATGCATGATGCAATTCTGAATGTTATTACACGGACTCACAAATGTGGCTGTAAATAATTAGCATGACTTATTCTGGTGATAAATGAAAAAGTATAAGCGACTGAGGGGACTCTGTAGCAATTTTTGCTTTTAAAGCATGATTTAAGCCAGAGGCAGACAAATTGATGTCAAATTTAGTAACTCGTTCTGCCAAGTAGCTAGTGGGCTTTTCTACGTATCTAAAAGCCCCAGGTTACCTCTGACTACCATAGAAATGGTTTGGCACCACCAGTGTTAATTTAGTTGACTAAAACGACGAAAGCCCCATACACACAGTAGGACTTTTTGACAACAAACTTCTAAATTCCCAGGTTTTCAAAAAAATCCGACTGTGTGTACGCTCCATCGGACAAACTTTTTCGGTTTTCATCGGACAAAAGTACGCTCTGCAAACAGACAAACTTTTCGGCAACAAAAGTCCTACAGTGCAAAGTCCTGCCGTGTGTACAGAAATCTATCGGACTTTAGTCCAAAGTACTGGTGAATATGAAAAAGTGTAGCGCTTATGTTACCAACACATATCAAATGTTGCAAACATGCATATATATGAAATCTTAATTTCAGTGACACCAAGTGACTGAGTGTGATCCGTCAAAAAAATATATATGTGTAACAAATAAATCAGAACGAAGCAGTCCTCGATTGTGACCACACACAAATAACAGTCCCAAAGTTGTAGAAAAAACTGCAAGGTTAAAATTAAAAGTCCCACATGGATATGACTATCTCTGTGAAAGGATAGAGACACCACCACCGATGTAAGGAGGAGACTTACCAGATGGTGTTGACTTGGTGAAGTGTATACCACCCAAATCAAAACAGGCTTATATAATCGGCCAGCAAGATTTATCCAGCTGGTCCTGAATCCGCATATCAGTCAGCACCGCAAATTCCCGTAAACACCAGGAAGTGTAAATACATGTAGTCTTGTTGGAGCCAGAGATACGGTAACCACATAACATGCGTAATGGGAAAAAAACTCACATGTGAATGGGTCCATCCGTCGCGTTTCAACTAAACAGTCATCATCTGGGGACTGTTTAGTTGAAACGCGTTGGGTGGACCCATTCACACACATCGCTCTTGCACTTTGTGATATGCCTATGATGTTCTTCCAAATGTGAGAGTTCATTTTTTTATCTTTTTTAATAAATACTACCGGTACCTTGTATGGTATCACACTATGATGTTTTTTTTGGGCCGCACAGTTCTTGTGGGCCGCACAGCAGAAATCTTGCAGGCAGGGCCGCCGTCAGGGGGGTACAGGCATTACACCTGTAAGGGGCCCGGTTGGTAACCACCCCTTTATTTTTTATTTTTTTGTAAGGGGCCAGAGGTCCCCAGGGCCCCGGATGGTATTTTTTGTATTTCTTTTATGTATTTTTTATAAAAAACAAAAAAAAATTAATTAAATTTTTTTTTTTTTTATTATTTCTTTTTGTAAGGGGCCCAAAGGTCCGGAGGTCCCCGGATGGTAAACCCTTTTTTTATGCATTTTTTATTTAAAAAAAATTATATTTATTTTATTTTTTTATTTTTTTTCATTTATTTTTTGTAAGTGGCCCAGAGGTCCCCAGGGCCCCGGATGGCAACCCCCCTTTTTTTTATAAAAAAAATGTTTTATTATATTTTTTTTATAATTTTTTATTTTTTTGTAAGGGGCCCAGAGGTCCCCAGGGCCCCGAATGGCAACCCCCCTTCTTTTAAGTTCTTTCTGTGTTCGTCAGCATCCAAAGCCCCCTCCCGACTTCAACAATTTGCTGCGACCCAAAGCCCCCCGCTTCTCAATTTGTGGCACCCCCCCGCTTCTCAACTCGCGGTAGCCCCCCCTGCTTCTCAATTTGCGGCGGCAGCACCCCCCGCTTCTCAATTTTCAATTTGCGGCAGCACCTCCCGGTTCTCCTCTGCTCCAGGGGGCCCATGCCTGAAGCTGTGTAAGGGGCCCCAAAATTCCTGATGGTGGCCCTGCTTGCAGGACATGCAAGTATACATCTTGGGGGGGGGGTTGTTGCAGGTCACTTATCTGTACTAAACAGGTCATAACTGTACTAAAAAAATTCTAACCCTTTAAGGAAGGTCACACAGTATACAGCACTCCCGATGTTTACTGTAGATTAGAAGCAGAAAGGGTTACTAGAAGCATGGATGGGGAATGCTCTCTCTATATGTTCTAGAATGCTTTGGTTTTAAACCTAAAACACCTGGTCATAGATGTGTAAGATTCAATATTTATCACTTTATCACAGGTTTAGGTCTCTTCAATTCCTGCTTTTACAGGAGATACTGAGAGCAGTGGAGTCACAGGCTCCTGTGAGGTGGGAGCGGGGGCATGGATTACTGGTGTTGCGTGTGTCTATGGACACACACAGCCTGGCTTGGGATCAAGGAGGGACCAACAGCGCTAACAGGGACTGGAGAGGAGGTAAGCAATCTTTCTGTGAAATTATCGTTACACAGAGCAAGCAAGTATAACCTCTTTTTTATAAAAGAAAAAAAAAATAGACTTTAGTATCACATTAAGATGATTAGGGGACAACAGTTATATCTCATGGTAGCAATAGACACTCAAGCTAATCATTCTCATGGGAAGAAGAAATTTGCCTGGTAGCATCTCTGGCAATATCTTGCCACTCTCCCGGACTTTTTGTCGATAAGGATTGCCACCATACATACTGGTAACATTTTTCTGTTGTTTTACTCAGCAGCTGGAATTCATATGTGCATATGATGCATAGGTCACGGTGCAAAGAACAGTGATGACCTACAAAACATTGTAACCTATAGCAACAAATCAGAGATCAATAATCACTGAGATAACTAGAGGAAACTGAATTTCAGTGGTTGCTAAGGGGGGTTAGTGCTACATATTTAAAACATCTGAATCTCTCTCTTGAATTATTAATATAATACATTCTTACCTTTCATGGATAGCTGTGTGTTCTCCTAATATTTTGTATTCTATTGCTTTTGGAGCAATAGCGTCAGCTCAATGTCAAGGCTTTTACAGAGGCTGCCTATCTACTAGCTCATCTTTAAAAAGAGGCATTTTTTGCAGAAGAGATGTAAAATTGTCAATTAAAGTCTGTAGGTTTTCATTTTCTCTAAAAGCGACTCTGCCATGGGATTAAAAATGGCCAAAGCTACTCCATACATAGCACAGCATTATACTTAATAGTCCAATGACCTGTTTGCTGAAAGTTAGCCCTGTAGCAGAGCTCCTGGCACTGGTCCTACACAACATTTCCCTTTGTGTGGAAGAAAGTGTTTCCCACTTGCTGATGTGGCTTCCAACGCCTCCTAGTACATAGGGCCAGCAGTGATTAGGGGTCAGCAGGAGTAAAAACACGGACCAGTAGGAGGACCCACTATTCAACCACCCCCAAGGAACAGAATATAATTAGCACTGGATGCTCTGCTACATAGTGAAGTTTTTGCAAAGCAGTTTATAGACAAGTAAAGATAAAGCGGATTTTCACAGGTAGTGCTTTTGGCATTTTCCTAACCCCCTGACAGGGTTGCTTTAAAATTTATTTTGCTACCTGACAGCAGTGGCGGCCCATCCATTAGGGGCGCATATCCCCTCCACCCTATCCATGCGCCTGGCCCCCTAATCTACACGCAGGGCACCAGATGCATGGATTCCAATGGGGGGGGGGGGGTTTGAAGCATGTGATTAGAGACAGAGGCACGAATAGGCTTCAAAAAAGGGTGGGCCCATCCAGTTGTGTGACAATAGCAAGTTAATATTCACTATTCTCACACTTATCCTTCTCCCGGTCAATTAGAAAGTGGGTCCTGAGACCCGTCACCCGATTAGCTGAAAGGACAGGCGATTCTATTGGACGCCTAGGTGGAGGAGGGAGGAGACGCACGGCGGAAGCCAATGTGATGCAGAGGAGGAGACGCCCCCCCGCCACCCATCGCCCATAGGAGCGCTACCCGCCCAGAACCTAGATGGGGTAAGTGCAGGGCTGGATGACTGACCGCGAGACCCCCCGGGGGGGGGGGGTGAGGTGGTTGTTTGCCACCCCCGAAAAAAAAAAAAAGCCGCCACTGCTTGACACATTTATGAGTATTAGTTATTAGCACTGAGCTGGGGCAGAGGGTAAGTAAGAGAATACAACTAAAAGAACAAATAGCAGTCCCTGAGACCCAAGGTTTTACTGTTATAATACTTCAAGGAGTATAATTCTCTAGGGTAATGAACCAGCAGGTGTCTCTAAGCTGTTAGAAAACCACAAAATTGTTGAAATTTTTGCAGATTTATTAAAAAAGAAAAACTGAAATATCACCTTTGCTCAGTATTTAGTAGAAGCACCCTTTTGATCTAATACAGCCATGAGTCTTTTTGGAAAAGATGCAACAAGTTTTTCACACCTGGATTTGGGGATCCTCTGCCATTCCTCCTTGCAGATCCTCTCCAGTTCTGTCAGGTTGCATGGCAAACGTTGGTGGACAGACATTTTTAGGTCTCTCCAGAGATGCTCAATTGGGTTTAAGTCAGGGCTCTGGTTAGGCCATTCAAGAACAGTCACGGAGTTGTTGTGAAGCCACTCCTTCATTATTTTAGCTGTGTGTGCTTAGGGTCATTGTCTTGTTGGAAGGTAAACCTTCGGCTCAGTCTGAGGTCCTGAGCACTCTGGAGAAGGTTTTCGTCCAGGATATACCTGTACTTGGCCGCATTCATCTTTCCCTCGATTGCAACCAGTCGTCCTGTCCCTGCAGCTGAAAAACACCCCCACAGCATGATGCTTCCACCACCATGCTTCACTGTTGGGACTGTATTGGACAGGTGATGAGCAGTGCCTGGTTTTCTCCACACATACCGCTTAAAATTAAGGCCAAAAAGTTCTATCTTGGTCTCATCAGACCAGAGAATCTTATTTCTCACCATCTTGGAGTTCTTCAGGTGTTTTTTTAGCAAACTCCATGCAGGCTTTCATTTGTCTTGCACTGAGGAGAGGCTTCCGTCCGGCCATAAAGCCCCTACTGGTGGAGGGCTGAAGTGATGGTTGACTTTCTACAACTTTCTCCCATCTCCCGACTGCATCTCTGGAGCTCAGCCACAGTGATCTTTGGGTTCTTCTTTACCTCTCTCATCAAGGCTTTTCTCCTCCTATAGATCAGTTTGGCCGGCGGCCAGCTCTACGAAGGGTTCTGGTCGTCCCAAACGTCTTCCATTTAAGAATTATGGAGGCCACTGTGCTCTTAGGAACCTTAAGTGCAGCAGAATTTTTTTTGTAACCTTGGCCAGATCTATGCCTTGCCACAATTCTGTCTCTGAGCTCTTCAGGCAGTTCCTTTGACCTCATGATTCTCATTTGCTCTGACATGCACTGTGAGCTGTAAGGTCTTATATAGACAGGTGTGTGGCTTTCCTAATCAAGTCCAATCAGTATAATCAAACCCAGCTGGACTCAAATGAAGGTGTAGAACCATCTCAAGGATGATCAGAAGAAATGGACAGCACCTGAGTTAAATATATTAGTGTCACAGCAAAGGGTCTGAATACTGAGGACCATGTGATATTTCCGTTTTTCTTTTTTAATAAATATGCAAAAATGTCAACAATTCTGGGTTTTTCTGTCAATATGGGGTGCTGTGTGTACATTAATGAGGAAAAAAAATGAACTTAAATGATTTTAGCAAATGGCTGCAATATAACAAAGAGTGAAACATTTAATGGGGTCTGAATACTTTCCGTACCCACTGTATATATGATGTGGAAATGTAATCAAGTAGCATCTATGAATAAAGCTCGACATGTTTTGTGAATATCTATCACTCTTCAAGAGCAGATGCAAGGTAGGTATCTATAAAAAGTATGTTAAGGGTTAAATAGATCTATCTAAGGGGAGGAAAGATAGACAAATACACCCACGTGTACGTACTGATCAACTATGAGTCTGGGTGCAAGTGTGGAGGGCTGAGAGCCAGCCTGGAAGAACTCCTAAACTGTTTCTTCTGTACAAACTCACAGTCCTTTGTAGGTAACTGCTTGCAGGAGTGTATTCCCCTCCCTCTGTGGATCTGGTCCCAGCTCCACCACTCAGCAGATCCTACCAGCTTTCCTGGCTGCTCCGGAGATCTCTAAGGGTAAGGATAAACGGAAGAAGCACTCTGTTGTCCCTCCAGAAAGCTGATTACATATAGAAGACTTTCCCCTTGTAGTATCCCTGGGTGTGCTGATGTACTCACTGTTCTCTCCTTGCTCCTACTGCTCCCAGGAGATGGGATCCTTCCGGATCCAGGCCAAGCCTCCAACCTGCGAGGCCCATCTAGACCTTGAGGCCCCCTCAAGGCCACGACAGACTCCTCAGCACTTCATCTCAATCTTCCACCCGATTCCCCCCTGCCAGCATGACTCATCCATACTTAAGGGCTAGCTCAACCATCCTGCCAGGCCCACTGCCTGGGGATTGGCCAAGCTCCCCTGAGTATGCAGATCAATCCTCCTGGCCTCCACCCTCTAACCTCTAGAAGTTTCTCCAAACTTCCAGACCCAGGGGGAATCACCAGAGACTTGTCTGCGTGAGTCATCCAGCCTAATATAAATAAGCCCTGACCCAGATTCCATGACTCATGCTTAATCACAAGCCAAACTATGTTTTTCCTACTCTTACATTAGTAGCACACTAGAGGGTGCTACATATTTAACAACACATTTGAATGCCTCCAATAGTCTGTGCACAGGTGCACTTTAAGCCAGTAAACGTTCCTTAGCACATGTCTTGTGCCTAAGGCTTGGATTTAGGACAGCAGTACCAGACCTTTCTCTGCATTCCATATTTACTTTCTAAAGTTTTAAAGCAAGCCTAATAGTTTATTCATAAAAACAAAGCATGTGTTTTATATACTAGCAAGAATATCCACTGTAATGTGGTTCTAATTAAAGTGTGGGAAAACATGCCAAAACAAGGTTTTCCCTATTGTTCACAATGTCTTGGAAGACCTTTTGTTATAATAAGTGAATATATTAAAAAATAAAGACTATTTTTAACAAAGAAGTCTGGTCCAAATTTTGCAATACTTTAAACGCTTGTAACTCTTACAGGATTTATAGAGTCATTCTATATGTTTCAGAATTCCCATTTAATATGAAAGAGAATTTTGTCCAATAACAACATTTAGTTGGCTTCAACTTAAAGAATTTGACATAGAGGATAAATATTAACACATACACTCTTTCTAAAGTGATTCCAAGCTGAATTATAGAAAAAAAGAAAAAAGAAAAATAAGTGTTACTTATACTGTATATAAGATGCAGTCAAATTTCCAATTTTGTTTGAGAGAACAAAATTCATATGCAAAAGCTGATTTATATACAAGAGGAGCAAAGAGATGGAGCTGTTTAATTTCTGTCTCTTAATGGAACGATATGGGCAGCACCACCCAAAAACACACATCAGGGATTGCAGAATCTGGCAGACATGGGTTACATACAATGTAAATGAAATTAGAATGTATCATCTGCCAAAAAATTCCTTTTTAATTTTGGATAGAGCTAGGAAGGGTTAGAATTTTTCTGTTGCCCTGTTGGTGAGCATTTTTCTGACTTCATGTTCCAGTGGCAATATGTCACTCAAACAGGAGGTGAGGAAACATTTTCCATAGAGACAAGGGTAACAATAAAACCACATTAAATAGGTGATTGATTAAACCCTGCGATCTAATACTTTACACTCAGAATGTGGTGGGACTCCAGAAATGTGTGTGTGACAAATTAATGAAAATACTAAATATACTGTATATATATATATATATATATATATATATATATATATATATATATATAGCACTTCCCCCGAAGGAGCTGCTGAGAATTTTGGGCCTGCATTCTGTCTTTCAACCCCAGAAAATTGGCTCAACCCCCTTGGCACAATTGTACAGCAATATTAGTGTAAAACACAAATGGGAGATGGAAACACAGTAAGATCACACAGTACTGTATAATTGGAGAGGAAAAAACTGCGCCAACCCCCTTAACCTAAATCCAAACCCAGTCCCAACAGGGATACTAGGCTTATTAAATACACAAGGTAAAAAAAAAACAACAGGTATTTCACCAAAATAGTCCAATAGATATTATTCAATTGGTCTAAGACAAGTCCACAAATCCTTATGGCAGGAAAAACAGGAGTATCACACCACAGTGGCTAATCCAAACTTGTTGTGAGGTATCCACCACCAAAGGAAGGGGTAGCAGCTTACCAGAGGGCAAGCGGTATGGGACATTCGACTGTAACCCAGCTGTGGCCTTTAGTGTTGTAGTAGTAATCCTCCTCTGGTGAACCGGTATACTCAGTTCAGATGGTCCGCATATCCATACATTCGGATCAAAGTCACCTCTGTCCTTTGCTAGCAGTCGTCACTGTACTGTATAATTACCGTCACCTAGGCACTCGTCACCTTACCCGCTGTAGCAAGAGATAGAGTCTCACACCAGTGTAACTTGACCAGTTGAATAATGTTTACTTGACAAGAATGAAACAGTTATTGTACAAACATATATGGCTATGCACAGATCCCTGTAAAGGCCATAGAGACACAACTAATCAGTGTTTTACTTAGCATTTAACCTGCATACCATAACCTGGGGGAAGGTGGATGTGAGTAGGTGTACAGTGGAGAAAATTCCCAATACTATGCGGCTGTATTGTAACACCTCCCCACTAATTCCCACACACACGCACCAACAACAGAAGAGCAATAACAAATGAAAATAGTCACATTCAGTATAAAGAGTCTATGCTGCTGAATGGCTCCCTCTAGAGGACAGTTCCACCCTGTAGTATCCCTATGCGAAAAGCTTTGAGAATAGTAAAGCGATGGCTGTTTCTTGAAACTCAATCCGTCTTCAGCTAGCTCTGTTGGTGCACTTATTTGTAATCCAAGGAAGATAGAATAAGGTAACAACTGTAAAGATGTTGTGTAGTTACAAAGGAAACCGCTATCTCTGTTCTTCCGGCTGTACCACACTCAGGTGTCACGAATTCCTAGCTGTGGCACTACAGGTGTCAGAGCTAGTAGTCTGGGTAACAGGAAAACACTTCTACAAACTCAGTCACAACTTAGTAGGCAAGTGCCTTCTCACCGCTATGAGTCCTTAGCCCACTGGTATGCTCCGTCCGGAACTCCCTGACAAATGTCTCTGGGATGGATGATGGCGCCGGTTCACAGCACGGCCACTCACAGAGCGCTGATGAATGGGTGTCTCCAAATTCTATGAAGCGTGGGCCAATCCGCCTGCTCAATCAGCCAAGCTGTTCACGAGGATCCCTCTGTCAGGCGATCCGCTCTTCAAATCTAGGCCCAGGCTCTCTCAGCCCTGGGCCTACTCACACAGGCCTCTTGCTAGATGAAAAATGGCGTCCAGAGAGAGCAAGCACCGGCCACGCCGCCTCTTTTATCCGCTCCCCCAGCGGGCTGTGCGATTTCCAATTTCATCCTGGTAACACAGTGGCATTGTGGGTACTTGTAGTCTTCTCTCCGCTATTGCCAATAGAGTCACTTCCTCCTTCACTACATTTCCCACCATGCAGTACTTCAAGGTTTAACGAACCCAAACAAAAGTTTTATTGGCACTAAATGAAACGGACACCAGAGGGAGCCAAACCCTGAAATAATAATACAACGCATTCTTTAGGGATACTTTGATGGTAGAACCTTGCTACACACTCCCCCCACTTGAAATCTTTGGTCCCCAAAGACAGTAGAAGTATGTGACCTGTTACATGCTTTTTATACACAAGAGGAGAGAAACAATTAGTGTGCACAAACAATTTGCCCTTGCATAAAACCCTGGCAGAGGAACCTCCCACCAATGAGCTTGGGAAGGGAGGTTGTTCTGCCTACAGGCCACCTTAACTGGAATGGCCCAGCCAGATGTGCCAGGGGGTGAGCTGGGGTTGGCCTCCACTAAATATGAAGTGGAAGGACCAGGCGTCTCAAGAGTCCTTTTTGAGGTGAACACAGCTTCCTCAGAGCTCTCACCCAACATGTCATAGGTCAGTCTCTTGGGAGGGGGGAATAGCCCTTCTCTCTCTCTGTTCTTTTGGCTCTGGTGCTGCAGGCACATTGGACTCTGCTTCGTCTACAGTTTATTCTTCCTGCATATCAGCCTCAATTTCCACTTCTATAAATGATTGGGCATCTTCAGGGTCTGCTGTTGGCAGGGAAACTTGAGTGTCTTCCAACTCCTCAGAAAGCAGGCTTTGGGGCACAAATTCAGGAGCCTCTGGTCTGAGAGTGCCAGCGTCTGTCACTTTAGGTGGAGACGAAGGGGAGGTTGCAAACTCTGGCAGTTGAGGTGGCCACAACCAGTCTATCTCCATCTCTTCATCTTCGCGGTCCTCATCCTCTCCAGCGGGAGGTACAGACTAAGACCTAGTGACCGGTCAGGATCTCCGAGAGGCCGTGGAAGTGGACTGTGAATCCAGCTGTGGTGACAAACGAACTGCTTCTGATAGGGCAGTAGATGGTTGGGATGCCAAGTCTTCAGCGGGCCTATGCTCCCTTCTGGTCTGATCTGGTACACTGGGAGTCCTGGCAGCTGCTTACAAATGACATAAGGCTGTGACTTCCAGCGGTCAGCTAACTTGTGTTTTCCAGGGACACCCAGATTCCTTAGTAGCACCCGGTCACCTGGTTACAAATCCTGCACTCGAACCCTGAGATCAAAGTTCTTTTTATTTTTTAGTCCCCGTGCCTCGGAGGTAGCTTGGGCCTTGTCATAGGCGGTCTTCAGACTTTTCCGCAGGCGATCTACATATCCTCTATGGGAGGTTGCTGAGGTATGGTCTAAGGATGTGCCTAAGGCCAAGTCTACTGGCAACCGGGCCTCCCGTCCGAACATTAGACGGTAAGGGGAGTATCCCGTGGCATCGTTTGCAGTGTTATTATAAGCGTGCACAATGGTGGCTACATGCTTGCTCCAGTGCTGCTTTTTCTCTGAATTCAAAGTCCCAAGCATATCCAGGAGGGTTTGGTTGAACCTCTCTGGCTGAGGGTCCCCTTGAGGATGGTATGGGGTGGTCCTGGACTTCTTAATGCCTAACAGGTCTAAAAGTCTCTTGATGAGGCTGCTCTTAAAATCTCTCCCTTGATCTGAGTGGATACGTTGGGGCAGGCCATAGTGCACAAAGAACTTCTCCACTAAGATCCTGGCCACTGTGGATGCTTGTTGATCCCTTGTGGGGAAGGCCCGGGCATACCTGGTGAAGTGTCACTACCAGGATATTTTCCTGTCCACTCAGATCAGGCTCCAAGCACAGAAAGTCAATGCACACCAGTTCCATGGGTCCCTGACTCTGAAGATGGCCCATGGGGGCGGCTCGGGGGGCAAAGTCTTCCTTTGAATGCATCTGATACAGGAGTGGCAGTAGCCCTCGACTTCAGCCCGCATGCAGGGCCAGTAGAATTGGTCCCTCACCAGATGGAAAGTCCTCTCGGGCCCTAGGTGGCCATGGTTGTCGTGAAGAGAAGTTAATACTGTCTCACTGTGTTTTCTTGGTAAAAATAACTGCCATTTTTCTTCAAGACCATCAGAGGGGCCCCTTCGGTAGACCACCCCTTGATGCAGCTGCAACCGATCCCACTCTCAGTGCAGTAGACGGGCCTCTTTCGGGGAATCAGTGAGAAGCATGTCAGGGCGTTGATTCTCCAAAGCCTTCAATGCCAAGTTACCAAGGGGATCTTATAACTGGTCCCTTCGCAGATCCTTTTTAGAAAGTTTTGGCAGACCTTCATCCCCAACTTGGGTGACATTGCAGTAATACTTGGGGATACCAGCAGCGGAAACTCCAATGTCTTCGGCCCTGGACCCTCCTCCAGCGTAGTGTTCTGCTCCTTGATACAAGGCTCGTACTCCTTCAGGTGTCAGCCGGGTCCACTCTTCTATAGAGTCACTGGAGCAATGAGTCCTTCTTGACAGAGCGTCTGCATCTTTGTTCCCGACCCCGGTCAATACTTCAGACTGAAAGTAAACCCTGATAGGGCAGCCAACCATTTGTGGCCTGTGGCATCCAACTTGGCAGTGGTAAGGATGTAGGTGAGAGGATTGTTGTCGGTCTTAATCGCAAACTTTGCCCCGTATAGATAATCCCTCAGTTTATCCACCACTGCCTACTTCAAGGCCAGAAACTCGAGTTTGTGTGTGGGGTAGTTCTTCTCAGCGGGTGCCAAGCAACGGCTCACATAAGCAACAGGCCGTAGGTGACCATCATCTTCCTGGTACAGCACCCTGCCTAACCCATCTCGACTGGCATCAACGTGCAGTTCATATGGCTTGGTTGTGTCTGCATAGGCCAATACTGGTGCAGTTGTTAGGCTCCATTTCAGCTGCCTAAAAGCCTCTTTACATTGGGCAGTCCACTGGTCCCGAATGGACTCTTTGGGTTTTCTGGGCCCTCCAGCTGATCTCACAGGCTTAACTGAATCTGGGTCATCGTCTTCCTCTTTGCTTTTTAGTAGCTCATTGAGTAGGCGAGCTATCTTCGTGAACCCCTCTACGAATCTCCGGTAATAGGAGCAGAACCCCAGAAATGACCTAAGCTTGGTCACATTAGTGGGTCTCGCCCAAGAGGTGATGACTTCCAGCTTTTGAGGGTCTGTGGCCACTCCATCAGCAGACACAATGTGGCCAAGATAGTTGACCGAAGATTGGTAAAACTGGCACTTCTCTATGGAGAGCTTCAAGCCTTCATCATGGAGTCTCTTCAGGACCTTCTCCAGTCGCTCTTCATGTTCCTCTACAGTCCTGCCAAACACTACGATGTCATCTAAGTACACCAACACCTCGATCAATTTCATGTCACCCACCGTCTTCTCCATGAGCCTTTGGAAAGTGGCTGGGCCGGACAATCCCTGAGGCATGCGATCGAACTCAAAGAACCCCACTGGGGTAATGAAGGCAGTCTTCTCTTTATCCTCAGGATGCATGGGGATTTGATAGTACCCACTCTTCAGGTCCAGTACACTGAACCACTTAGCCTCTGACAGACTTTGCAAAGCGTCCTCTATTCATGGTGTGGTGTACTGGTGGGGAGTGGTTCTTCTGTTCAACGTTCTGTAGTCGATACAAAGCCTCAGCAACCCATTTTTTTTCCGTACCACCACTATCTGAGAAGCGTATGGACTCCGGGACTCTCAGATGATACCTACTCTCTTCAGTTCTGCCAATTTCTCACGCAGGTCTTCCAAGTCCCCTAAAGGAATCCGTCGGACTCTCTCTCTGAACGGCTTGTCCTCTTGCAGACAGATCCGGTGTTGAGCGCTCTTTGCACACCCCACATCAAATTCACTCTTAGAGAATGCGGCCTGCCATTTCAAGAGCTGAGTTTTGGCTCATTTGTGCGTACAGGGCATAACTGACATTTAAAGGAACAGTCATCAGCATACTTTGTTGCAGAGGCTTCTGGAACGGGACATTCATCAGTTGAACAGTCCACTAGGGGGAGCCCTATATATAACCGGACATTGTTTCTTTGTACATCTAGCTACCCACATACACACAAAAAAAAAATAGACATGGGGGAAAGAGAGGCTCATTTCTTTGGAAGTGAGGCTTTGCTTCCTATTGTACAGTGTTTACATGATTGCCTGTGTCTGGTTTTTTTTTTTTTTTTTTTAGGTACATGGATCTTCTATCAAACTGCTGGAGAATGGGTGGTTTAGATAGTGAGAGAGAGATTGTGAGAGAGATTGTAAAATACGTTAATGTGACTTTACTGTGTGTACATGTTAATTTTGTATTTCTTTGCTACCTCACCCTTTCCCTTCTCCATCCAAGTTTTTGGGATTCAGGTATCGACTCTCAGGAGTGAGAGTCAAAAAAATTTTGGACGATGAGGACATCGTCTGTTGCGGTGGGGGAAGTGTGTAGCGCCCTGCTCCTATTGGGTAGGCGCTAGTATAAATGTAGTTGTCTGAGTTATAGTTCAACTCAGAATAATTGTACCAAATTATGGGTCTCATTTCCAGTTCGGCTGAGTTGCACATTTTCCACCTTCCTCTAGGTGTCGTTGTCACCACAGGTCAAGGTTGGAACTGCAGCTGGCTGGATGTATTGGGTACCTCTTGCCCAGAAGCAGCTCAGTGGGATTGGTCACCCTGCTGTGCATTCTGGGAGAGGGTACTTAAGGGGCAGACACCGTTTTGGCGGGGTCTTCCGATCCTGACCTGACGGCCCTCCTGGCCTCAGGGATGTGTTTGCAGTTTTCTGCCTCAGGGCTTGCTGACCCCCCGAGGCTCCGTTACTGAGAGTAGGCCCAGGAGTTTCTGGGGCCTACTGATCCAGAGATGGTCCTGTGTCGCCTTGCCTGCTGGAAGGGACCGAGCAATTGAGGACTCAATTGGAGTACGCATCCAGATCAAATCTACTTCACAGTGCTGCCGGCCTGGCTGAAAGATCCTGGCACTGTGTGTTATGTTTCAACTTTACCAAGCATGTAAAGAAACAAGTCTGTGGCAGAGACTTTTGAACGAGCTCGCACCAGCTGCTTGGTCAGTGGGAGAGACCTATCCGGTGGATGCTACATCCAGTGTGGAAGTTATTGGTCCTCTGGATTAAGGAAAGTACCCGTGATCCGTAAAACCTAAGGTACCTGAATCTCCCCCAACTTTCCATCCCTCTGTCTGAAGTTCTTGAAATAAACCCTTGAGAAAAAGAGACTAAGTGTTTGGTGCAGAAATTTAGTTAACAACTCTTCAAGGAAGACCCCTAGATGGACGTGGTGAGCAGTAAGGTAACGGCAGGCCCAAATCTTAAACCAGCGGCCCCTGTGGGGGTACTGCTACATATAATACCCATTTTTTTGTAAAATATAGAAGATGATGTTGCGCAGAGTAAAAAGATTCCTAACATGTCACGGCACCAAACTACCGTATCCACAAACCTCCAAAGGCGACCTTTTCAGGTTACCAGTTTAGAGTTACACAGGTGGAATGGTGCTAGAATTATTGCTCTCTCTATAATGTTTACATAATGTTTACATGTGTGGTACGAACACCGTTTACATATGCGTGCTTGACCTACAGTACGTATGTTTCACCTTTGCATGCGAGCATGGGAGTGGAGGGGCGCTTTAAAATGTTTTTTTTTATTATTATTTTATTTAAAAATATAATTTTACACAGTCTCTTTATTTATTTATTTATTTTTGATTAACTTTATTGCTGATGGATTATTGGATGAACAACATCCCTTGTAACAGCACGGGCAGTGACAGGTATGCTTTACGGAGACATCTGGGGTCTATTAGACCCCAGATCTCTCTTTTGGCCTTAAAAGCATCTGATCAAACTAAGCTGCTAAGATTGCTTTTTCGTTAAAGAGAAATGCCTGCAGAAAAAAAAGATGGTACATGGTGCTTTAGAAAACTTAGGGTTTACATCCACTTTCCACTTTCTCTAATTACCAATTTACCACCCCTCTGCCGATAATGTTATCTCTTGGGGCAGCCAGGAATGGGTTAAGCCTGCTCCCAGTTCTTCGGCCCAATGTGACAATGTGGTGAGGTGACTATTTAGGGCCCCAGAGGCAGCGATATTAAGTGCTTTCGCCATTGAAAGTACTTATTACTGTGCAGCAAGTCTGATCTATTACTCTTCTTAAATGTTAACTATCTGTATTGTTTCTAGTGTATTGTACAAGAATCAGATATGGGGCCTGACCCTAAACAGCACCAGCAGATGTCTTCCCTACGGTTTCTCTTGTAGAGACATCTGTCTGTCCTTAGCAATGCCCTAAGACTATTTTATTGTTTCACCTGCACAATTTCTTTAATCTAATAAACAGAAATACCCATGAATCTTTCAGAAATACCCCTAGGGGTACAAATACTGTTGGTTGAGAAACTCTACTTTTGACTGAAGGAACAAGTCCTTTAAAGATTAGAGGATTGTACTTTTGGAGAGAAACTTTTCTTCCTTCTCCAGGGTTGTAATACCAATAATTGTGTACGTCTTACAAGATTAGAGCGTGCTTCTGTCTTTTCCTTTGAACTGTAGCCTGTGTTTGTTGTTAGGAAAAAAAAAAAGATCTCTTTTTCCAATTCAAGTCACTTCCTAGCATACATCTGTTCAGAATGCTAATTTGTTAAAGCTCTGTTCCATACCTTATACTTATTGTCTTCCTGTCCCTCGATACTTTCATGAAGCTTTAGCTCCCTCCCTGTTGCCTTCATCCTTATCCAGCTCACTTATCATGTCATCTGGGTCTTTCTATATATAACCAGATGTAATGAGGGAGATGGGAATCGCAGCATATAAGTTTTCTTTCTTGGATAACTCATCTTCTCCATAGTTCACCTACACAGAAATAAAACCTGAATTTCACAATCACAAGTAAACTAAAGAACCTACATGCCCACAGACCTTTCTTTGTTTGACCCGCCCGTGAGGTGTCTAAATCTAAATTAAAAAGTGGATGTTGGGCCCAATCCTGTTCGATACCAATTATGTCCTCTTTTTAATATTTAGGGATTCAGATCACCCCAATTTTTACTGACTTTTGCCATCCTAAAGTGTTAATAAACCCAGGACCCTGCATTCACTATATCTGGTCTCCCACAGTACACAGAACATGGAAATGCAATAATTTTTTTTTTTTTAAAGATTTATTTATTGAGTTTTTTCATGTACAAAGCAAACAGTTTCGTAAATGGTTACATCACATGTATAGAACATTGCACATTGATGATAGCACCACAGGGCTATATGGTATTATCAAAAAAATTCAACGGAGGAAAACTAAAACAACAAAATAAGTAGGTCGACCAAAGTGGGCCACGTAGGGCCCCACTATGGGAAAGCATAGTATAGTAAGCAGTGGAGATATAAACCAAGTATAGTCAAAATGCAATCAATTTAGTAAATATAACCCTTTCATGCCTAAGCCGATTTCTGACACTTGTTGCTTACAAGTTAGAATCTGTATTTTTTTGCTAGAAAATTACCGTATTTATCGGCGTATAACACACACTTTTTTTACCCTGAAAATAGAGGGTAAACCATGCCTGCGTGTTATACGCCGATATCTGTTATTTTTTTACCAACAGGGGGGCGGGGATCCGCCCCATGTGCCACCTATTGGGAGAGTGTCAGGCTGCCACCCCGCCTCTCCTGGCCGTGGGATAGCTCTGGCAGCAAACCCCAAAGTCCAGAAAACATCACTGCCATATACCGTCATACACTGCTCCTTCTGTGCAACTCTCAATGCAAGCCCCTGAATCCCTCAATCAACGCTGCTTGTTGTGGCTGCTCTCCTACTCCCGCTCTGCCTCCTCCTCGTGTGTAGCTTTTGATTGGAGGAGGAGAGCAGTCACGTAACGTCAATGAAAGAGAGGCGAGCAGTCACATGACCCGCTCCACGAGAGAGAGCCGCGTCAATGGAGGTACCCTGAAGCTTTGCTTTACAATGAGAGCTACATAGGATGAGCGGCGCACGAGAAGGGGCTGATAGGCTGACAGTGTGAAGCCTTCCTAACCTTTAGAGTATGCTGGCAGCGCTGTCCCCGTCCCAGTGCTGGGAGTGCAGGGGGGTCTTTATAATGAAAGGAGGCTGTGTTGTTGTACAGGGATGTACTATGCAGGTGGTCCTTGTTCTATGCAGGGGGTCCTTGTTCTATGCAGGGGGTCCTTGTTCTATACAGGGGGTCCTTGTTCTATACAGGGTTTCCTTGTTCTATGCAGGGGGTCCGTGTTCTATGCAGGGGTCCGTGTATTATGCAGGTGGTCCGTGTATTATGCAGGGGGTCCGTGTTCTATGCAGGTGGTCCGTGTACTATGCAGGTGGTCCGTGTTCTATGCAGGTGGTCCATGTATTATGCAGGGGGTCCGTGTTCTATGCAGGTGGTCCGTGTACTATGCAGGGGGTCCGTGTATTATGCCGGGGGGGTGTAAAGTTTTTTTCCTGAAACTTTCCTCTTAAAGTTAAGGTGCGTGTTATACGCCGATAAATACGGTACTTAGAATCCACAAAAACACTATATATATATATATATATATATATATATATATATATATATATATATATATATATGTATATATACCGTATATACTCGAGGTACCTAATGTTGCCACAAAAAACTGGGAAAACTTACTGACTCGAGTATAAGCCAAGGGTCAACAATGCCTCACTGTTCCCATCCTTACTGTTCCCATCCTTACTGTTCCCATCCTTACTGTTCCTATCCTCACTGTTCCTATCCTCACTGTTCCTATCCTCACTGTTCCTATCCTCACTGTTCCTATCCTCACTGTTCCTATCCTCACTGTTCCCTATCCTCACTGTTCCTATCCTCACTGTTCCTATCCTCACTGTTCCTATCCTCACTGTTTCCTATCCTCACTGTTTCCTATCCTCACTGTTTCCTATCCTCACTGTTCCTATCCTCACTGTTTAAATTTTAAATAGTACCTGAAAAAAAGTTGAGGCTGCGGCGTCCATCGTTCAAATCCCGCGGTCTCTTCCTGGTCCCTTCCGTGATAGGCGATTCTCAGCAGACACTCTCCGCCTATCACGAACGTTCTCTCATCCTCAGTTTCCCAGCAGACACTGTGTTGGGTGTTCCGCCAATCACAGACGTCTGCTGGGAAACTGAGGATGAGAGAACGTTCGTGATAGGCGGAGAGTGTCTGCTGAGAATCGCCTATCACGGCAGGGACCAGGAAGAGACCGCGGGATTTGAACGATGGACGCCGCAGCCTCAACTTTTTTTCAGGTACTATTTACAATGTAAAATTTCGCTGACTCGAGTATAAGCCGAGGGGGGGACTTTCAGCCCCAAAAAAAGGGCTGAAAATCTTGGCTTATACTCGAGTATATACGGTGTATATATATATATATATATATATATATATATATATATATATATACATATATATACATACAGTGAAACCTTGGATTGCGAGCATAATTCGTTCCAGAAACATGCTTGTAATCCAAAGCACTTGTATATCGAAGCAAATTTCCCCATAAGAAATAATGGAAACTCAAATGATTCGTTCCACAACCATTTATTCATAGATCCTTCAGTTTATAGTCCATATAAAAAGATTATAGCAATGTGACCAGGTTGTGTAACCATAAAATGTCCATCCACAAATGGAAGCCTTCACAAAAGGATTAGAAGCAAAATGCAGCAGGAGCTACAGAGTATAAAAGAGAAGAGAGGCGCCTCTAAGTGTAGCAATACGTTGCTAAATGTTGTACCTTCATTAAATGTAGCCATATTGCTACACTTAGAGGCGTCTCTCTTCTATTTCATACTCGGTTGTGACATGACACTACTTGTTTATCAAGACATCGCTTGTATATCAAGTCAAAATGTATTAAAAAATTTTGCTAGTCTTGCAAAACTCTCTCAAACCAAGGTTTTACTGTATATATATATATATATTTTAGCAGAGACCCTAGAGAATAAAACGCTGATCGTTGCAATATTTTATGTCACACGGTATTTGCGCAGCAGTCTTTCAAACGCACTTTTTTGGCAAAAAAGTATTTTTCAAGAATTAAAAAATAAATAAACAGTAAAGTTAGCCCAATTTTTCTGTATAATGTGAAAGATGATCTTACGCCGAATAAATAGATTCCTAACATGTCATGCTTTGAAATTGCACACACTTGTGGAATGGCAACAAACTACGGTACCTAAAAATCTCCATAGGCGATGTTTTAAAAAAAAATAACGGTTACCTGTTTAGTTACAGAGGCGGTCTTTTGCTAGAATTATTGCTCTCACTCTAACAATTGCGGTGATACCTTACATATGTGATTTGAACACCGTTGACATATGCGGGCGCGACTTACGCATGCATTTTCCTTGCTGCGTGAGCTCGCGGGGACGGGGGCGCTTTAACATTTTTTTTTCTTATTTATTTATTTTTTTATTTGACATTGTCACTTAAAAAAAAAATTCTGATCACTTTTATTGCTGTCACAAGAAATGTAAACATCCCTTGTGACAGTAATAGGTGGTGACAGGTACTCTTTATGGAGTGATCAGGGGTCTTTTAGAAGCCCGATCCCTCCTTTGCACTTCAAAGTATTCAGATCGCCAAAAACGGGCCATTCTGAATACTGCATGTTTTTTTAAATCAGTGCCATCCAACAACAGCCTGTCATCACACAATTCCCGTTGGATAATCCGATCGTGCGTACAAGGCTTTAGTGTGATGAACTAACTAATACATAGTCACATAGTTACATAGTTAGTCAGGTTGAAAAAAGACACAAGTCCATCCAGTTCAACCATAAGAAAATAAAATAATAATATCATACAATCCCATATACCTAATTCTATACCCACAGTTGATCCAGAGCAAGGCGAAAAACCCCAGCAGAGCATGATCCAATTTGCTACAGCAGGGGAAAAAATTCCTTCCTGATCCCCCGAGAGGCAATTGGATATTCCCCGGATCAACTTTACCTATAAATGTCAGTACCCAGTTATATTATGTACATTTAGGAAAGAATCTAGGCCTTTCTTACAGCAATCTACTGAGCTGGCCAGAACCACCTCTGCAGGGAGTCTATTCCACATTTTCACAGCCAGGGCAGGACTGGGACAAAAATTTGGCCCTGGACTTCATCCAGACCGGCCCACTTTAATTCAATAAAATGCTGCCCCCCACCCCCCCAAAAAATCACGCCCACCAAAAGGCCCTACATCCATTATTGTATATCATCATGAGAGGGTGAGCGAGAGGGGAATGAGAGAGAGAGAGAGGGAAGGTTGAGGGAAAGGGGATGAGAAGGGATGGGTGAGAGAGGGGGGTGAGTGTAAGAGAGATGGAGTGAGTGTAAAAGAGAGGGGGTGAGTGTAGGACCCCTTCAACACTGAGGCATTTTTAAGGCGCTTTTGGGCTAAAAATAGCGCCTGTAAAGCGCCTGAAAAACGCCCCCGCTGCAGTCCCAGTGTAAAAGTCCTCCAAACAGCATCTTTGGGGCGGTGGAGGAGCGGTGTGCACAGCGCTCCTGCCCATTGAAATGAATGGCCACCGCTGCTGAAGCGCCTGCAAAGCACTTCGGCAGCAGCGCTACACGGGCGCATTTAACCTTTAATTCGGCTGCTAGCGGGGGTTAAAAGCACCTGCTAGAAGCCGAATAGCGCAGCTAAAATGACAGTAAAGTGCTGCTAAAACTAGCAGCGTTTTACCGTCAATGCCCGCCCCAGTGTGAAAGCAGCCTAAGAGTCAGGGAGTGAATGAGACAGAGGAAAGGGCAGAGAGACAGAGGGGGGAGCTGAGAGACAGAGGGGGGAGCTGAGAGACAGAGGGGGGAGCTGAGAGACAGAGGGGTGAGCTGAGAGATAGAGGAGGAGAGCTGAGAGATAGAGGGGGGAACTGAGAGATAGAGGAGGAGAGCTGAGAGACAGAGGAGGGGGCTGAGAGACAGAGGAGGTGGCTGAGAGACAGAGGAGGGGAGCTGAGAGATAGAGGGGGGAGCTGAGAGATAGAGGAGGAGAGCTGAGAGACAGAGGAGGGGAGCTGAGAGACAGAGGAGGGGCTAAAAGAGGGGGGACTGAGAGACACAGGAACTGAGAGACAGAGGGGGGTCTGAGAGACAGAGGGGGGTCTAAGAGACAGGGGGTCTGAGAGACAGAGGGGGGAGCTGAGAGACAGAGGAAGAGCTGAGAGACAGAGGGGGCTGAGAGACAGGGGGAGCTGAGAGACAGAGGGGGCTGAGAGACAGAGGGGGAGAGCTGAGAGATAGAGGAGGGGGCTGAGAGACAGTGGGGGTCTGAGAGACAGAGGAGGGGTCTGAGAGGCAAAAGGGGAGCTGAGAGACAGAAGGGGAGCTGAGAGACAGAGGGGGAGCTGAGAGACAGAGGGGGAGCTGAGAGACAGAGGGGGAGAGCTGAGAGATAGAGGAGGAGAGCTGAGAGACAGAGGAGGGGTCTGAGAGACAGAGGAGGGGTCTGAGAGACAGAAGTGGGGTCTGAGAGACAGAGGGGGCTGAGAGACAGAGGAGGGGGCTAAAAGAGGGGGGGACTGAGAGACACAGGGACTGAGAGACAGAGGGGGAGTGAGAGACAGAGGGGGGTCTGAGAGACAGAGGAGGGTCTGAGAGATAGTGGGGGGGCTGAGAGACAGAGGAGGGGGCTGAAAGAGGGGGGACTGAGAGACAGAGGGGGGGACTGAGAGACAGAGGGGGGGGCTGAGAGACAGAGGGGAGGGCTGAGACAGACCACATAACACTGTCCCTTTCTGCAGTCCCTCCTCTGCTCACCTCCCTGCTGTCTCAGTGTTCTGGCATGTTTGTGTAGGATGTCGGGTACATGATGGCCAGCAGCGGCAGCGCCGAATCTCCCTCTTGATCCGGGGGTGCTCTCGCTGCTCTGCTCCTTACAGCGGCGCATGTTCTCTTCCTCTGGTCTCCCAGTCAGCCTGCCCTCCGGCCCAGGCCGCATGATTCCGGGAGCAGAGAGGAGGTGGAGGAATCGAGGTTCTGGGTGGCCGTGCTCGCTACTGTCCGCCTTTTCGGTGGTTAGGGAGGGGGTGGAGCTCTTCTCCCTCTTCGGAATTTTACATCCAACTGCCCTCCCCGCCGCTGTTTGCTGCCACGCTCCTGCTGCCGCCGAACTGCATCAAAAAACGGGCCACAAAATTATTTTATTTTTTTGTGGGCCGCTGTTTGCTGCCACACTCCCGCTGCCGCCGAACTACATAAAAAAACGGCCCACTGAGCCATCGGCCCACTGAGCCATCGGCCCACCGGGAAACGCCCGGTAGTCCCTATGGCCAGTCCATCCCTGTTCACAGCTCTTACTGTGAAGAAACCTTTCCGTATTTGGAGGTGAAATCTCTTTTCCTCTAGACGTAAAGAGTGCCCCCTTGTCCTTTGTGTTGACCGTAAAGTGAATAACTCAACACCAAGTTCACAATATGGACCCCTTATATATTTGTACATGTTGATCATATCCCCCCTTAATCTCCTCTTCTCAAGAGTGAATAAATTCAGTTCCTATAATCTTTCCTCATAGCTGAGCTCCTCCATGCCTCTTATCACTTTGGTTGCCCTTCTCTGCACTTTCTCCAGTTCCCCAATATCTTTTTTGAGAACTGGGGCCAAAAACTGAACTGCATATTCCAGATGAGGTCTTACTAATGATTTGAACAGGGGCAACATGATATCTCTCTCTCTGGAGTCCATATCTCTCTTAATACAAGAAAGGGCTTTGCTCGCTTTGGAAAACGCAGCTTGGCATTGCATGCCATTATTGAGCTTATGATCTACCAAAACCCCCAGATCCTTCTCCACTACGGTTCCCCCCAGTTGTACTCCCCCTAGTATGTATGATGCATTCATATTCTTAGCCCCCAAGTGCATAACTTTACATTTATCAACATTAAACCTCATCTGCCACATAGTCGCCCAATTAGACAGAGCATTGAGGTCGGCTTGTAAATTGGAGACATCATGTAAGGACGTTATTCCACTGCATAGCTTAGTGTCATCTGCAAAGACAGAAATGTTACTTTTGATCTCTGACCCAATATCATTTATAAAGATATTAAAAAGTAAGGGTCCCAGCACTGAACCTTGGGGTACACCACTGATAACCTTAGACCATTCAGAGTAAGAATCATTAACCACGACTCTCTGAATTCTGTCTTTTAGCCAGTTTTCTATCCATTTACAAACTGATATTTCCAATCCTGTAGACTTTACCTTACACCTTAGCCGTGTGTGGGGAACTGTATTGAACGCTTTTGCAAAATCCAAGTATACCACGTCCACCGCGACCCCTCTGTCCAAGATCTTACTTACCTCTTTATAAAAATAAATCAGGTTTGTCTGACAACTTCTGTCTTTCATGAATCCATGCTGTCTGTTGCTTAAAATATTTTTTTCCAGCAAGAACTCATCTATGTGGTCTTTTATTAATCTCTCCAGTATCTTCCCAACTATAGAAGTTAAACTAACAGGTCTATAATTACTTGGTAAAGACTTTGTTCCCTTTTTAAATATAGGTACCACATTGGCCCTGCACCAATCAAGTGGTACTATTCCTGTCATTAATGAGTCCCTAAAAATTTGATACAATGGCTTTGAAATTACAGAGCTCAATTCTTTTAGGATCCGTGGGTGTATGCCATCTGGTCCAGGTGCTTTATCCACCTTTATTCTGTCTAAATATTTCTGGACCATATCACTATTGAGCCATTGTAGATTTGAGGCTGTGTCACTACCACCCCCATTATGGACATGAACTCCCCCATGCTCCTTTGTATACACAGAGCTGAAGAAAGTATTTAATAAATTAGCCTTCTCTTTGTCCCCAGTCACCCACTCTAGATTATTTTGTAAAGGGCCTACATGCTCAGACTTCACCTTTTTACTATTAATATATTTTAAGAATTTTTTGGGGTTTGTCCTACTATCTTTTGCAATCTGTCGTTCATTTAGAATTTTTGCATCCTTGATTTCCTTTTTACATATCCTGTTATATTCTTTGTAATATTTAAATGACACTAGTGTTCCCTCATTTTTATATTTTTTAAAAGCTCTTTTCTTGTAGTTTATAGCTTATTTAACTTTGGCCATGAGCCACATAGGTTTTATTTTTTGAAGAATTCCCATTTCTGTTCTGTGCCCATTGATGCCAATATTCCCTCACAGTCTAAGTCCAGGAGAGCAGCCCTCATCCTTGGAAAATTTGCTCTCTTGAAATTAAGTGTTTTTATCTTTCCCGTATGTGATTTTTGCTTACAGCTAACATCAAATGAAATCATGTTATGGTCACTGCTACCCAGGTGTTCCTTTATCTGAATATTAGTAATAGACTCTGCATGGTTTGAGATTACCAGGTCCAACAGAGCATCATTCCTAGTTGGGGCCTCAATAAACTGGACCATAAAATTGTCCTGCAATAGGTTTATAAATTTTTGCCCTTTAACTGTCCCAGCAGTGCCATTAGGCCAGTCAATTTCTGGGTAGTTAAAATCCCCCATCATTATCACCGTCCCAACCCTTGCAGCCCTTTCCATCTGTGCAAGGAGCTGAGTCTCCACCTCCTCATTAACATTGGGTGGTCTATAACACACTCCAATGATTAACTTTGAACTACGCACATCTGTATGCAGTTCCACCCATAATGCTTCAGACTCATCCCGCTCTCCATCCACCAGGTCCTCTTTCACACTCGCTTTGAGATCACTTCTCACATAGAGACAGACCCCTCCACCTTTCCTTTTTACCCTGTCTTTCCGAAAGAGTGCATAGCCAGGAATATTAATAGCCCAGTCATGTGAGGAATGAAGCCAATCAATACTGATTACATCATAGCTCTCCTCATGCACCAGAGCTTCCAACTCACCTATTTTCCTTGGCAGACTTCTGGCATTGGTGAACAAACACTTTAATGCATTAATATATTTTGACCGGTCACATACTATCCTCTTGGGTGTTCCGAGATTGCAACTAGGACTTGCTACTATACTTATCTTGGGTTTATGTGCTTTGGTTACCCTACCACTAATGCCCCTAATACTACCCTCTGGAATATGTTCCATGCTGACTCTCACTATCTCTGGACCCTCCCCCCCCGTCGCCTAGTTTAAAAACCCCTCTAACTTTTTGGCCATCCTTATTCCCAGCTGATCTGTACCCTCCTCATTTAGGTGCAGTCCGTCCCTTCTATAGTACTGGTTATCGACTGAGAAATCGGCCCAGTCCTCCAGGAACCCAAACCCCTCCTTACTACACCAGCTCTTCAGCCACTTGTTCACTTCCCTAATCTCCCTCTGCCTTTATGGTGTGGCTCTATGTACCGGTAGTATTCCTGAGAATACTACCTTGGAGGTCCTGTTCCTCAATTTAGCTCCCAAGTCCCTAAAATCATTCTTTAGGACACTCCATCTGCCTCTGACTTTGTCATTGGTGCCAACGTGCACCATGACAGTTGGGTCTTCCCCAGCCCCTCCCAGTAATCTGTCCACCAGATCCGTGATGTGCCGAACCCAAGCGCCCGGTAGACAACATACAGTTCGGCGCTTCAGGTCTTTGTTACAGATTGCCCTCTCTGTCCTTCTAAGAATTGAGTCCCCTACCACCAGAATCTGTCTTTCCTTTCCCTTCGCTTCCCCCCCCCCCACTCTCACTGGAGGAGTTCTTCCCCCAGCAGCAAGGAGAGTCCCTCAGCTCCAGCAGTGCTGGTCCCTGACTGGTTTCACCAATGTCACTCAATGGCAGGGCCGGACTGGCCTACCGGGATACCGGGAATTTTCCCAGTAGGCTGCCTGCCCTCAAGTGCCCTGGGGCCGCTTTAGGCTTGGAGCTTGTCTTTTATTAAATTGAATAGCAGCGGCGGCCGCCACACTTTCCGATGCAAAGTCTCCTCCTCTGATCTGACCAGTGCCGCCCACTGAACAGCAGAGTGAGGAGAATGCCGTGGTGCTTGATTTCACCTTACATCAGGCCCGTGCGGCGCCATCGCCGCCCACTAGTCTGCTGCCGAGTCACGAGTGATATTTGTGAGAGCAGCAGGAGAATATTGAACGGCCGTGGAGCGGAAGAATTAAGGTCACTATGCCTGAGTACTGCATGCAGAAGAATGGCCGTGACAGAAGTGTTAAGGTGCTTGGTGGGGATCTCTCTCTCTCTCTCTCTCTCTCGTTTTTTGTTGCCTGCAGAGCATTTCACCCCCTCTCTTTTTTTTTTTTGCAGGAAAAAGTGAACGTATTTATTTTTATTTTAAATGTGCATTTATAAAAAAAAAAAATGTTGCCTGCAGAGCATTGCACCCCCCCCCCCTCTCTCGTGGATTTTTTTTTTAAAGTTAACTTATTATTAAAATAAATAATAATAAAAAGTGAACTAATTAACAGGTAAAAAAAAATGAATTTATTTTTGGCCTGCAGAGCATTGCACCTGGTTGTATTTCCCCTGGGTAGGGAAATACCACCACGTTTTACATTGTACATCCCCAGGGCCAGACTGGTCTACCAGGATACAGGGAAATTTCCAGGTAGGTCGTCTGCCCTGGGGCCACTTTGAGCTGTGGCTGGCTGCAGCACTCCCTTCACTTCCTCTTTCTCCTCTTATGTCATTATGTGTCACACACAGTGGGCATCTTCCACTGCGTGTGTCACGTACCTGGTGGTGACGAGCCCGGACTTGCAGAGGAAGGCCTCCCTTACGGCTCCCACCAGCGGCCCCTGGTAAGGTAACAGCAGGCACGGAGGTAGGAGGGGTACGAGTGCCTGGCAGGATCAACCAAGGTGAAGGTAGTTCCGCAGACTTGGTAGGCACACTGGAACACAGCAGGTAGAACTGGAATCAGGAACACTCAGCAAACTGGAATCGTTCAGCAGACTGGACCGGAACCAGGAGCAGAGGAACTCAGCAAACTGGATCAGCTTAGCAGACTGGACCGGAACCAGGAACACAGGAACTCAGCAAACTGGATCAGCTTAGCAGACTGGACCGGAACCAGGAAAAGAGGAACTCAGAAAACTGGATCAGCTTAGCAGACTGGACCGGAACCAGCAACACAGGAACTCAGCAAACTGGATCAGCTTAGCAGACTGGACTGGAACCTGGAACAGTGAGATTGGTCGGACAAGCCGGGTCGGTTAACTGGCTGGCAGCAAGGTACAGAGGGATCAGACAGAGGAGAGGTCACAACAAGCCAGGGGTCGGATGCAGGCAGAAAACTGGAGAAGTCACAGGCAGGCCGGGTCAAACACAGGTAAGTCTTCAGATCAGGTTTTCAGGTACTCAACGCTGTAGAGCAGACAGCAGGGACTGTCTGCGATTGACAGGTTTAAATAGCCCCTCTGGCGCCACCTGCAGGGCGCAAACGCAACCGAGAATCAGGAAGAATGGGACGCCTGTTTCTGGCAGGATCTCCATGACATTGCCCCCCCCAAAGGGCAGCCTCCGGATGCCCATCCGGGAAAACTTCTCAGGGTAAGATCTCTTGAAGGACTGCACCAGGCTTCTAGCATGGATGTTCTCCTCAGGCTCCCAAGAGTTTTCTTCGGGTCCGTAGCCCTTCCACTTAATCAGGAATTGGTTCTGGTTATTCCTTCTTCTAAAACCCATAATGGCTTCCACTTCGAATTCCTCCTCCCCGTCTACAATGACATGATCAGGGAGAGCCGGACTTCGGCCTGGAAATGGGTTGGGAACCGAAGGCTTCAGCAGAGATACATGGAAGACCGGATGGATCTTGAGGGAGTCAGGGAGCTCCAGTTCATAAGCCACTTCATTGATTTTCCTTTTGACAGAAAACGGCCCTAAGAATTTGGGGCCCAGTTTCTTAGAGGGGCATGCCATCCTCAAGTTTAAAGTGGATAACCATACTTGGTCGCCGGGTGCCAGCATTAATTCACCCCGTCTCTTCCTGTCAAAAATCGTCTTGTTGTATTCCTGAGTCTTGGTCATGGTTTCCTGCAGAAGTTGGTCGTTGGAAGAAAAGAAGTTCAACTTTTCCTGGACTGCGGGCACCGTACATTCAGGAAGGGAATTGGGCAGGAATGTAGGATGGAAACCGTAATTTGCGAAGAATGGGGATTGCTTGGTAGCGGAATGCATAGAGTTGTTATAGGCAAACTCGGCCAATGGGAGCAGGGAAACCCAGTCATTCTGAGCGAATGAAGAGAAGCAGCGCAGGTACTGCTCAAGGGTCTGGTTAGTCCTCTCAGTCTGTCCGTTGGTCTGGGGATGGTAAGCAGAGGAAAGTGACAATTCTATCTCCAGAGCCTTGCAGAGGGATCTCCAAAACCGGGAGGTAAATTGTACCCCTCAGTCGGAGACAATATTGGCTGGTACCCCGTGGAGTCTAACGACCTCTCTGATGAACACCTGTGCGGTTTCGGGAGCTGAGGGAGTCCCCTTCATGGGAATGAAATGTGCCATCTTGGATAGACGGTCTACTATCACGAAGATAGTGTTGTGACTCTCAGCCGGAGGCAACTCGACGATAAAGTCGATGGACAGCACTTTCCAGGGTCTGTCTGGGACGGGTAGGGGTCTCAGTAGTCCCCAGGCCTTGGATTTGTAACCCTTGTTTCGGGTACAAACTGTACAAGACTCCACAAACTTCCTACAGTTCTCGCGCAGCCGAGGCCACCAGAAGGTACGTTGTACCAAGTCGGTGGTCTTGGTAACGCCAAAGTGCCCGGCAAGGGCATGGTCGTGGCAGAGTTCCAGTACGGTTATTCTCAGCTCTTCAGGTACATAGATCCTGTTCTGGTACCAAAACAGCCCATCTTTGGCCTGCAATTCCGGTTCGGAGGGGGTCTCTGCCCAGTGGAGGCTTGCTTGATCCGGGAGAGTAGGTCTTCCTGAAGCAGAAGGAAGTTTCCAGGAGCAAGAATGGTGTCTGGAGGAGAGGTTTCCCTAGACTTATGGAACATCCGAGAGAGGGCATCGGGCTTAATGTTCTTGGAACCGGGACGGTAAGTGACATGGAAGGAGAACCGGGAGAAGAAAAGCACCCACCTGGCTTGTCGTGGTTTTAGTCTTTTCGCGGCCTTCAGGTACTCCAGGTTCTTGTGGTCGGTGAATATCAGAATCGGGTGGGCAGCCCCCTCCAACAGATAACGCCACTCCTCTAATGCGGACTTGATCGCCAGCAATTCCCGATCCCCCATGTCGTAGTTCCTCTCTGCCGCAGATAACTTGCGAGAGAAAAAAGCTACTGGGTGGAGCAAGGCCCTGGTCCCCTGTCTTTGGGACAGTATTGCTCCTACCGCAATTTCCAAGGTGTCTACCTCCAGAACGAACGGTAATGAGGAATCTGGGTGCTTCAAGATAGAGGCAGAGGTAAAGAGACCCTTCAGGGCCTCAAAGGCCCTTTGGGCCTCAGGGGACCAGTGGAAACGGATCCCTTGTTTGGTCAGCTGGGTGATGGGTGCGATGATGGCTGAGAACCCTCTGAAAAATTTGCGGTAGAAGTTGGCGAATCCAACGAAACGTTGGATCCCCTTCTCGTCCGCCGGGACTGGCCAGTCCAGGATTGCAGCAATCTTTTGAGGGTCCATTTTGATGCCCTCGCTGGAGATAATTAGTCCCAAGAACGATATACTTTCCAGCTCGAATTCACACTTCTCGGCCTTCGCATACAGGCCGTGCTGGTGAAGCCGAGCCAACACACTTCTGACGTGCCTGCGGTGGCAATCAAGGGAGGAAGAAAAAATTAGTATATCATCCAGGTAGACAATGACAAAGAGATCTAGGAAGTCCCGGAGTACATCGTTAATGAAATACTGGAAAGTGGCAGGGGCGTTGCACAACCCGAAGGGCATTACCCGGTACTCGAAATGTCCGAATCGGGTGCGAAAAGCGGTCTTCCACTCATCCCCTTCCTTGATGCGGACCAAATTGTAGGCTCCGCGGAGATCAAGTTTGGTAAAAATGATGGCTGTTCCCAGTCTCTGAAATAGTTCCGGTACCAAGGGGAGAGGGTAGCGTTTTTTTACTGTGATTTTATTTAATTCACGATAGTCCACACAGGGTCGAAGGGTATGATCCTTCTTTTCTACGAAAAAGATGCCTGCGCCGGCTGGAGATGTAGACGGACGAATGAACCCTTTCTGTAGGTTTTCATCGATATAGTCTTTTAGTGCCCCCTGTTCTACCTCTGTTAACGGGAAGATCCTGCCAAACGGATTTGCCGCTCCAGGAAGTAGGTCAATGGGGCAATCATAGGCCCGATGAGGTGGTAGAGTCTCTGCCCCTTGTTTGCTAAACACATCAAGAAAGTCATGGTAGACCTCAGGGATGGATTGCCGTAATCCAGCCTCCGTATTGATACATAAGAGGGTGGCCGGCCCAGGGGTTTTGAGGGACCCGCAGGATTGCTGGCAGTAAGGAGAAGAAAAGGTCACCAACCCCGTGGCCCAGTTGATGGTAGGCTTGTGGACCTGTAGCCAAGGTATACCGAGGATCACAGGGAACAATGGGGAAGAGATAATGTCCAGGCGTAAGTATTCTTGGTGGGTTCCGGAGATGGTGGAGATGGTAGCGGGTAAAGGGGCGGTCTCTTGGACCACTGGTCCAGACTTAATGATGGACCCATCAGCCAGATGCACACATAGTCCATGGGTCTTGGTGACAAGAGGGATCTGGTGCTTGAAGGCAAAGGCTGAGTCCATAAAGCAGCTGCAAGCCCCGGAATCAATAATGGCGGGCACTTGCAGAGTCCTTCCTGGGAGCTGTAACGAGACAGAGAGAGCAAGGTGAGATGTGGACTTGGCCTGTGGGTTGGTAGTGTCAGAAGATACTGAAAGACACTTACGAAGTTTCAGGGGACAATTTCTAACGAAGTGTCCGGGTTCCCCGCAGTACAGGCACAAATTGTTCACTCGGCGACGTTGGCGTTCCTCTTGGGTGAGGGAAGGACGAAGCACTCCGAGCTGCATGGGCTCGGGTATGTCAGATGTAGCGGCTGGAGGTGAAACAGGTGCTGGGTGCAGATGGCTGGGAGCCCGGGGAAGCATCCAGGTCGGGCGGGAGAAGCCCGTGGACCTCTCAGCCCTTCGTTCCCTGAGACGTCGGTCGATCTGGATTGTTAAGTCAATAAGTGAATTCAGGGTTGGTGGTATGCCAATCCTAGCGAGCTCGTCCTTCAGAGGGTCGGAAAGACCTATGTGGAACTGATGGCGGAGGGCGGCGTCGTTCCAACTGGTATCTGCGCTCCACCGTCTAAATTCTGCTACGTAGTCTCTGCTGCTCTGTGCCCCTGCTGAAGGGTGCGCAAGGCGGTCTCTGCGTTTACTGAGAGCTGGGAATCTTCATATAGCTGAGCCATGGCGTCGAAGAAGGCAGTAAGGTTGTTTAACGCCATATCTTTCCGTTCCAAGAGACGGTGGGCCCAGCTCTGAGGGTCTCCGGAAAGCAAGGACATCACAAAGCCCACCTTGGTGGCTTCCAAGGAGAAGGTGCGAGGCTGCAGAGCGAAGTAGAGTTCGCAGGAATTACGAAAAGCCCTAAACTTGCTTCGATCCCCGGAGAATTTTTCGGGTGTAGGGACCCTGGGTTCCGGAGGAAGCATGACAACTGTGGGTGAGGATCCTGCCCCAGCAGTGGAGGTAGAGGTATGGGACCCCCCTTGGGCTCCAGAGGGGTTGGAGAGGACCCGCACTTGTTCTTCCAGATGGGTGTAGCCTTGCTGGAGGTTCTTGACCGCTTCAGCCAATCCTGCCAGGTGCCGACATAGTTCCTCCATAGGTGAGGCTCCCTGCTCGGGCTCAGACATGGCTGTCTGCTACTGTCACGTACCTGGCGGTGACGAGCCCGGACTTGCAGAGGAAGGCCTCCCTTACGGCTTCCACCAGTGGCCTCTGGTAAGGTAACAGCAGGCACGGAGGTAGGAGGGGTACGAGTGCCTAGCAGGATCAACCAAGGTGAAGGTAGTTCCGCAGACTTGGTAGGCACACTAGAACACAGCAGGTAGAACTGGAATCAGGAACACTCAGCAAACTGGAATCGTTCAGCAGACTGGACCGGAACAAGGAGCACAGGAACTCAGCAAACTGGATCAGCTTAGCAGACTGGACCGGAACCAGGAACATAGGAACTCAGCAAACTGGATCAGCTTAGCAGACTGGACCGGAACAACGAACACAGGAACTTAGAAAACTGGATCAGCTTAGCAGACTGGACCGAAACCAGGAACACAGGAACTCAGCAAACTGGATCAGCTTAGCAGACTGGACCGGAACCTGGAACAGTGATATTGGTCAGACAAGCCGGGTCGGTTAACTGGCTGGCAGCAAGGTACAGAGGGATCAGACAGAGGAGAGGTCACAACAAGCCAGGGGTCGGATGCAGGCAGAAAACTGGAGAAGTCACAGGCAGGCCGGGTCAAACACAGGTAAGTCTTCAGATCAGGTTTTCAGGTACTCAACGCTGTAGAGCAGACAGCAGGGACTGTCTGCGATTGACAGGTTTAAATAGCCCCTCTGGCGCCACCTGCAGGGCGCGCTCGCAACCGAGAATCAGGAAGACCGGGACGCCTGTTTCTGGCAGGATCTCGATGACAGCGTGTCATGGAGCTGGGTCTGTGTGTGTTCAGTGGCGCTGTAACAAGGTCCTACCCCCCTAGACCGTCTCGTGTCATAGTAGATGGAACACTGATTGAATAAAGGTTCTTTTTTTTTTTTTATATATTATTTATTTATTTATCTTTTTCAATACAAACATGTGTTACATCAAAAATGAAAAAAAACAACCCCTAGGTATCAATCTAAATTCCATATCACTTATTTCACTGGGGGAAGAGGAAAGGAAAAGAAAAAAAAAAAAAAAAAGGGAAAGAGGGATCTTTCCCGCATTCTCTCCTTCCCCGGCCGCAAAAAAAAAAAAAAAAAATTGGTGGTCTTCCCCTCCTCACTTCATTCCGTTTACAACAGTGGATAAACCAAGGATTCGTTAAACCTCTCCTCTATTATTCTATTCTCTAAGAGCGTTCTCCCCTCCTCCGACACCAGAAAGGCACTCCATGTAGACCAAGTCCTGGAGTACCTCTCCTGCTGTTGGTGTGAGGAGAGAACCATGCCTTCTAGCTTACTCACCTCCCTCACTCTACCAATCCACATCTCTATCGACGGTAGTGACATTGATTTCCACTTTAAAGGTATGCATGCCTTCGCCGCGTCTAATAGATAGGGAATGCATGATTCTTTGTATACCTTCTCAGGTATCTGATTAATGTGTAAGAGAAAAAACGCCGGATCATCTGGTATTATTTGATCTGTGCAAAATTGAAGAATCTGTTTAATCCCCAACCAGTAGTGCCTTAGCCTAGGGCAACCCCAGAAGATGTGTAGCATAGTACCCTTATCTTCCTGACATCTCCAGCACCGATCTGAGATCCCAGGAAACATTTTCTCCAGTCTCTCTGGTGTTCTATACCATCTAGAGAGAATCTTGTAATTGGTCTCTTGTATTCTACCACATATTGATGTTTCGTGTGTAAACCTAAACATCCTCTGGCGCTGCTCCATGTCAAAGGTCCTACCAATTTCCCTTTCCCATTCCTGGACGCATTTCAAAGGGTAGGATTCTAACTGTGTAATTAGCAGTCCATAGCTTACTGATAATGTATGCGATATTGTTCCCTTCTCACTACATAATTTCTCAAATATGGTAAGGGGTCTATCATACTGTCCTGGACTCGGGAGAGTACCAAGAAAGTGAGCAATCTGTAGAGCACTCCAAAATTTTAGTCGAAAGATACTTCCTTGTTCCATCAATTCCCTTATTGTGAACCATGTTCCTGTATGGATATAATTAGATGCTTGGGTATACCCCCTACTTACTAAGTGTCGAAATGCAATATCCTCATATCCTGGCTGGAAGAGGGGGTTGCCTAATACCGGATATAAAGGGGAGGTCGTGGGTATTATACCCATGGTAGAAAACAGATTCGAACATAATCTGGCCGTATTACCTATCACTGGGTTTTCCCACACCTCCTTCGGCATTACTGCATAACACCATGGTGTTCTACTCAAGGGCACTGAAGACTGGGCATTTTCAATTTGTACCCAGAGTTTTGTATCTATATGTCTATTCCAGTCAATAACTCTATTCAGGTGTACTGCATAGTAATACTTCTTTATATCCGGTACGGCTAGTCCACCCTGCCTCTTAATATAGATTAGTTGTTTCCGTTGTATCCTGGGTTGTTTGTGTGCCCATATAAATTCGAATATCAGCTTCTGAGACTGTTTCAAAAAACTTGAAGGGATATGTATTGGTAGTGCCTGGAATAGATAAAGAAATTTAGGAAGGATGCTCATCTTAATAATATTACAGCGTGCTATCCAGGTATGAGAACCCAGGTTCCACTTGTCTAATAAGATCTTAACCCTCTG